>JAVTVJ010001332.1:0-459858 GCA_034509425.1 Eopsaltria australis | reverse complement strand
GTTTTATGAAGCAAAGATAACCAATGAAGAAGAGCATGGCTCTTCTAGACTTAAACTGCTTCTTACAAGAATTAGTTTGTGCCTTCCATCAATAAAGGTCTCACAAGGAAGGCAGAGGACAGGAATCTGAAGGAATGGCTACAATTTCTTTCCTTCCCTCCTGGGACCAGGAATTAAGCTTTTGTCTCATCTCTTTTCAAAGGTAGTTCCAGGAGGCTTTTATTTATCCCTTAGAAATTTTGTAATGCATATTAAACTCTAGATTGATTATAAAAATATTAATTAATGTGGTTGATGTATACATGTAGCCACAGGCAAATCTTATTGCCACAATTGCAGTAAAAAAGGAAATTTTTGTAATGCACACTGTGTATAAATTCATGGTGAAATGGAATTTTCCCAAAATATCAAATCAGAATGTTGATTCAGCTTTAGAATAACTCTTGTAAAGTGAGATATAACTGTATGTGCTATTTACTTTCATGATGGTATTTGAAAACAAACATCTTTACAGTGTTAGTGAAAATACAGAGGAAATCTCCATTATTCTAGTGATGTGTAATTTAAAATGCAGCAATTCCAGCCATTCCAGTAACTTTTTATTATTTTATTAAGTACTATTTTTTCTTTTTTATTTTTTAAAATATATTTTCATGAAGATCAGCAGTTCTTTTCATTTGGAAAAGGCTGTAACATGATTTTTGTATATGCTTCTGAGGAAAGACTGAGATATAGTATGCTTCTCTTCCTCCCTGCACTATGAGATGATTGGAAAGATATTAAAAAGTGGAAATTAAAGCATGTGTGCACTAGAAATGCACAGATCATTGTTAAACATAGCAGCATGTTACATAAATCAAATAGTTGCAGTGGAAGCAGATGATACATAAAATAAGAGCCAGCAATACTGAGGTCCAAAGGTACAGTTGTACATGGAAATACGAATCTTACAGAATAATGGCCTCCATGTCAATCAGAGGACAGCTGGGCCCAGCTGGCATTGTTAATAAAGCAAGAGTACTTTTTCATGTGCTTCATTTATGCAAGTTCATCACCAGCTAGAAAATGTAAGAAGTCACAAAAGTTCACACAATTTAGGTGAGTGGTTTGCTTCTCTTCACAAGAGTATATGGTTTTTGTGTTGTCAAGTCTGTAAACAGAAAGGGCAAAATCTACTATCTACTGAAGAAACAGTCATTCAAAACATTTTTAAAATTAAAGTAGTCATTTTTTTGTACCTCTTGAAGATGACAGTATGGTTGTAGTTGCATTGTAAATTGCAAATTGTTTTGTTTTCTGGCAGCATCTCAAACTGTGTTGCCTGGACTGCTAATGTAGACTTAGATATTTGACTACATATCTCAAGAAGTAAGACCTTTTTGTTATTTGTTAAGTTAAGCAAAAGTTTACTGTACACACAAGTTCTTACAGAAATTTACAATATTACATGGAGTTCTATGCTGGCCTGAAGTACTGTGGGACAGAAAGTAGCTTACATTTAGAATCTTTAGGCTAGAGAAGACCTGAAAGACCATTAAGTCCAAACATCAGCCTAGCATCCCTGCTATGTTTGCCATTAAGCCAAGTTCTCAAGGGCCTTATTGACATGGATTTTTTTGAACGCTTCCAGGAATGGTGATTCCACCTCTGGATATACTGTCCCATCTGCATAATTTTGGGCCATGTAAAGAGTGTAACCTTAATTATGAAAATCATTACCAGAAATCCCTACAATGTTTAAATAGGATAACAGTTCCTTCTAATAAGCTTAATTGCACAATGGTCTCTCCCTTACTTAAAGAGAAAAATATTTTTTTTTCTGCTATCTTGATAGGTGGGAACAGGTAATTTTTTTCAGTTCCTGCGTCTACGTCATAAAACACACTGTCTGCATGTCGAATATAGAGACTATAAAATCAACATGATCTAAGGAGCCCTTGGGCTTTGTAGTCAGCAGAAATGAGTAGCAAGCTCCAGGTCTTGCTGGTGAAAAACCTTCAGTGATTCTGCATTATAATTAGATTCTAGGAAATGTGCTGGAATGATGATTAGGGAGAGTGAGAAATAACACAGATTTTTTTTTTTTCTGTTAAAACAGATCAAGTGTTGTTTCATGCCTCTTATCTAAATGGTAATATTATTCTTTGTTTATAAGAGAATTCATGTTAAATGGTCATAAGCCAGTGTCATTGAAGCGCAATTCGCTTGGTTTTCAATTCAGTTTAGAATGCTGATTCTCCTTATAGACTGCTAGTCATTCCCATGAGACATCAAATTATATTGTAAACATAATGTAAGTAAGGTAAAATATGTTAGAAACGTGTCACTTTTATTGTAAGACTCTGAAAAAAAAGTTTTGTGCTTTTGTGTTATCATGAAACTTAAAAATTATTTGACACCTTGGCTCCAAATTAATTCCAGGGCAAAAATTCCTTAAAAGACAAAGTCTTTACTTTTACTTTTTCTGAATAAATTGGTGATTACCTTCCCTTTTGTTGTTGTTTTGCTCCATTATCTTTTTTTAAATTATGATTATTTGCATGGCTGTTACTTATTTTTTACATGCATTGATAAAATGCCTTGTTTAGAGAAAAGAGTTTCTTGAACTTCAAAAAATCACTCAGCTATTAGAAGTACTAAAGATTTATGAATAATTTGTAGTTAGTAGTTACCTTGGCCCATAATTTGGGAACCCAGATTCAGTTAATTTATATACAGGAATCCTGATGTTAATTAAGACTTCAGTTTCAGCAGAAAGTCCTATGCTGTTTTTCAAAGGTCAGTTTTAAAAAAAATATATGATAAGAACTGGAAAGCATGGAAAACATTATTAAAATGGATTTTTTTTCCTGTTGAGGTTGACATATGGTTTGAATTATAAATTATGAAAACTAGTATTGTTGAAGTAATTTAGCCAAGCTGTGCTGAGACCCTGAAAGAGAGCATATAATGTTGGGTTTTTTTTTTTATTTTCCCTGACAACGTAGAAGTAAAATCTTTATATATTTACTTCTTTGAAGTGCAGATGGTAAAGTAAGGAAATGGCTTATTTCTTTTGATTGGGTGGCATAGACATTTTTCTTCAAAATAAACTTTATCTTTCAGTATGGAGACATCAAACACTTGGATCCCTGGCACTGTGGTACTGTGACATCTTCCATTCAGTGATTTGATCAATTAAATAGGTCAAGATCAGAAAATTGCAAGGCATTTATTCAATTTTTGCTGCTAGTCACTGAACTTAATGGCTGTCAAACAGCTTAAGCTAAACAGCTGTTTATAATAAACACTTGTTAATTTCAAAATATTCTCAAACTGGAAAGAATTTTCCGGTCTCAAGTAAAGAATCCTGTGTTATGTTGTTCTACAAATAAACAGTTTTAAATGGAAGCATGTCTCTTAAGTAATGTGTGTAGCAGCAGGATTTTGTATTCAAGTCTCCTTTATGGATTACATATATTTATGATGCTTATGCTTTCTATACAAATAGAAAAGGTAAAGATGAAGTAATGCAGTGTGCAATATTACTGATACAAATAAGTACAAATTGGCTTGTAAGAGATTTTTTGGTGGTGGGACACAAGTAACAAATTCAACTGAAAAATGATGCATATGTTTTGATTTCTGTGGGGTTTTGTTTGTTTGTTTTGTTTTTATTGGTTTGTTTTTTTTTTTTTAGTGGGGTTTAACTGCTAAAATAGGAGGCAAAAGATAATTATCTTAAATGCACTTATCTTCAGTTGAAGATGACATCTGACATCGCTTTTGACTTAATGACCCCAAACTACAGTATTGATTTCTGGTGGAAATGCTGAGAATAAAAGAGTTGCAATTTTAGAGTTCTTGTTCATATGTTACTTCTTTAATCCAAGATAATCCTCTCTTAATATATAAAAAACTGAATGCTTTGTAATCTTTAGATAAAATGTGTTGGTTTTCTGAAATGAAGAAATAAATGTAAACTTGTTACATATGATAGTCATGGCTTTTTTTCAGTGTGTATGAATTATTTTTCACTTTGTTCATATGTATGTAGACATTTGGAAAAAATATCAGGAACATGTTTACTAGCAGAAGAAAATGGGTAAAATAAATTAAAAAAGAAAAAGCAAGCAAACGTATTTGCACTGTCAAGAAACAGCTTTCTGTCCATCTTGCTAGCGTAGAATACAAAATTATGATCACTGAAGATATTCAGCAACTTGTTGTGTTGGGGATGAATATTTCTTTTGAAGCTATTACAGTGCAAAATGTGAGCAGACCCAGAACAGAATGGAAGACTGTCGAGGATTAGAGCCAGTGGTCTCAAGTGTTCAGTGGTTTTCTGTTAGCAGGACACATAGTGTAAGAATTAATTATTTAAATTTATCTTTAATCTAAAATGCCACAAATTAAATGGGAAAAGAAAAGATGAAATTAAGTCCCCATTGACAGTTTCTTCCAAAGAAGAGTGGTTCAAAAGAATGAGATGTGAAGAGGAGAACTTAATTTAACACAGCAACCTTCCTGAAATTGCCTGCCTCTGTGTGTGTGTAGGAGCAGTTGTGTACATAAATGTACGTGGGATACCACTGACCTCATCTGCATGTGGTGATATAATCATATGGGTTTCTTGCTGTGGTCTTACACAGGAAAAGAGAGAAATGCATATTTATTATATAACTGTTTTTCTCATCTGCATCGTTTATGTGGTTTTACCTGGTACATATGATCTGGGGTCCTGACACGGCCACAGAATTCTGTAAGCTGTTTGATAACAGGCTTGGGCAGAAGAGGAAAGAGATAAAAACACTGCACATCCAGAACTCCAAATCACTTGCATGTGATTTCTCTTTCTGGTGTAGTATTACTTTAAATTCCAAAATAGATGTTTCCAAAACAGTAGACAGCTAGTTTAAGCCAGCTGTCTAAACCAGTGATACGTGAGTTGATAAGCAAACCCAGATGCAGGGTTGTAGGAGAATGTAGTGCAGTGCCTGAAATTCTGGAGGTTTCTAATAGACAAAAAAAGCATAGTTCTTGATTATGATGCTGATGATTAATATCTAATATTACCATTTGTTCAGTTTTTTAGCTGTTCCAGCCTAAAAGGAATAAGCCAGAACACACTGAAAACAGAGCAATAGATTGTGTAATCTCCAAACAAAGTTTATTGTGACAAACAAGAGATTAGCCTATAGATGACATTTTCCCACCCTCCTCTTGGCAAAAGGAGGAGAAGAAATAATTAGGAATATGATTTTTGTCTTCCAGACCTTCACAGGATATGCTCATTATTTAAAGGAGACACCTCTTCTATGAAAACAGGTTGAGATAGTTGAGGTTGTTCACACTGGAGAAGTCTCCAGGAAAATATTATTGCAGCCTTTCAGTATCCAGAGAGCCTACAGGAAACCTGAAGAGGGACTTTTCAGAAGATAAGAGTCATGGCAGTACAAGGGGCAATGGTCTCAAACTGAAATAGGTCAGGTTTAGATTAGATACTGGGAAGCATTTCTTCACTATGAGGGTGGTGAGGCATAGCGACAGATAAGGCAGAGAAGCTGTCAGTGCCCCATCCCTGGAAGTGTTCCAGGCCATGTTGGATGGGGCCTTGAGCAACCAGGTCTAGTGCAAGGTGTTCTTGCCTATGGCAGGTAGATTGGAATTTCAAGATAATTTCCAATCCAAATCATTCACTGCTTCTATGACTAAATTCTTATTCATTCTTTACTCTACTACCCAATACTATTTCTGAAGTTTGTTTGATTGATCAGAATGGATGTGCTAAATAATTTCCTTATCCTTTTATAAAACTTTAGGGATTTTGTTTATTTTGCAGTTTTGTTTCAAACTCTAACCTATAAAATTAGACTAATTTTACTTTTATCTCTAATGATTAAGTGTGAAAAATGTATTATTTTTAATGTTATGATGAAAAGTTCACAGAATATTCCAAGAGCTTGTCAGATGAATGTGCTACATGACAAATTTGCAACCTGCAAGTCTAAAGGATTTTAGATTGCTTCCTTATCTTGCTTTGATATATATAAATGAATATAAGGAATATAAACCATCTATTTTTTTTTTTTTTGGAGGGAGGGGGCAGATTTCTTGTTTTAATATAAACCTCTTCATAAAATGTCTAAGTTTACTATTTTCATATTCAGCTTTTATTGCTTTATGTTTGTCAACATTAAATTTCAGTTTCTGCTTCTCAGCTGAGTTACAGAGAAAATCAGAATTTATTTAAACTTGTCCTACTACTTGCTAAGGATGCAGTTTTCCTCCAAATTTTATATTATCAGCAAATTCACCAATGTAGGTCATTTGTAAAAATTAAAAGCCAGCAGAAGTCTTCACAGAGATGACCCTAGTAAAATCTCACCAGATACTTCTGTATTCAGCATTTCCATATATCAATAAAGGAATTTTCGTAGTCTGAAACACATTTCAGGATGTCTTAAGCAACTGAACTTGACTCATCAGTATGAAGATAGCAGGATTCTAATTTTTGAATGATTTATGCAGTCAATACTATCTTAATTTCTTTTGAGATACTATTTTTTATCATACTTGAAATTAGTTAAAGATCTAAATTTTAATTTTTGTTAACTATAGTTTGAGATCAATTTATGCAGAAACACATTTTTATATATAAAACAATAATATGTATTTTTATCCTATTAATCCCATAATATGTAATGCTATGCTAATAATAATAATAATAATAATATGTAACAGCACTATATATCCCTCCATGTCTTAACCTATAAATTAGACTGGTCTTGTCTTGATATTTGAAATTCTTTAGCATTGCATTAGATATTCACAGGAAAAGATTTCTATTGATTCCTCAGCTGCAGCAGATCATTATGTGAAAACCAAATGCATTGTATAATCTTAACCTGAACTCTGTTTATAGCTACTGACATGTTTTGCTATGTAAGGCAGATCTGTGTTGCATGTTTGGCTCCTAAAAGTAGCTCATAATTTTTTAATTGTATTTATTTTATGTAAGTATAATCTCTCAGGAAATTTTCTCTTTATTCAGTTCTGTAGTTTCTAGTCTCTGCTTCTTCGCCCACATCTCTCTTCACCCCTTATATACCCCTTCTCACTTGCTTTTTATTTTGGAAATAAGAGTAGTCACTACCTTGTGCACCCCAGAAACATTACATATTTGCTAGGGAAGTTTTCGTCGTTAATCAGACACATTGTGCCTGTATTTAATTGTGCTGTGTTGACAAGAAGTGATCCTTCCCAAGTTCAAGGATCATAATCTGCCATGTAACATCCAGTGAGATGTCTATGTTTAAACAGCCTCAAATCTCAGACGTTCCTCATTGCCAGAACTGTGGAAAAATATTAACACCTCCAGTCTATATTTGTTGATAAGTTTGGAGAGAATAGGACATACTGAGTATTGAGGGGTATGACTCTGACTGTCCCAGTCTGGCCTTTGGTTTCAGACAGCGTGGGTGTCCTGAACTGTGTGAGATAATCTCACATTTGAGAGGAATAATTTTCTGGATATTAATGGTACAGTTGAAGATGTAGGAGTGTTCTGTTGCAGCTGCTGGTGTTCAGTGCTGTTGCTTGTGGTGAGATTGTGTTGACAGGGATGCTTCCCTTGTGTTAGGAGCTAACATGCTGATTTGGTTTTGTCCTAGAAGCTAGATTCAAATGGGAGGGAGAAGTGAGACTCTCCCCACTCTCTCAAGACATCTATTGTTAGTACAAAGTCTGTTCTGTATCAACAACAGAATGACTCTAAACCCCAGCAGAGGCAGAAGAAGAAAACTATTAAATGTAGGCTAAATTTGGAGTGTTGTGTGTCATTTTAAAATATACATAGTTGATTTTACACGTTGAAGTGATACCAGCCAAGAAGGGGTGAATTTCCCCCTTTAACGTATTGACATGCCCATTATTTAGAGAGAGGCTAAAACTCTGGCAGTTTTAAAAATAAGAGTCTGGAATGTCAGCCTCAGCTTCTCTGATGGAGTAGGTGTATTGATGTACAGTTTTACTGCACAGCAGAGATAGCTGGCTAAAAAGAAAATCCACAGACCATGGAGGCATGCAAAATCTGTCATCTAAATTATTGTATCACACATATTTCCATAGTATTTGAGCCATAAAGAACCTAATCTTGGTGCATCGTTTCTATAACAGAGTCATGGTCATGTCTAGCTCTCTTCCAAACAGGACTTGTCAGTCCAATGAACTATAAAAAAATTCATTAAGCCCACTCCTAACATAGCACAGTGAACAGATTTTGTCTAATTACAATATTTCATTCATTGCCTGACTTTATTGCAACTGCTTGTGTTTTAAATCTTGTAGTTATAAAAGAACAGTTTAAAATGCTATATGAAACTCCTTTTATGGTATATACATTAATTTGTTTTTATGACAGATAAGAGCAGGTAATCCCAAGCACTACAGAAGTTTATTTTTTAGACAAGTTAGTGGTTTTAGTGGATGTCACAGAATTTTGGGTCTGGATGTCTAATGTGCTGAACAAGCATTTATCATAAAAAGATACATTTTCTCAGAAGATTGTGACCGTGCAACAGAAATGCTTGTTTACAATGAAAAAGAAATGAAGGAACACAAACAACATCCTCCCCCCGCCCCCCCCCCCCCCCAAACAACAAGCAAGCCACCTTTTCCAAATAAAGTAAGCATACAGTCACAATGATGACAAAACCAAAAAAAGTCCTGCAACTGACTGAGCATGAAAATTTGTGTAGGTGCTTTGTGTGAATTGCAGTGTGGCTACTTCAGACCTATTTTTCTGTGAGGTCTGTTCTTCAGCTCAATTTATTTTCCAGGCTTCAAAAAAGGAAAATATGCCCCTGAAGAAACCAGGTGACTTGACTAGATGTGAGATGTTCCTTAATTTGCTTCCAGCATCTGTAATAAGGCCCATTTTTATGTTATTTTTATGAACACTAACTGTGAAAGAAAATCACAGAAACCAAGAAACTGGCCACTCTTCCAGCTTTCTGCAAATTTTTACAAAATAGGGAGGAAGATACCTATCAGAATATTGTTTACTAAGAAAAGCAGGCAGCAGGCTTTAGTATGTTTAATTTACTATGTATTGTACATTTGTACATTTTTTCCATCTCTATCTGCCAAATCCTTGACAAAGTGAAATAAGTAAAAAAATCTCTTGTAGCTGTGGAATACAGGGACTTGCAAACCTCTGCTTTACTTGCTCTGGCACTCAGTTTATGTGTCATAGTCTGTCACACCAGTTGTTTTCAGACATACTTTTTGCAGCTTTGGTGATGATACAATTGTTTTGAATGAAAGAGTCAGCCTGCGAGTTTTCTTTTTCCAGGAAACTTGTCATATCATTTTGATGTATGATATTCTTTGTCCAGCATAACGAAAAAAATATGACAAACTTGAAGTATTTGGGATAATAAGGATGTCAGTCTTCAGTGAGTGTAATGTAGCCTGCAAGACAGAAATGGTTGTGCTTTTTGGGATCTCTCAATTGCATTCTTTCCTTGTTGCCTGTTAATTTTTAAGCATTATTTTCAACTCCAAAATTAGAAAGCTTTATTTTGGTTTTCAGAAATGTTGATGAAACTGGATCACATATTGTCCTCATGAAACTATTTAAGAAACTAACTTCAGGCCATCCAATGGATGGTGAAATGGCATAGATTTTTCAAAGATTGAAGGTTCTTAGGAATAAGTCCTCTAGCACTTGAAGTTACTATTGCTAAATCATTCACATCCCTTTTTCTGAACAGTAAAAATTCTTATGAGATATCATTAGACTGTTACAACTTATAATGGAAAAATCAATGCAGTAAGAAAATTAAATTTTACTGAGAGCCTTTAGGCAAAATGCAATGTGAAAATGCATTTTAGCTTCCCTTGTGGTTCAGAGGAAAAGGAAGAAATGGAATCTAGGTTAGCTGTCAGTGCACAACAGTTTTTAGAAGCCAGCAAAGCAGCCTGTGAACTAAACTCTTGCTTAATGTATTTCTTCCCTGATTACTTAATAATGTGAAAATAACCACCTTAATCTGATCATTTGAAAGGTCAGAAGTCTCTTCTACCCTTTTTAAAACCCAGTGTTTGGTCAAAATCAATGAGTAGATTCATCTTCCCAGGAAGAGGGTTTAACAAAAGGAAAACTGATTCATCTGCTAAGGTATACAGCGATGACATCTGAACCCCTGGAGAGAGAGAGAGAGTGAGAGTAGCTAAAGTGGAATGAGGTGATTGTGGTGTAATCAAAAAGAAGTCGATCAAAGCTGCCAACAAGCTCTTGTGGAGAAGTGACATATATACTACATTTGGTGTACTTTGTAATCACTGTAAGTGGTCACTGTCTCTTGCTGGCAGACAGGTACTGCAAACACAAGCTGACATGACAATTACAGATTTAAAGCTTATTAAAAAAATAAATCCATTAATTCTGTTCTTTGGGTTTGCGGTTTCAAAGTAAAAGAAACATTCTGAACTGTCTTCTATTTCACACAAAAATTTGTTCATACAGAATTTATGGTTAGAGGACCATATAGCAATCAGAGTCAAGGTTAGATGACAGTAGTGGTCTTCTCTATCATTAGAACATATGCATTAAAATTCTAAGTAAGGCATAATTACATTTTCTAAAATTAAAAATGGATTAATAATTCATAAGTTGTACACATGAATAAGATTAATCTGTTTTAGAAAGATCCTTGAAAGCCTAGAATAAGAATAATTCACAGGCTAGTTGCTTAATATTTTCTCAACTTCTCTGACCTTCCAGGTAGTATAGCTATATTGTTTAGGAGAGGATTTACTTATTCCTCTACACACCCATTATGTTTACATAAAAGAAGTGTGTGTTTAGATAATATGTGTGTCATAATATATTTGGAAAACATATATTTATATATTATATGCACAGAGGCTAAATATTGCCACTGAAACACTTTTCTTTCTGGAACTTTGATTTCTGATCAAATGCAAATACATAGCTTTGCTTTCCAAAGTCTAATCTGATTTTACATAAAGTCATTTATTTTTGGGGAGTTTTTAACAGAAATACGGCAAATAAAAAAAAAAAAAGCAAAATCAACAAATGAAACTAAAAAACAACAACAAACAAACAAAAAACCAATCGAACAAACCTAAGCAAGTTATTACTGGTGGCTTAAAACTTTACATTTCTTTGAAGGACTAAAAATAGAAAGCTCATTACTAAACTTGTGTAGGCTTAAAAGAATGAATATTCTTGATAATTCTGGTAGTTGATGGGGTCTCCTGTGGCTAACTTTCAAGTTTTCATTTTTCAACCTTCTTTAAATTTGATTTTTTGAACAGATTTACTTTTTTCTGTAAGTTGAGATCCACATGTCATTGGTATTTTGTTTCTGTACATTCTGTCTTTTAAAAACACGTGCTAAAAAAAAGTCTCCCAAATCTCTTTTGTATAGGTCATAGAAGAAAGACATTAGTTAGCAGCCTCTAAAGACTAACTAAGTCTGAATTTTCTTTTATGCTGCACATTAAAGTCCATATCTATTTAGAGTATTAGGGCACCAGGGAAGAGGCCTATTTAGAAACCAGTATCTCATTTACACAGAATATTCTGCAATGGTTGTCCAAATCCTGTGCAAGCCTGGGTGTGACAGGCTAACTGAGGAGCTGACCTTTTCCCCAGAGAAAGAAAAGCTGGTAATGGAAATAAGAGAGATGTACTAAATGGTGATTTTTGCCAGATGTGATGGAAGCCTTGCTTGTGTTTGTTTGACAAGAAGAATGTCATGCACGTGTGCTAGGAACAATTCACCCAAAAATAGGATTTTTTTTCCAGTTTAAATTTACTGGCAGAGGTATAATGTTTATTATCAGAAATAATCTATATAAATCAGCTTCCTTCAGAGGGAGGAACATTAATTTTAGAAACCTTCTGTGTAGAATTTCTGTTTTCACGAAGAAAGGTATATCAGTTTCCCCAGTGTATTAATTATGTGTCTCACCACAGTTGTGAGGGAGTCTTTCCATATGTAGTGGGTTGACCTTGGCTGAAAGCCAGACACCCACCAAAGCAGCTCTATTGCTTCCCTCCACGTCCAGGCAGGGGAGAGAAAATATAACGAAGGGTTCACGGGTTGAGATAAGGACCAGGAGGGATTGCTCATCAAATACCATCACAGGGAAAACAGGCTTGAAATTAGAGATATGAATTGAATTTATTACTAACAATCAGAGCAGGATAATGAGAAGTAAGGTAAATTCTTAAAAACACATTCCTGTACCCCTCTGTTCTTCCCAGCTCTGCTGCCTCCCACTAACAGCACAGGGAGACAGGGTATGGGAGTTATGGTCAGTTCATCATATGTAGTTAATGCCACTACACAGGGAGAGGAATCCTTACCCTGTGAGACATTGGGGTCCTTCCCACAGGAGGCAGTTCTCCATGAACTTCCAGTGTGAGTCCATCCCACGGGCAGCAGACTGCTGCAGCATGGGTCACTCTTCCATGGGGTGCAGGCTGCTCCAGACTGGGAGCAGTGGCTCCTCTCTCCCCAAGTCTCCCACAGGGCCATAGCTTCCTCTCAGACCTCCACCTGCACTGGCATGGGGCTTCTCCACAGGCTGTAGGTGGATCTCTGCATCCCTGTGGCCCTGCATGGACTGCAGAGGAACAGCTGCTTCAGCATGGGCTGCACCACAGGCTGTAGGTTAATGTGGGCTCTGGTGCCTGAAGTATCTCCTTCCCCTCCTTCTCCACTGCCCTTGGTGTCTGCAGAGTGATTCCTCTCATATCACTCCACTCTTCTCTGGCTGCAGTTAAAACTGCAATAACCATTTTTTTCTTTGTTCTTAAATCTGTTATCACAGAGGCGTTGCCACTGTTTCTAATTGGCTCAGCCTTGACAGTTCTAAGTCCATCTTTGGAGCCACCAGGGATTGGCTCTGTTGGACATGGAGAAAGCTTCTGGTAACTTCTCTCAGAAGCCACCCCTGTAGCGCCTCCTGCTACCAAGCCCAGGCCATGCAAACCCAATACACCACAGTAGATATTTAAAAATTGTTTCAGGAGGTAAACCTGGTGCCTTTTTAACCTCAGAAGCAGTCTGATGAATATGGATTTTTCCATATTTACCATCCACTACAGCTTCTCTGATGATGGAAGGTGAGAAAATGTATGTAGCTGAAGATTTAGCGGCACCACGTGGTGCTGGATCTGCGCTCTTGGAGGTGATGTTGTCCTCTAAGAGGAAACCATGCAGAGTTTCCCTTGAAAATCTACTCTGGAGCAGATTTTGGCAAGAGATGAGGCAAAATGGTTTGTTTAAACATATTTGTAACCAAGTCTTAATTTCTTTAAATTGATAAGATCTTTACCTGGTAGCACAATCTCTGGATGGGTAGAAATAGCTTCCATTGTGAACTCATTATTGTAATACCAATGGCTGTTAATAATTATGGTCATAGTTTTGTCAGTAGAATAAGCTGAATTTTACATAATGATAAGCTACCTGTTATTCCCTCTCCTGCCTGCTTTCACTGTTAGTATAATAATTTATTACATAAGTACTTATATATTGCATAATTAAATTTTTATTGTTGTGGTAAAGAATCAAAGAATCTTATAGTGTTTTGGGTTGGAAGGCATATTTAAAGGTTAGCTAATGCAACAGCCCTGAAATGATCAGAGATGTATTCAACTAGATCATGTTGCTCAGAGCTCTCACCAATCTGACCTTGAGCATTTGCAGGAATGGGACATCTGCCACCTCTCTGCGCATCATGGTCCAATATTTCACTGTCCTGACCATAAAAGACTTTTTCCTTATATGTAGTCTGAATCTACCCTCTTTTAGTCAGAAATGGTTACTCCTTTTCCCATCTTATAAATGCCCTATTTAAGTACTGAAAGGTCACAATAAGGCTCCACTGGACCCTTCTCTTTCCCAGTCTGAAGAACCCCAACTCCCCCAAACACTCCTCGGAAGAGGTGCTCCATCCTTCTGATTGTTGTTGTGGCCCTTGTCTGCACTCTTTTTAACAGGTCCATGTCCTGTCTGTGCTGTGGACCCCAAAACAGGATGCAGCACGGGAGGTTGGGTCTCACCAGAGCTGCTTTTAGTGCAGCCCAGGACACATTTGGCTTTCTAAACTGTGTATGCACATGGTTGGGTCATGTCCAGCCTCTCACCCCAGCACCCCCAAGTCCTTCTCACCAAGGCAGCTCTCCATCTCTTCATCCCCAGCCTGTGTTGATGCTGGGTGTTGCTCCAACCCAGGTGCAGCACCTTGCACTTGGTCTTGTTGGACCTCGCAAGATTCCCATGGCCCCACTTCTAAAGCTTGTCCAGGCCCCTCTGAATAGCATCCTGTCCCTTAAGTGTGTCAACTCTTCCATATAATTACTGTTGAGATATGCTTAGTCTCAAATATTAAGACACATTTGCTGAGTTATCCATGAGACTGTTATTCAGGCTTATACTGAACTTCTGTCTAGAGAACAGGAATTTGCTTGACTAAACTGTTAGTTGAGGATGTTTTAAAGCCATGCACAGCTATGGGTTTTTTTGGGGATGAGTAAATACCGCTACAGAACCAGAATCTCAACCTCATAAAAGATCATGCCACCTAAATATTTTAAGATTTCTGGTAATGAAATAGCTAATCATTCTGCATCTGCCAAATTACGCAAATCTTCAGACTCAAAATGTTCAGAGAATTTGGGAATCATTCATCCCAATAAGTTCTATTACCTTACTTTCTACTCTTGGTTTATAATTATAATTTTATTTGGGGTTTTTTAGATGTCTTGCATTTGTTTTAGCTATAACATGTCTGATATACTGCTGACCCAATAGTTATAAGTCATTATGTGTCAAATCCATCTACAAAAATTGTATTTATCTGAAGTATTACTTAGAATATAAAAAAAATGGCGAGATAGTGAGAAATAATGGCTATTGAAACAACAAATTTAATTTAAATGGGAAAAAGACACTAATTCAAGCATCCAGCTCTTGGTACACTATTAAATGTTTGCATATAGTAGTTTGACCAACTTTCTTTAAGCACCACCTCAAGTAAAAGAGGCAGTCATGGATTGAGTTGTGAGAGGTGATGAACACCTGAGTTTGATACGTAAGCTCAGGGCTTAGCCAGAGGTCAGGTAATGGCGGTTTTTAGTGTATACAGAGTTTCTTGCCACTGTTTACTCTATGTAAGGTATTATTTTAAAAATGAGAAAAGGTGGTATGATATGAGAAATGATACGATTATAATATTATATGACAATATATTATATTATATAATGCTGCTAAATAGCTACTCTGTTGATGTAGAGCAATTTTGTCTGAAGGTAAGTGCCAGGTAAAAGTTAAGAGTAGAAAGTGATTACTATGCTGGGACAGACTAATAAACCACAGGTGGTAAGTACTCTGCTTGGAAGGTTCTACATTTGTGAATCCAAAAAACAGATATATGCTGATATCATACTGTTTCTTAGATATGCAGTGTTAGCTATCTAGTGAGAGGCCCACAATGAACATCACTTTCAGACGACATCAGTAAGCAATCAGGAACTAGAGTATAATATTTATTTATCTAGGATTTCCGATTTTTATAATGCTTTACTTTGGTATTTTAAAAATATATACCTATGTGAGACTTACTTTTATTGCCCATACTTACAAGACTTGCATTTTTTTTCCTGAAAATGCTGCACCTTTGTGTGATATCTCAGAATGCCAAGTGTGCAGCAGGCTTCATGATATATACACTGAGTCTTTCAGGCTCTGTGGAACATTTCAGCATTAATTTGACCAAGAATATGGCAGAATTGTTGGGAAATAATGGCAGAGTTGCACTCTTGAAATTTTACCTTGCTGAGAAGCAAAATTGGAGTCCTTATTTTTCCCATACTTCACCTCTTGAAAATGACAATTGACCTAACAGACACTATGGATTCAATCCCTCTAAAACCATCAAGAAATTTAGTTTCTAGTGACAAAATCAATGAATCCTAAATCATTTGTTACCATAATGTTACTGAAACTAGCTATGTACAAAAAACGTGTGTATTATTTCAAAATATTAAAAAAATTACTGAGCTAGTTCAACAATATATATGAGGTAGTTACTTCTTTCTGCAAATAAAATTTCTTTTTTGATACAAAACTTTTTTGTATACTATTACAATATATTATTTTGCATTTCTAACTTCTTTTCGTAACTTGCACACAGATGAATTTATAACTCAATAATAAAGACCTTAGTGTATTTATGTCCATCAAAGATTGATTGAAAACCTTTTATTACGTACTTAACCTTTAGCATATTATAATTTTTATTTTTCTATTTAGATAATCATTGCTCATAAAATATGTGCTAAATACTGAATTGTATAGTTGGAGCTAAACAATTAAACATGAATCACAAAACGATTTTTTTTTTGTTCCTAAAACTGCAATTCATACCACTTATATGTCAATTCTTTACTAGTTTATTAGATAGAATAACTTCATTATAAGTTCATGCTTTATTAATGTATAAAATCATTGCTAACATGTCAGTGATATGCTTTCTTTTTTCCCAGAATACATATAGGAAAGCACAAGAGATTAAGAAAGTATATGGTAATCCTGAATCCCAGACTTTACACACTGACAATCTGTAGAAGGCACTGACTGTATAAATTCTAACTGGTATTTTATGGATCTTGATGGTCTTCTTTGGCTGTTTTCTCCCTAGATTTTTTTACTTCAGAGGCACAGTAGTCATGCGTGTAGGGATCAAGGTCAGAATTTAAACCTAGCTTTTGAAATGTTAGACAATCAGCCCTTAACTAAAAATTAAATAAATTCAGAAGTGTGATCAAAATGTAGGCACTGGAATAGGATTTCAGTGTATGCAGTACATTTTGCATATTGAGGAGCTACATCTTCTTGGATTACCTATCATCAGGGCTGTTGTGAGCTAAGGGTGTCTGCCTTTTGCAGTAAGGAAATATCAAGCTGTAGACTTGGAATGCAACTTGGTATCCTGAAGTATTGTTTTGTCTATATTCAGCTTAAATATCACCTAAGATTTCAGGGGTTTTTTGAGCTATAGGTCTGAATGGGTAAAATCCAACATTTAGACCTACCAACTCCTCATAATCTCCCAAAAAATTACCACCAGGAGAAAGCTGAGCAGTTGTCTATTTAGTATGATATAATAGTGTTAACCAGTAACAGTACATAACTTTCATCTCTTTCTGTTTTTTTCTTATGTCATGAATTTTCACATGTTAAGAGTCTTGTGGTTGTCTTCATGTTTAAGGAAAAAATGACTGCAAGCTTAAATTCTGAGAGTAAGGTGGCAGCTTAGAAAATTTTGATTCATTGACTTGTCAGGAAAACAGGCCGTTTCACTATCACTGTTGGTGGTAACGTCCAAATGTTCTCAGTAAAGTGACAGATTCTACTGTATGGATCAGAAATAAAGGTATTGTGATAGTGCAGTGATCTTGCTTCAAATATTTCTTTAGAATTCTAATGTAGTTTTCTATTTGTTATTGTTAAATAAAAGGCACCTAAACAAAAAACCCAAACGTGCCATTCAAGCTTCCCACCACCCTCCCCTTATCAGATAAACAGTGTGGACAAAATAAGAGGAGAGTAAGCCAGAAACTGGCTGGTTTTAAATGCATATCTGCTCTACAGCTCCTGTCAGAAAAGCAGCCATTTCCTAGTACTAGGAGAAGTGCTAATATTTTGCTATTGTTTACTGATTTTTGTTAGAAAATCTCAAAGATCACAAAAACCTGATTGATTCTTTTTTTTACCAACTATCAAATGTGAACTCAAAAGGTTCCTCATCAAACAGATGAGAAAGATAGCACATACATGGAGCAACGTCTGTTTCATACAATCGTCTCTTATCTAAGATATAAAAATATCTGTGTGAAATATCAGCGATTCTGTGAAACAGCTAGGAATAGCAACTGGACTCCTTTCTCCATTTCTTTCTCCAGGTCCACACAATAAATGTTTTTCCAATGAGAACAGGAGCAATTAGAACTGTGAAGTGATGTGAAGTTCTGTGAAAGATATATTTTGAGTGAACTGACTACATAGGAATATGGTAGACAGTGGCATCACCACATAAAATTTCCAGAATTCATCTGAGGTATGAGAAAAGATGGATCTTTGCAGACACTTGCATTTATTTTTTGACCATTGAAACTAGCTAACTTTGACAGCACCAGGCAAATTCTGCCCCCAAAAGATCAGTTCCATTACAGTCTTTCAAATGAGTAGTGATTAAAGCAGGTTTCAAAACAGTTGTAATATTTTATATGGTTGAAATATTTCTTTTCTGAACCTAACTTTCCATCTGTTCTCTGCTCTTCAAAAATCTGCCTAATAACACATATGCAAAAACAATTAGTAAAATAAACAGTGTGGACAAAAAAAAGAAAACAAGAAGCAACCTCAGGCCCAGAAAATTGATTTCAAGCCTCTTCGTATTTGTACAACAAATAAAGGAATTTGTCTACTGCATAGACATCGTAAAATTATTATAAGAAAAAATGCTATGTGGATTAAACTCATGGCAGGTCTCAGTAAAATGAAATCTCTTGACAATGCAAATCTTAGATGTGTTTTAATATGCTATTGATTCCTAATTATCATGGTGGATGTTTTTACTCTTACATAAAACTCAAAGATTATATGTTTCTAAGGTCTGTATCAGCACAAGCTTTATTTAATGTAATTGATAAAGTGGTAGTAATGTTAAAGATCTCAGACTTAAAGGAATTAAAATACATAACCACCCATAGGTGGATCATGGATTATCCAATGCCTGGATAGCAGCGTTTGGTATATTTTAATGAACTATTTTAAGAGCTAATATTTTTGACTCAGCAATGAGAAAGCAGCTATACTTTTCTTTCTTTGGAGAACACATTTTGGTGCTTGATGGCTTTTAGTATTTGTCACTGAGAACTAGGCTAGAATGTCTGCTTTGATACTACATTTGAGTATAAGTTTGAAAGTTGAGTCAAAAGCCTTGTGAGTTTATTACTGGATGTTTCTATACTGTGCTTTTCTGAGTCACTGTACAATACTTGATGGAATAAAAATATATCTTTGTTTGGATGTCTTTTAAAAGAAGTGAGTGTATATGTGAATTAGTTTATACTAATTCATTAAATTGATTAGACAGAACTTTACAGTGACAAAATTAAAGTCAGAAATAAGATTCCATAGATAATTTGGTATCTTAAAATTATCAACATACCATGTTTATAGAGCAAGTTATCTAGTGAAACTGGGAGGTTAACATCAAAATAAATTGTTTTGTCTTGTCTTGAACTGTCTTGCCTTGAGTAAAAGTAGAGAGCCAACTCCCCGTTGACCAAAGTCTGTGCTTGTGCTGTGACAAATAGTGAATAACCTGACGAGTGAAGAACAAAGTGCAGTAGCCTCTATTGGATATGATATTTCTGCCTTGGTCTAAATCAGTTCCTCTCTAATGGAGATGAATACTATCTATATAATTTTTTGTACATAGTTCCTATGAGGAAGCGTCTGAAGCTGCCGAGGTAAATTGCAGTTTTGAAGTATGTATTTATTTTCAACAAAAGAGAACTTAGAGAGGCTAGTCTGTGAATACTATAAATATCTATAGTCAAACGACATGAATCCTATTTGTGTTCATTTTGTTCTTAAACTCTTGCAGAGTGGAATTGCTCTAATAAGCAATTTTTGTGCCATTTTTAAAATGAAGGGATTAACTGAAGAGAATGCTGTAAGAAAGATAAGACATCTGGTATGATAAATTTCAAGAGACTTAATATAGTAATGGCAAGAAACTACCTACAGGCTTGCCCTTTCCAAAAACAGAGCCGTGAAATCAAAGAAGGTCTTGAGACTTAAAAAAGGATCCTTCAGGAGGGTAGGGGAGACTGCTCTGTTGGCTCACAGCCAAGAACATACAGACTTAGAGAACTCTAAAGACCAACTGAAGACTTATACAATAGCACCAGTGAAGCTGTAATGGTACAAATAGACATAACATGTTGTCATACTGATATTGAAGAAATAGTATAGCCATCAGTAGGATGGCATAGGAGGCTGTGCACCTAAGAACTCTAGCACAGGGTTGAAACAACTTATTTGCTAACAAGGGCATGTAAAACTACCTTGGTACTTGAGAATTGTGAGATGGGAAGTGTACTGCCAATGTTCAGAAAGATGTTCCTGGAGAGACCTATGTATCTGTAGGCCTGACATCTTTACTGAACCAGGGATTGAACATTATAGTCAGGGAACCGACTGGTGAACATGAGATAAATATACTTGAAAACTAACAAGCTTTGTTTAAAGAGAGATCTCACTTTAAATTTCTTTTGAGTGTTTTGAATGTGTTAGGAAATACACTAATAAGTTGTGGTAGACGTGGATTCCCAAAGGGCTTTTTAAGGAATTTCAACAGCCATGCAGAAAAATGGAAGGTCTAGTATGGATAAATAATTCATGGCTTGGCTTAGAGGGTAAGTTTGTGCAGTGTGAGAACTCACAGTGGTAGTTCTGCAGATATTCTTGTATTTTTTAACACATTAATTCATAAAACTACCAGAAAAAAAGATTGATCCAGTGAGGTGAGAAAGTTTGCTGATGGTACAAAGCTATTGAATGTAAATAGGATGAGATGTGACTGTCAAGAACAACAGAAGAACCTTAAAAATTTGAATGACTGGGCAGTAATACAACAGGTAAAATTCTGTGTATTTCACATTCATGAACTGAGGCATAACAGTGATGATAATAGTTTTCCATATAAAGTGGTGGGTTCAATGCGTTGTTACTACTCAGGAGAAAGGCCTTGAAACTGATATAGATGCTGCATGGAAACAACAGATCAATGCTTGACAGCAGTCAAAGAAACAAGTGAAAGAAAAGATTAGAAAAGGAACAAAGCACAACAGTTAATATGATTTATGCACCTGCATAAATCCATGGTTTGCCACAGCTCAAAGACTATGTGAGGAGTTCTGGCTGGCTTATTCAAAAAGAATGTATAAAAGTGGAAGAAAAAAGATTCAGAGAAAAGCAACATGGATAACCAGAAGTATGGGCTGCATTTACTATTTTAGGTACCGTTGCAGGTAATAGGACTTATTTGTTTTAGAAAATGACTAAAAGAGATAGGAAAAGTCCACAGAATCAATATCAAAAAGAGTAGACTGCCCAATGTCTTTTCTATTGAATGAAGCAGGGTTTGTTAAAATTATGGAAACAGGTTTAAAACAAAACAATGTGGTTCTTTTTGTAAAAGGTGATAGACTTCTGCAAGTCTTTGCAGGTTGAATGTACATTGTGCAAATTGGATGTGCACATGATGCTGTGAGAGCAGAATGTTTACATGTATTTGAGTAGAGATTGAACAAGAACTCAGAGGAGAGATTAACTGGAGCTTACTGCATAGTTTCCATGATGCTTTGGAAATCACATGCACTAAATACTTATGGTCTGGGAAAACATTGTGGGGTAGCTTCAGAATTGTGCTGTTATAATGCTTTCCAAGGCATATTTTATGTCTATTGTTAGGGTGTGTATATTATGCTAGCTGTGCTCTTCATCCAACTTAGTCAGTTTGAATAGTTCTGTTCCAAAAAATTCATAGAAAATGCGTATTTCCTCTATTCAGAAGAAGTTTATCTTGAGTCCTGAATCATCCAGGCTTGATATATATGATACGGTAGGATATGTTAGATGTGTTTGGAGAGAAAACTGAACACAACTGGGTTGCAGCCCAAAGATCGCTTCTGTGTGAATGGATAGAACTCTTTCAAATTTTTGATGCAAAAAGTCTGAGCAATTACCTGAAGGCTTTACAGATGCAAAGCAAAAACTGCTCTGAGGTTTTTTTTATCTGGCATAAGAGTAGAGAAGTTGGCTTTACTCTTTCTCATATGTGCTAGCCTGTAGACCATAAGAGAGAAGGTATAGGAGGTAATGTGGCTTTGTGCCATATTAGGATTCGCACCACAGAGAAACTAATTGCTTTAGGGCTAATTTTGTATCCTATTGGCTATTATATGCTAGAAGTGGCTAGCTGTCTTTATTTGTTGATGAACAGGATACAGTATTCTCAGTTAAGCTGAAGTTTACATAAAAAGCAATTAACAGTACAATTTACTGTGATTTTTAAAATTCATACATCATGTTCATGCTTTTGCTCCTTCAGCTTTGTGAACTGTTTTCTAGCTTGTATTCTGTGTGATTCTGTATAATGCAGTTGTCTTTGATTTTTCCAGAAATAGCTCATTAACCATTTAATTGATATCTTGACCTTCCAATTGACTTTCTAATTGATGTTTTCTTTCACTGCACCTGTTCAACAATTCATTTTTATGTGCTTATTACATTGTAACAGGTTGCCTTATCTACTGCTATATATATTTTATTAATACATATGGTGCTTGGCATTTTAAATTAACCACATGTATATTTCCAAATCCCTTATTATTTTCTTCCCATTAAGTACAGTATTCTGAACTAGAAGGGGAAAGATAATGCTAAATAAAACATGATGCCATGATGCAGGGTTTGTTTTTTTTTTTTTTTTTTTTGGAGTCCAGTGTCTGGCACTACTAGGATACTAAGATAATATTTTAATTCTGAGTGCAAGTTTTGCAAACCATATCAATGTCATTACTTTATTTACTATGACAATTCTGCATTATACTGTACACTGACCAGGCTTATATGCACTTGAATGTTTTTATTTTTCCTTCCCATGACCTTACAGTCTCACTGGGGAGGGAATAACAGGGTGTGAGGGAATAACGAGAAGAGAAAGTGGTCTGTGAGGTCAGTTAGAAGATGAGCATCACAGCAGGGCAAAGGCAAGGGTGCTGTCCCCCAATACCCAAGCTGCAGAAATGGGACAGATCTATGATGATGGCTTGGGTCAACCAGCTACCCATGGTAACATCAAGTCAAGAAGTCAAGCCCTTAAGTCAGGGTCAAAGTGCCAGTCAGGTGTGTCTTCAGGTATAAGGAGGACTGCAAGCCCAGGCAAGGAAAATGTGACAAGCCTGTCCTTTCGAGTAACTCCTAAATGAATAGAGGGCATGCCCACTTTGAGGCTGTGTGACGCAGAGCTGGTCACCTGCATTATATCTGGCCCAATCTGAATAGAAGCCAAGTCCCAGGAGGACTAAGATGCATGCACAGCTCTGACACTCCTGCTCTTCCTTTCTCTTCCTATTCCTGTTCCTTTTCTGCTCCTGCTTTCGCTTCCCCTCTGCTCTCCTTCTTCCCTTGCTCTTTCCCTTTTCAGTTCCCTCATCCTGCCCTTCTTCTTTTGCCTGAAAGAGTCACTGTGGAGCGAATTGAACATGCAGCTAGAAATAGAGCCTGTGAGGACAGGACTGGGTGTTCAGGGCACTGTGCTAGCTTTCCAGCAGCTTTCAGCTATTGGGTCTGCAATAATGTCCTGGGTATCATAAGAACAGGGTCGCACTGAAGCGAGAAAGAGTGATCTCCTCTATCCCCAAATCCCACTGACCCCTTTGCAATAGATTTATTACTATTCATATGTTTAGTAATACAATATTTATTTCAATGTAATAATTGAGATGGTATCAATCATCACTATATAGTTAATTATGTATTTTTTATATCAATCTTTAATTACATTGTGTACAGGCTATAAAAAAAAAAGAGAAAAGAAAGCAGGAATGAACAGAAGAGTGTAATTGTAAACAAGTACCAAAGGCAGTCATGCAGTTTGAGAAAGAACATATATCACAAAAGCATCTTTTGCCAAAGATGTATTTTGTAGGACATGCCTATAAAATGTGTCCTCCTCATAACTCCACACTCATCCCTCATAGGAGCATTAGACTTCACCAAACTCAGTTATCATTTACTCTTGAGTGCCTCAGAGTGCTCAAGTTGTTCAATAAATTTCCAGGCACTGTGACTGAAAAAAGCTATTATGAAAATTTTCCTGTTTTGCTATTAGAGTAATATTTTAAGATGCCGTATCTGTTCCATTGAAAAATTCTCAGAAGCATGAAATAATTAATGCAAAATTGCTGCTTTTTATAAATTCTGAAAAATGTTGACAGCTTCTTTTAATGATACTACATTGTAGCAGCATCTGTCCTGAAAAAAATAACACATCTTTGATTTTAGGTGTAGATTGGATTGATGGATGGGTCTGTAACGTCCAGCTAATTACATTTATCTCCCGTGGAAATAAGGGCTGATTGTTCGTAACAGTGTTATAGTAAATCTGAATTGCAGTTGTTCTTTCAACTTCTTTCAGTATTTATATTTTAAGCTGGCAGGCAACTACTCTGAGAGTGTTCAAGAGGTATGGTACTTGGGGAATATGTGGAACATGAGTGGTGGTTATTGTGATGCTAGGTTGACAGTTGGACTAGATGATCTTTTGGGTCTCTTCCAAACTTGGTGATTCTGGGAATGGCATCGTGCTCAGCAACAAAACTGGGGGGTGGAGGTTGGGACTGGCTGGGCCTTGGAAGGTTGGTGACAAGGACTTTTGCATCACTTGTTTTTTTTGAGATTTTATTTTCTTTGTTGATGTCTCTTCTTTGCTGGACTGTTTTTCTTACTTTTTTTTTTTTTTAATTTTATTCTTTATTTATTTAACTGCCTTCATGGCAACTCATAAGTTTTCTCTCACTATTCTGATTCTCCTTCTGTCCATCTGGGGGAAACACATTTTTCAATGTGTTATTTTCCTACAGTTTTGTAAGAGAGACATAGGAAAAAGACAATGTGGTTGGATGTCTGAATCGTCATACTTCATGGCAGAAGTTAAGGTACATCATATAGTCTCACTTGGATGCAAATTTATTTGACCCTACCAGCATATGAGAAATTAACTTGCTCTTGAGACCAACCTTACTTTTGAATTTGAAGCTGAAATATCTGACTGATCTTTTGGCAATTTCATAAATTGCCTTCTGTGTACAATTTGTCTTTAGGGGTTACCTGCGTAAAAGACTTTTGCTTGAAAAATTAATAGCATTCAAATTTCCTTTCTTGCTGTCTTCATACTCATTGAGTGCAAAGCAGTCATCTGTAATCTTTTGCTTGGTCTCAGTTTCCTTATAATAAAAAAGTTCTTAGTCTTATTTATCAATCTAAATATTATGTTGCATTCATTAAATGTACTGCCAAAGAATGAAAACTCTAGCAAGCAGAGAACTACTACTGTGGTCTAAAAGTTCTAAGATGGTTATATTACTTTGTGCCGTAAAGAGAACACTCTTAAAAATAAATGGTTATGCGGGTTAAAAAAAACCCATTATCCTTAAACTCTGCTTGTTCAGAAATGTAATCAGATAGACTGATAGACTGAACAGACTTCTCACAAGGTAACTATATGGTCATCTAGGGAAATGTTTAGTAAACTGTCTAAGACAAAATAAATAGGCTTCACTGGGCACAGTGCATGTAACTAATACCTTAGATAAGAATTTTCTATTCTGGTGTAATTTAGAGGTTTAAGAAAAGGTCTTAATATCCAGATAGTGTATTTATATCACTGATACTGCCATTATATAGACTTGGGTACCAACTAAGTCTGTGCCTTTTGAGGATATCTGCATGCATTGTTTGTGGACAATTCAATGCCTGTGAGATAGAAATGATAATCCATATACTTTTTTGGCAAGCAGTGTTACATCACTGAATCAAGGTCTAGATAGTAATACTTCTTTCTTTTGTATATTTCTTTTAATTTCTCTGCTAAAAATAAGACCTTTTTTTGCAACTTGTTATATTTTCTGCAACCGACATGTGGCTGTCAGCTCCTATCGCCTCAAAGGCTGACAGAAAAAAGAACAACAAAGAGCTTTTGTACGTTTTCTTCCCCATTACAGCACAGGATTTGATTCAAAATCTGAGTGATCTTTCTGACTGTTTCCAAGAGAAAAATATCTTGATTACCAGGAGCTCATGATAGATATGTTTTCACCTCTATGTTGAAATATCTGTTAACTGGCTCAAGAAGATAGTCTCTCAATCCAGGTGGTAGGAAAGAGAGAGACCTTGCTGTATGAAAATTAGTCCAGCCAAACTGAGGGAATAAGCAAATCTATTGCATTCTTCTTTTGTGGTAAATTCATAATAGTAGCTAAAAGCCAGTTTTCTAAAATGTCCAGTAACAGGCACAATTTCTTTTCTGTTTTCTCTGCTGCAGTGTAAAGTGTTGCTGAAGTTACAAATTCACAGTTGGTGGCCATTTAATATTTTGGTATATGTTGGCAGTGTCCTGAAGATCATTTGCATTATTTCCTTGAGCAGTTTAGCCTTTTCTACCCCCTATAAAGATTCTGTAGTCATCTTGAAATGTATTCAAACATTGGTAGATGCCCTGTGGTGCCTAAAAATCATACACATTTTTGTATATGTTTCAAATAAATATGTCACTTATTATGGCTGTGTTTTTAATTATACACTCAGACATAAAGTACAGTGGGATAGCAGAACATTAGGGCACTTGCAGCTGAGACTGATAGGTAGTGACAAAACTTGCTTGAAAGGAGTAGCAAAATATTTGCTTGTCCAGTATGTACAGCATAGTCAAGAAGACCTTACATCTCGGTTTTTGTTTATTTCCTAACTTAATAAGTCACTTGTTCCCTTTTAATTTTGTAATTTGTGGAAAAAATTCTCCATGTTCTTAGAAGATCTCCGTTCAGTAATTCTGACACCTGTAGTGAATGTAATGGATAGGAGGCTGCAATGATCTCTTTGGTTTTTTCAATCTAGTAGAATCTGATTCTCTCCACCCATCATTAACACTCATTGAAATGCTTGATTAGAGTGTGTTTATAATTATTTTCTGAACGTTTGTTGATGTTACCCTGCTACATGTTTTATATACGGCATGATTGAGTGAACTTGTCAGTCTTTTAATATTACAATTTTTGTAGAAAAATATTTTTTTCCTCAGGTTTCCACCCCCTTTTCATTGTCCAATTAAAAAACATCTTTCATAAACATGTCATGTCAGATATATCCAAACTTTGGAAATTCAGTACCATGTTCTTTTGTGATGTGTTTCAAGTGGGAAGAGGTCACCCATTGCATTTTACCATTGAATTCCCCCAGAAGAATGGTGAGTGTTGGATTTTTTTCTTTTTACTTGCAGTACAGTTTTCAGAAGTGGAATGCTGTACCATTTGATTTTCTGAGATTTAAGTCACAATCATCCAAAATAGGTTTTTTTGAAATAAAGTGTTCCAGATAAACTTATAGGGCTTTACATTACAAGTAGTAAATTTATAAGCTGTTCTTGCAGTACATTTTTGTAACTGTATTTTTCTACTTTGGTTTTAGAAGGACTTTTATTTCTCCTTTTTAAACCCATATATCAGTATCACAAATTATATAGTATCTTTCTTGATTTTTTTTAGTGTTTTTGGTTTTTTTCTTATTCAGTTAGAAACATACAGCAAAAAAGTATATATAGGACAGTTTCTTTTGCAGACCCTAAATCGAGACATATGGCGAGCAGATATACACTATGGACAATGTGGAATAAACTCTTCCATCAATTATGCTACTGTAAATCTGTAGAAACTCGTGCTCACCCTACTTCCCCCTCCTTAATGTCCCTTCTGCAGACAGGTATATGTCATTGATTGGATTTTGTTTATTACAGCTTACATAAACTAAAAAGGGATGGTCATACAAATGTCGCCATATATTATTTTATCTGGTTCCACTGCAGGGAGATAGAGGGGGCAGAACTGCTGTGACTGCAGTTAGCAGGACATCTTACATTGACTTCATGATCAGAGATTTTTACCCTTCAAAAAAGTCAATGCTTTTATATTGTACTCTTATCTATTCTACTGAGGGTCACTGTCTAGCAAACAGCATTTTAATATACAGTATACTTCCTTCAGCTAAAAAAAAAATTCCAAACCCCAAACCTCGATATTTATGTGGTTCACTTTTCTTCAAATCATTACGTAGCAATTAAAGGAAAGCAATGACTGGGGACTAAGTAGAAAAGTGTATTTCATATCCTTTCAGTGAACTAATAAAAAATTTATGCCCTTTTATAATACAGTATAAGCTGATGCAGGCTTACAAGGGATTGGAAGTAAGATGTTATTCTTAGTACAGAGCATCTGTGTTTATAAAGCAAATTTTGTCATTATATCAGCAAGTATAGTTTACATTGGCTTATATAGATCAGACGTATTATATACTAGCCTTTCCGTATTAAAAATGCAACACCGCAGACTGTTGAATTTTAAGGTGATGTTAGAATATAATAACCTACAAATTAATAACTGGTTTTGAAATAAAATTAGAAACTTCAAGAAATAAATTTATTCATGTATATATTTACATATATATTTATGATAGACAAGAAATAAAGAAAATAGATATGAAAATCAATTGAATTTCAGATCTCTTTAACACAGGCAGCAGCAAATTGCTTTAAAAAGTGTAATTATTCTTCATGGTTGCAGGTTTTTTTTCCTTTGACATGCAGTCTTCCACTGTTTCCTATTGCCACGATATTATTCCTATAAATTATTTCTTTCTCCTGTCACCCCTGCTTCCACCTGAATCTCCTAGAAATGCTGCCATTTTTTGTTGTTTGAATGAATCTGCCATACAATTTCTTCATGCTGGCAGTGTAATATTTTGTATCCTTTATTATTTTTACTTGGAGTCCTGTCTAAGATTTTAATTGTGCCTAAAAGACAGTATGTGTAGCATAGTTTCTCTTCTAAGATCTTCTAAGCTGGTGACACACCAAATCAACATTCTTTCAAAATATTCCACCATGACCTTCATATATTATATATATATATATGTATAATTTTTTAGCTCTTATTTCAAATAGATGTAGTGAGCTTTTATTATAACCTCAGCTGGATTATTTAGAAATTATACCCTAGATGTTTTTAATTCTCTTACCCCAATTTTCAGTGTGTGCTGTGAATTATAAATGCTGTAGGTTGCTAATTATAACTCCAGCAGTTCGTTACCAAATTATTCCATATAAACTGGTTGGTTAGTTGTCTTCATTCTTCTCCAGTCAGTGGATTACCAGTTATGTGCTGCATATAGGCCAAGGAACACCATAAATTTATGATTAGCATAGTTAAAATCTTAACAGTCTGGTGAAAGTACTCCAGTCATAGCATATTGACACATATTTTTCAGATTGGCTAATTGTTATAGCTCATTTGCATTCAATTTCCAATCACAAATAGCATAAATACCTCTGAAGTATCTTGGCAGTCATGATCATTTCTCCACTGCTTCTAGGTACCACAGGCAATGATTTCAATTTTGGGGTGTAAAGAGTGCATTGAACGGCCAGTAAGACATGTCCTTGATTCAGACAAGTTTGATACTAACTTTGGGGTTATGTCTTCTTACTCTTGGATCCATTTTGGGTAATTTTTAAGTTTTGTCTTGCAATCTACTAACTTAGTTGCCCTTTATTAGTTTGCAATTCTCTTTCATGTATTGCATTTGCATTATGTGAATGATTGACTATTTGAATGATTGACATTGTTACATAAGGCATGTTTTTCTTAAGCTGGATACTTGTTTTTGTGCTCTTTGGTGTCTTTAAGGATGTTTTTTTCTGATTCTCAGGTTTGCATTTGTTTCATGTTTGCTAAGTGATTGTTTGTGAGTTGCTTGTTGCCTGTATCCTCCTCTATTGCCAGATGCCTGTATTTTCTAAATCTGTGTTAACTGTCCTTGCCTGTACTCTTGTACACTGCATTTTTTTTTTAGGGTGACATGTAGCTCATCCCACACAGAATTCTGCTTGTTGTTGCTATCTTATTATTTAGAGATACAAAAATGATAATTAGAGTTGTATAATACAGCAGTACAAAGCTCAGTAAAAGCTAAAACAAAGTGCTTAATAGTCATCTTGTTGTTAGACAAACTCTATTCCTGTTTTACAACATATACCAGAGGTCAAGACCATCCAAAACAAGTTTAGCCTTAGAAATCCTGACACTCGTATTTTTTAGTTTAAGAGAAAATGTTGACTTCTTACAGCAACAATGACGACAACATATTTATTAAGATAGATGCTACATTTACCTGACAAACACATGAATGAAAGAGGTATACTTCTGTAAACCTATGATACTGGGTACTCAAATTGTAGGTAGGCTCTTTAAAATAGCTTTTATACCATAAAAATGACAGGTCAACATTGGAAACCCAAGATAGCTACAGCATATATCAATTTACAAATATATTTAAAGTATATTAGTATAAAACACTAATTTTCCATATCACTGTTGTTTTTTCCAACCTAATGTCACTAACTGGAATTGCTAAGCCACTCTTTGAAAAGTCATTGAGAGGAGAATTGCCTTAGGACTGGATGAAAGGCAGTGACACTCTAGCCTTCAAAGAGTGCAAGTAGGAGGATCCAGGATTCAGAATCACAGAATATTTCAAGTTGGAAGGGACTCACAGCAAAGTCCAATTACTGACTGTGCATGGGACAGCCTCAAGAATCACACTGTGTGACTGTGGACATTGTCCAAACGCTTCTTGAACTGTCAGGCTGGTGCTGTGACCACTTCCCTAGGTAGCCTGTTCAACTGGCCAGCCACCCTCTGGGTGAAGAACCTTTTCCTGATGTCCAACCTAAACTCCCCCTGACATAACTTCAGATCATTTCCTCTGGTCCTGTCACTGGTCACCACAGAGGAGAGATCAGTGCCTGTCCCTCCTCTTCCCCTCACAAGGAAGTTGTAGACTGCAAGGGGGTCTCTCCAGGCTGAACAGACTGAAGGATCTCAGCTGCTCAGTGTATGGCTTCTTATCAAGGCCCTTCACCATCTACACAGCCCTTCTTTGGTCATTCTTTAATAGATTAAAATCTTATGTTGTGAAGCTGAAAACTGTGTAAGTGTTCAAGGTTAGGCCACACTAGTGCAGGAAACTGCAGGCCGGGAAGCCTTACCTCTGTGCCTGGAAAGACAATGGAACAACTCATGCTGGTTGTCATATCTCAGCATGTGGAAGAAGTTGTCAGGAGTAGTCAACATGGATGCAGCAAGGGGACATCATGCTTGGCCAAGCACATTACCTTCTATTGATAGCCTGGCTGTCAGGGTAGATCAGGAGAGGGCAGTGGGTGCTGTCAACCTTGACTTCAGCGAGGCTTTTGACCCTGTATCTCATGACAACCTCAGGTAAGCTCAGCGAGCGTGGGTTAGATGAATGGACAGTGAGGTGGATCTGCCTGACTGGCAGAGCTCATGGCTGGTTGTGGAGTCCAGTTGGAGGCCCATAGCAGTGTTCTCCAGGGGTCAGTACTGGGTACAGTCTTGTTCAGCTCATTTATCAATGACCTGGATGAAGGGACAGGATTGCCCTCTGCAAGTTTGCAGATGACACAAAACTGGGAGAAATGGCTGATACCCCAGAGAGCTGTGCTGTGATTCAGAGGGACCTGGACCAGACTGAGAGTTGGGCAGAGAGGAACCTAGTGAATTTTGACAAAGGTAACTGCAGGGTCTTGCACCTGGGGAAGAATAAACCCCACACCAACACAGGCTGGGGGCTGACCTGCTGGGAAAGAGCTCTGTGGGAAAAGACCTCAGGGCTGTGGTGGCCAGCAAGCTGTCCATGAGCCAGCAGTGTGGCCTTGTGGCCAAGAAGACCTCAGTGGTATCCTGGGGTTCATTAGGAAGAGCACTGGCAGCAGGTTGATGGAAGAGATCCTGCCTCTTTATTCTGCACTGGTGAGCCTTTGCCTGGAATACTGTGTCTGGTTCTGGGCTGTCCAGTTCAAGAAAGGCAAAGAACTACTGCAGAGCTAGAAGACTGTTGGGGGACTGGAGCTTATATGGAAAGGCTGAGGGAGCTTGTCTGGAGGAGACTGAATGAGTTCCTTATTATCAATGTGTACAATTATCTTAAGAACAGGTGCCAAGCAGATGGGACCAGACTGTCTCTAGTGGTGTCCAGTGAGAGGACAAGGAACAATGGGCACAAGCTGAAATACAGATTGAGGAGTATGAAGAAATACTGAATATGAGGAAAAACCTTTTTTTGAAGGTGACCAAACACTATAGCAGGCTGCTCAGAGATGTTGTGAACTCTCCTGGGGGTTTATTCAAGACCTACATGATCTTAATTCTGTGCAACCTGCTTTAAGTTATTCTTCTTTAGCAGGTCTAGTTGGACTAGATCATGTCCAGAAAGTCCTTCCAACAGCAAGCATTCTGTAATTCTGTGAATTTAGGAATTTGTTATTTTTATGATTGGAGCACTTCCACACTCCCTGCTAAAGTAATAGTTTAATGGAACCGTTGTCTGAGGCTTTAGTCACACATCTGCTGATTCATTACTCTGCAACATTATTTCATGATAAACAAATTAGAAAACTGTGCAACCAATACATTAGCATTTCAGCAATGGGGATATTTTCCCCATTATAAAGCTTTGCAAATTTTGTATTGTTTCTGAAGAAGGGGAAATAGATTTAGAATACTTCTCTTTCCTTCTGTCATCAACTTTGAGCAATAAGTATCTTGCTGATACTTTTTTTCTGTTAGCTTTTTTAACTGGTTGCACTTTATTTCACATGAATATAAGGAACTTATAGCATTTCCAAAGAGTGAAACAAGCTTTCCAACATAGTTCTGGCAAAGCACTGACCTGCAAAACCCTTGGCATTTCATTCTTCGGTCTCTCCTGAGTAGAATTTGCCAGTCATTCAGAACAGTGCCAAATTGTGTAGTGCTTTTGTGATGTGAAAAAGGATCTATTAAATACTGGTGGGAGACTACCCAGCTGATTTATTTCATTTCAGTTGCAAACAAAGTAAATGAAGTCACCAGGCATAAATCTAGTTTGTCTCAAGAACAAAAAGCTACTTCAGTCATATTTTGCTTGCAGCTAGTGAATTTACTGTTTTTGTAACTGGTTTGATACAAATATAAATTGCTTCAGTTTTTTCCTGTATTGTGCTCCAAGAAACTAAAAGAGATAGGAAAAAAAAGATGAAAGAACTTTCCTGCCATTAACCAAAAAAGACAAAAAAGAATGAATGCCAAGTCTTGACAGCTGGACTCAGAAAAGAACCAGTGCTGACTTTCTGGGAAATTAAAATATCCAAGAATGAATTTACAGGGAAAACAAGAAACGAGGTGGAACATGACATTGGCAAATCTCTTAGTCTGGTTTATGGATGAAAAGAAAACCTTGAGCTGAATTAAAAGAATGCAATCTAATTGCCTTAGAGGAGAATAAATAGTAAATTAAAGATGGAAAACTTTCAGTAAATCAGGATTGAGTTTGTCTGTCATGATCATGAAACAAAAGTGGAGAAAAAAAAGAGATGGAATGCGTGCTTTAAGGTTGTTATGTCAGAGGAGGCTGGCTAGAGGGATAATAGCCAACATAATATGGACAACAATATATATGCATGCATCAAAGTATCTTAAAAGCTATGAACTCTTCCTGTGTAAAACACCTAAAAATCTAAATAATCTTGAAACAGCTAGCTAAGAGTTTGTCATTTTCAAAAATTCTAAAATTTGCATTTCATGCTTGTATTCACCACTGAATAAAATTTCTTGTTCTCCCAGATGTAATTGACATAGGAGTCAGACAACACTGCAGATGAAGGTACCAGGATTCTACTAGCTAAACACCCTGATATAGTCTTCTGACCTCTACCTTCAAAACCTGTCTAGGACCTTGGTTTTTCTTGTTCCCTTTTAAGTTAGGTAACATCTTGGGCAGCATCTAAACTTTCATTTTTCCTATCTCTTCAGTTGTTCAGATGGTAAAAAAACGAGCTCCTTGTCCTGTTTTAGATGACAAAACTGTAGAATGGGAGAGTGGATAAGGGGACTTCACAAGCCTTTACTTTTGATGTTGAGACTCTGGCATTACTGGTCCCAATATTCCTTTTTTTTTTTGGAAAATAAAATATATGCTGAAGAAAATCCTTGCATAATACTGGTTGGCAGCCTATTTTCTTGTGAAATGCAGCAGCCAATTTGCTTGATACTCAGTCAGATGAACAAGAAGAAAATAATTGGGGTAAATATACAGCATTTATCTGTTGAAGCCCTGGCTTATATAAGCATGTTTTGAGGGACAAAAAATGTAGGTCCAGTACATACATGCTTTATGTCTGAAAACACAGAGGTATATACAGCTGGTGACAGTCCAGACTGTCCTCTGTCGTAGACAGAACATCCTCTCATTCCACTGAAGTGAAAACTGTGAACAAATATTTTCCTTATTGTTATTCATTGTGTGAGGTGGTTGGTCAGCAAAAATACATCTGGCCAGGATGCATCGTTATTCACTATTTCTCATTCTTATGAACATTTTTGCTTTAACAATGAAAAAACCACTGGAGAATGTATCACTTCTGAGCCTCTCTCAAGCTGAAAATCCCTTTTCATGAGATGTTCATGCCTTTGCCCTTGAAGTCAGAAAAGCATCCCAAGAGTTTAAGATATGTTATGTGGTCGACTAGTGCAATCAGAAAGAAATGAGTTGTGAGTTTCCTTCCTGGGATGGCACAGAACATGGTAACAGATTTCCAAAATAAAGATAAGGTGGATTTAAGGAATGCAGAAATGCCCTGATTCCCATACAGCACCTTGGATATATATTCCTAAAGTTGTTGTCTTGTGTAGATATTATTTGACATTAAATCAAGGAGGTATCTTGTTGGCAGCAATTTCAACCCATCCGTGTTCCTTTTGCTCTGCCTTAGCTGAAAAGTTCAAACTTTTTGAGTGTTACTGATGTGTCAACTTTCAAAATAATTTGCTGATGTTAATATAAGCACTGCTTCAGCACAAAATGAGAGAGTTCATACTGGTGCTGAATGTCCTGTTACTGTTGAGGAAACCTTTTCTGGGCTATCATTCAGATTTTCCAATTAGTACTAGATTTGTTTAGAATGAAAAAAAATAGATGAAAGAGCTAAAAAATGCAGCTAACTTATGAGGTGATTATTAATTCAAACTATAGTATAGAGCATATAATATGAACAATATTCTCAAATGCAAGAACCCTAAAGTGATTTATGATGTGGTTCCCTAAAGATATTGGAATGTGGAATTTGGGACATAGTGCATTTCTGGTTTTTTGTTAGCAAGTACATATATATAGAGTAAGATATAGACTCACTTATAATTTAAACATCAAATTAACATTGTCTTTAGCTAGATCTCACTTACTCCAAAATCCTTATAATAATATAATCTCTTTTTCATTAAAATAGAATTTCTGCTCTATTCTTGGCTGGCATTTTGAATGAAAATTTTCTTTATCTTGGGGGCTTATTTTATGTTACTTACTCTTCACATTTTGGAGCTTTTATTTTTGACCACGACACAAGCCTTATAACGAAAGTCATAAAACTAGTTGAGTATATATCCTAATCTATCTTACAGAACTTTCAATTTCAATATGTGCTAAAATCACATGAAAGTAATTCTGGTTTTTTTCCTGCCTACCTTTTAAATGTTTAAATGATCTTATGCTATGATACATTTTATACTGTATTTTGTCCCATCATCAATATTGTAAACATTAAATTTAGGTGGACTATTCTTTCTATTTTCTACTGTCCTGGGCATCTAGAGGAAAAAAATTCAATATCTCAGTAAAGTTTTCATTCCATAATTATTTTATCTCAAAAGCTTCTATTACACCACAGTTGGAATTTAAGTTATATCTTCTTTGCAGGAGAAATATATCAAATTTGTGCACAAGTTACCAGCAAGTGTATCCCTTTACAAATTTCTCTTTATGCCTAATATGATAAACAAACCTGTGTGGTCATTTTGTAAGAGTTCATCTTATATTCCACCATGAACAACACACTTACATGATTTGATTAATCCAATTTTATTTAGAACTTACAAACTCTTAGTGATTGTGGGAATATAATTTTACTGTCTTTAGGAAAGTCAAGGTTTCAGATTCAGAGAGGCAAAGAATCAGAAAGGCAAAGGCTTGAAAATTGCTGGGCAAGTATTGATGCAGTGATCCTACACATGAGTTACTGGGCTATAACATTGCTGAAAATTCAGATGTCCTTGGAAGTGGTGCTCAAATAATCCCTCAGCTACAAACTTGGAGGAGTGCAAACAGTTATGTAATGTTTTCAGCAAAGTATGTAATGTGAAGGGAGTTATGCTATTGAAATTTTGCAGCTTGTGTAAAATATTTTCAGAAGCCTTTCAGAAAAGGATCTTGAGTTATTTGATCTTGCCTTAAGTACCTTGGAATGTGTTAGTTTGGAAGCAAGACTTAACTGACATTAATGTTAGATCTCTGTTGTCATCTCACATTTTCTGTCAGTTTGAATTTTGTGTAATTCTGTGGAGTTACGTTAGCATGAAATTTGTATTAGTGGAAAGTAACTAGGTTTTAGTTCCAAATTTAAATTCATTATTTCTATGCAACACTCAACATCTGACTTTACATTTACAATCAAAATTATGTATTGCATGTTTTACAAAGAAAAAACATTAAGGAAATAAAATTATACATACCCATCTCATTACTGCTAGGGGATGTATGAAATGGGTGACTACTTATTAGCTACTTACACAGGTATTTAACAAGATTATAAAAATATTGTAGTGTGCACTGTTTCTCTGCTCTTGAAATACTCTTTTTTCACTATGGGAGCACAGCTGCATTTTTGCCTGCCTATTAGTAGCATAAAATGTGGTGTTTATTTTTATAGACTGGCATACATGCAGCCTGCACATGCAGATTTAACAGCATATAATTAAATAGTATTGATATAGGATAAAACAGCAACTAGGTTTGTCTTTTTCTAATAAACTGTGCATAAATCACACAATAGTTGCTTTTTACAAATGGGAAAATAGCATTTAAAATAGATTTTCTATGAAGAAATTCCAGAATTAACATGATGAAGTGAAGAGAAGCTAGTACAGCCTTTGATTCTCCTCCCTTCTTTGCTTGAGCTGATGTGTGGACTGAAATCTAGTATTCAACATTAAAGCAGCAATCTGCAGCAGAGTGGATGAATTTGTGATAAATTGTCCCTTGAGGTTTATAAAACATATTCTCTATAAAACCAGCCACTGTATGTTTCTCCACATTAGTCAGTTTCTGACATTCAGGCTACTGAAGCTTCTAGGCCAGTAGTGGTATCTGCCATCCCAAAGCTGTAAACAATTCTTTGTTTATAGCAGCAGTGCTCATACATCCATTTCAAGGTTTTACAGCGATAAAAGGCTGACTGCCTACATAAACTGGAGTGGGCTGCAATGTTGTTATTTTGTTTATTGCTCTTTTACTGCAGTGGTCAAATAGTTCCTCTGAGACTAGACACTGGTACTCTGCCATCTGTACAGGCAGTGTTAGACAACTTGTGTCAACTAAACAAACCACTATGACAAACAATTATAATGAGCATACTAATTAAATAAAATGTTGCCATATTAAATTGTGGGGGAAATGTGGAAGATTAATAGCAAATTAAGAAGAAGTTGTCAGTTACCTTTTAATGGATAATGACAGTAGCCCCGAGAGAGGTTTTGATTATATTCATGCTGCTTCATTTCTTCAGTCTGAACTATTGTTATAATTCATGTCATTTTATTACACAAAGAAAATAAGGGTTTGCTACTTAAGACAGAAGATCTTTGTTATGTCTGCCTAACATTAAGTGTTGTCATTTTATAGCAGAACAGTAAAATTTTGAAGTTTATGTGGCATTCATTCCCACAAAATTCACAGTTGGAGGCACAGTGTTTTCTCCTCTCTTCGTAAGTCTCAAAAGTTACTTAAATTATTAAAAAAATACTCATTTACTTTATTTTTTCTTTTCTTGTAGTTGACCTTTCCTTTGAAAAATCATGTTAATAAGTGGAAGACCAAGTAAGGGAGGCATTTTATCTACAATTTGAAACATTTTAATAGGGGTACCACAAATTTAAAAAGCTTAGGCATAAGGTCCAGTTTTTTAATCAGGGATATATGCCTTATTGTCGTGCCATATTTTGGCAGTATCTTCAAGGAGTTCCCTTAAATGATTATTCCTTGTTTTACTTATCACATTTTAAGTCACTGAGCACTTTAGCATAAAAAAAATAATGAAAAAGAAAAAAACAGCTTAATAGATTTTAAATAATATCAGTTTCTCACAACAACGAGGAAACAGCAAATCACATGGAAATGTGATGAACGTTTGAAAATATGTTTTTATTGGTCAGTTCAAAATGTATCTTTAGCTTCAGTGGGAAATCTTTAGCTACTAACTATTGTCATTGTTAAAGGGAGAAACTGAGAAAATGGGTTCATCTTTTCCTGTTACTTGAATAGCTGCATTATAAAAATTGGAAGCCTGACAGATTATTTCTCCAATTAAGCCTAGGTTTATTGTAGATAAAGTAATTATGGGGATATCCCATGGTTTAATCCTGACTGTTTTTGATAAGATGGTACTAAACTCAAAGCTCCCTGACCAGCATTTTCTGATAATAAGGAAAAAGACTGGCTGCTTTGAACTCAGCCTTAATGAAGAGCTGTTACAAAACCTGAACTTTTGCTGAGCACATTAAAGGTCTTGCTTAATAAAAATCTTTAGGGAGCATACCCAAGAATTTTAATCTGCTGTGAAAACATTGTCGACTGGAGTGTGTTCCTCTTTTCCAAGCACAGATTTTTTATTTTTTTTTTTTAAGAGTAGATAAAAGCAGTGAATACACTTTTTGGTGGTTACTGTTCAGAGGATTTTCCTTTTCTATTTAATTGATATGGAAAGGATGCCTAGAAAGGTAATAGGCATTTATTGATAAAAAATAGTACTTACTATCTACTACAAAGAAATTATACTTAAATATTTTCACTCTTAAATAAATTTTTAACAAGGGATTTGTCTCTTACCAAGTATAAGGAATGTAGGTATAAAGGAATTGCTGGTCTCCAGAGACTGAAATGAACAACACTGCTTCTTTCTCCCTAGGGAGACCAAGGCAATATTAAGTGAAATAAAAAACTGCGATAAGATCATCCAAGAACACACTAGGACATGAAAAAAAAGTAGGGTTCATTATAATCAGTGTGGGTGTGGATTATTTAGATTGAACGAAGATGGCATAAATTTAACCAGAACTATTTGTTTGGCAGTGAAGTTAGGAAGTTGCTGGCAATTACAGCTTCAGCTGTAAATTTCACAAATGTATATTGTGATGTAAGGTATGTAAATTCCGATATGCAAACACTGTGCCTCCCACTGAAAACAAATACCCCTTGAAACGGTGATGTTAGATTGTCTGTGTGCATTGTAAGGGTTGGCAGTGCTGCGGAAAGAGTCAAAACTCACGGCAAGCATTTATGATATCCAGTAAAATAAGACAAAATGGAGAGGTTTTGTCAATTTTAAACGCCAGCATTTTGCCATCCTATTTCTTAGGTATTACCTTGTGTATAGCTAGAGGCATGACTGAAAGGTGTTGCTGAAGCCCTTCTATGATGACCTCATGGAATCACAGTTTTACCTCTTTTCAAACAGTGCTGCCATCCCTATTCTGCACATTATAAAAAGAAAAACAAAGAAAAACAGGATAAAAACTTTATTAGGCAGTGGCATCAGATGCTCTCTATAAACAAATAATAGTAAATAGACAAGTGTTTGTATGTGTGTGGGTATGTTTGTGCATGTATGCCAATCTACCTACCTGAACAAAAAAAAACTCTTTTATAGCATTAACTGGTTTTCTTAGCAACTCTACTTTTCCTGGGTTTAAAGATTCTGCAGTTGACATTTGTATCAAAGGGTTAAGGTCTTTGTTGTCAGAAGGATGGATGACTTCATTATGACTGCAGTGCATGACTGAGAAAACAGAAAGGTTGAGATGGGAGCAGTCACAGAGTTGCTGAGCTAAGAGGCTAAGTGCTGCTTGGGACAGCTGATTTGTCATTGATACCTAATATATCACAGCAAGCAGGAAACATGCTTGTTTTCTGGAGAACCCTGGTAAAAAAGGCAGGTGTTAACAAAGTTAGTCCAATAGCTAATATGTGGTGGTAAATCATCTCAATTACTGCATGGTCCATGACAGTTGATACAGTTGTTTGGTTGTAATGACTCATTCAGTCAGGAGAACCATTGGCAGTGTCCAAGCCTATGGCAGTGGGTTGGACTTGAGGACCATTAAAGGCTGTTTCCTACCCAGACAATTATATGATCCTATGAATACAATTTTATATCTTGTATATAATACTTAAAATGCTAATTCCATATTAAATTAAGTAACACAAACAATTTTTTTCTTTGTTTACATTAAGGTGAGCTTTTGGCAAACTACATTTGAGTCCATTAATGGTTCATGATCTGTAGAGCAGGCATTTCTTACTAGAAGGACTTATTTATTAAAGTACATCTTATACTTGTTGATGATGTGATATAATTTAAGAACACAAATTAAAGCATTTAAAAGCATAGATCCAATTTTTGTCTGTGTAAGCTACTGCACTATGGATGTACAAAGTTTCAGTTAGTTGCTTTTTTATTTTGTATTTTTTTCTTTACCGCCATTAACTCTTATTTTGTTTAACTATAGGGTTAAATTGCCTACATCATACCGCTCTTCAAATTGTCCCAAAAGCTCTTCTGCATCTCCTCTGTTCTCTGCAATCTCGTGCAAAGCAGATGTAAAACATTAACCATTTTCATTTGATGGCGAATCATTCTTAGCCATTTCAACAGGTGTAAAGGAGTAGAGTGAAATGGAAAATTAGATTATGATATCACTTGTGGTCTTCTTTAACTTGAACTCAGTTCTTAAGTGTTTTCTTCTGGATAGTGACAGGATTTGCAGTTGCTTTTCTGTATCTAGAAACCTCAGTTAATGCTATGGAGAGTATAAATGCTAGTCTAAAATGTAGACTTGATTTTTCATTACTAATATTAGACAACCACAGATGATGCGGAGACAATCCTGGTCTCCTGGCTAGGTTAACGTGTCCTTCACAGCACCTGTTTTTAAACTGATTGAACAGTAAACCACTGTTTCTATGGTTACACTGATATTTTTTTGACTCAAGAAGTATAATATATTGTATTGCTGAATATAGTAATATTGCTTTGAAAACTTCACCTTTTTCACAATTATAAACATAAAAACAGAACATCTTCCACCATGTATGATATGAGCTATAAATAACTCTCTTTTATTTTAACAGGAAGAAAAAGTTTTCACAGGATATTTTACTAGGTCTGTGGCAGTACCAAAGGTCCATGCAATTATCTACCTGGCATCAGAGTTCACCTGGTTTTAAATTTGGCAGTTTTCAATATGTTTTCTTATAAGAGCTTGTATAGTAAAGAACATAAGAACTTTTAATGCTGAAAAATATATGCAAAAACCACATATCATAGAACAATTTAGGTTGGTAATGACCTCTGAAAGCCATCTAGGTGAAAGCATCTCTGTTAGATTGGATTGCTCATGACATTGTCTGGTAAGGTTTAAGTATCTCAGGTACAGAGTTCTCATAACCTTTTTGGGGAGCCTCACCACCTTCACCCACCTTCACCATGAAAAACTATACATAACTTTAATCAAAATTGGTTTATTTCAACTTGTAATTTTTGCCTGCCATCCCCTAACTGTGAACATCTAAGAAGATTCTGCCTCCATATTTCAAGTATCTATCAATACCTTTCTACTTTTCTATCAAGTAGATGTTGATAAGCCCCCCCAAAGTCAACCCTTCCCTGGCTGAACAGATGGAGCTTCTCCAACATCTTCTAGAACAATTGTTGCTCCAGCTTCCAGTAACCTTGGTGGTCTATATGCAATTCACACCAGGGTGTCAGGGACTGTGCCATACAGGACAGTCTCAGTTTGAGCAAGGCATCACATGGGTCTCAAGTATGGGAGCAGGATCTGTCTCTGGACCTTCTGGTTTCACTCTGCTTGCATAGCTTTGGACATAGCTTTGCTGTCTGGGGGACTCTGCTTCCTCATTGCCACCTGTATGGCAGAGGTGTTACTAACCAATCACTGTCCAGGCTGTATGGCTGCTTGGGACTGCACATTGCATTTTGGATCTTCTAACAAAACTTCACCTTTCAGCAGATGTAGAAGCAAGTTTTAATTTTTAAATTGATTTTGCTTCTTACATGCTGCATTTGGGTGGAAAAAAAAAACCCATCTCAGTTTTGCGTTGATTATCCATAAGTTTGTCAGTGAATGAATGATTGAGCTACTAAAGTGGTAAGATATTTAGGATATACATGAAATACAAACTTCAATACTTTCAAAAGTAAAAGTAACAAAAACAGTCCATAAAATTCAAAAGGATTAGCAACTAAGATATACTTTGGAATTTCATATTCATTAATTGGACATTGTAATGGGAGGACAGAATGTCTTTTCAAAGAACAATCTGAGAACAAGGAATAAAGAGATAGACGTGGTATTGGAATCTAAGCAACAGCAGAATTCCAAATGCATTGGATAAAAATTCAGAATTCTGAGAAGGCTCATATAGAACTGTGTTTCTTGTGAGTCTTTTATCTATCTATTTAATTAAAATACTGCATTTTGAGCATGGACAATTAAACATTCTGTGCAAACCCCAGAAAAGCATGTCCTAGTACAAAAGAGTAATTTTAAGAATGAAGAGGTCCCTCAAATGACCCTCATTTGGAAAAAGTGACTTTTTGGGCATTCTTATAAAAATGTTCTGTTGACTACAGATCTGCAAACTGCTGAGAAAATCACTTAATAGCATGAGAAATCTCGAGAGTACTTAAAGAAACCCCAAACTTTGCTACTCCTGCGTGGTTTCATAAAACAGATGTGTCCATTCACAATAAATTATCAGAGATGCAGTGGTTTCCTAATCTTAACTTGGTTTGGTATCAGTCCACAGACCTGAGACACATGCATGGCTGCAGTCATGTAAGTTGATTTTACCTTGTGATACATGGTCACTAGACTGTACTCTGCTTTTTCAGGGAACTTGAAAGCAAAAGCAGATTTTTAAAAGCAATTTTTTTATTCCTTCTTGTAAATAGTTGTTTCAATTGTAAGCGCTACTTTTATTTCACACATTCCATTCCCTGAAAAACACTCACATGTGTGTGTACACATGTGTGTACAGATGTGATCACATCTGTATGTAAGATAAAATTTTTGATTTTCTCCTAGTGCCTACTGCCACTTGAGATGCCTTCTTCCCTGTAGGAACTGAGTGGCCCTATAGGATCTATGTCAATTCATGAATTGTCTGAATAATACCATGCTGGCTGAGCTAATTTTCATCTTCCTGATTTCCACATTTATCCCCTATAAATTTTTGTTTTGTGTTGACATTTAGTTTACAGAGTAAAATAACTTCATCTTTGGTCATTGACTAAGCAGTAAATTCTGTAAAAGTTGACAATGCAATTGTAAGCCACTCCATCCAAATGTTATTAAGTGCTCCTCTCAGAAGGTACATTTTTTACCTATTCTTCTTCACATATAAGGCAGCCCTCTATCATTTTGGATCCTCATGCACTCAGGCTACTATCTGAGAAAAACATATTATGCAGATTTACTGCATAGAATATGCCTGTCTTCTGAAGTAATCAATCAGCCTTACAAACCTAAACAAGTTCAAGAGTTTTTTGCAGTTCTAAATATTCTACAGCCACATATAGATAGAGAGTCTATATCATAGAATCATGGAATGATTTGCATTGGAAGGGACTTTTAAAGATCATTTAGTACCAGCCCCATCCAACCTGGTCTTGAACACTTCTAGGGATGGGGCACTTATCTTCTCTCGTCCATCTATTCCGCTGTCTCATCACACTCACAGCAAAAAATTTCTTCTTTATGTCCAATCTAAATCTATGATCTGCCAGTACAAAATCTTTGCCCCTTGTCCTGTTGCTACAGGCTCTGGTAAAAAGTCTCCCTCCATCTTTCTTAAAACCTCCTTTATCTATTCATACGATATTAGCTAAAGTAATTAAAAAAAAAAAAAAAAAAAAAAGACAGTTGCGAAAATATTCTTTGTGGCCTTTGCAAGCACAAGATAGTACTTAATACTAGCATACTCCGTGCAAAATTACACATAATTGTACCTAACCAGTTTCTGTCATATCAGAAACCTTACTTTGGAGGAATCCTTTTTTTTGAAGGCTTATTCAGCCCTTATTTACTCAACTCTTTTTCCTTTAAGGTGTGAATTCATAGCTGTGGTGAGGGACCCAGGGCTGTGTTGGAGCTCTGTGAGCACCTATCGTATCTTTTCTGTGTCTAAATGCACTCTAATGCTTGTGTTGTAGCTGAATCCTTAAAGTTTGTTATTTAGTGAAAACCTGACATAAATGCTTTTTTTTACCCCTCTTTTTTTCCCCTCTGAGTTACAGTGCCATCCCACGGCAAAACAGTAAGTCTTCTTACTTCATCAATCACATAGCTGTGTTTTTCAGAAGCAAACTCAGAGTTAATCCTTCCTGCAATATTTTCACTGTTAAGATGGACATGAATAATCTGAAGTATAGCCTTTCTTAATGGTGGTTGTAGCAGCAAACCATGCTGCATATATTAATGATCTCCAGTGCTCTCCGAGCTACATAAGGCTCTGAAAACCAGAGCAAGGCAAAATGTCCATGTCTACAGCTTTAGCTATATGGATTTCAGTGTGGGAGGATTTTCCAGGTCTGCAGGTGGTATGGCATAGAAACGTGGAAACTAGAGATATTTGAAAGTGGGCAAACAGTTTTGTCACATATTTATAAAGATGCTTCCCCAAACACATTTAGCACTTTCAAAATCAGAACAAGCTGGTTCACTTTAACTGTACTAAATTTTCAGGAGTGTTTTTGGCTGTGCTGCTTTTTATCCCATACAACTGGAGCCAATGCAATAAACAAAGACAAGAATCCTGCACAGTTCCTAGAAGCACATAAAATGAAGAATGTTGCAGTTAAAGGTTAATTACCTGAAAAGTGCTACGCCAGTCAACCCTCACCAGCTTGCCACCCAAATGAATCTCTCAAGTAAGCAGTGTTGACTTTTCCTAACCTGAGTACTATCTTCTTCATAGCGTGGTCTTGTAGAATTCTAAGCAGTAGGGTTGTCTATACAAGTCTGTATAATACTCCAGAAACAGGGGTACAATGCCACCCAAGGCTTATTCAAATGAATAAAGATGGCTTTTCCTATTTTTTTTTTTATTTTGGTTTTCATTATTTGTTGGTGTGGGAGCTTTTTCCTCCTTAATTTGTGTTTAGTATCAGTTTAGTAACACTTCATTAATAACCTGCATTTCTAATATCTGATGAGAGCTAAAGTTAGGATTCATGAAATCTGTGCCATTTTAGTTTTATAAATATACTATGCCTATTTTGAAGCTTTGATATTTTGGATATTTCAGCTGTCTTTATGTTGTGCTGTTTGCTTTAATTGGGAGAAGATGTAATTTTGTAAATGTTTGTTGAAAGAGATTTAAACAACCATGCAGTAATTTCCCCTTCATTTTCAACTTCACACACTGCTTTTATTTTCATCATTTATTTTACTCCAAGAAAACATCTTTAATACTGGTATAAGGTAGTATCCTGTTGCCTGCCCCCCCACTTTCTGTTTTAGTAGAATAGATCTGTATTGCTTAGCTATTTATTCTGCATTAAAAAAGTTTTGGAGCACATATTTCCATGCTTTATGAACTTTATATTTTCTTCATTTGTAATGGCAAACTATTCCATTCTGGAGAAATGAGACATTGCCCAATGTTATCTCCAACAAGATGAAATTAAGTTCACAAAGCAGTTATACATAATTGCAGCAATGCTGTCAAGCTCAGCTGGCTAGCCTAAATTAGGAAGTGTGCATGTAGCATGGCAACATGCCACATTTCCAGTAACTGAGGTCATGAGCATGCTTTCAAATAGTCCTTTAATTTCCAATTGCTATTGAAAAACTTTAGTTATTAACTAATGGACCTAGGAAAGTAGCCAGTCTATACTGCTTGCTGAATCTTGGTATACATTGAATCTATATTGATTGTAAAGTAAAATCATACAATCGTAGAATCGTCTAGGTTAGAAAAGACTCAAGATGCTAAGTCTGGTTGTAAATCAAAGTTTGTCAAGTCCAGAAAAAGCCTAACGGACAAAAAAAATCAGGTCTTAAACTGTTACTTTTTCCAGAGACTTCACTAGATAGTGTTAAGTCAAGAAAAACAATGCACAGCAGGCTCTGAATTACAGAATTTTTTTGTTGGTCTCCCCTTTCCTTTCTATATGGGTTCATATCTCAAGCTCTGACCCTACAACCCCTTCCTTACCCTGATCTTATGGAGAGAAGGTTCTGGTGGGTTGTCAGTACCCTTCCACTGGTACCATAGATCCCAAAGATCCTGCTTCTCTCTCCATTTAACATCCCAATTTCAATTCATCAAGTGAACATTGTGTTCTGACTCTGTAACTAATTTTCATAGTGGCTTTATTCATGATGGCAACTATAACCAGAAAGGTCCTGCTCTGCCATGAGATTTTTCTGAGGAGATTGTATCAATCTCTAGCTTCTCTGCCTCTACCTTCTAATTAATAAAAATGTATATTAATATCTGTGTAATCGGTCCTTCTTAAAGGTATCGGATTTTGGCTCTAGCAAGTGATCTTTAATTTTGGTATTAGAAATGACTCATCATCAAATTAATGATTTTTCATTTTATGATATCAGTCAGAATACTCCCTGTGAATTAAGGTTCTTCAGAAAGACAAATCTGGTTTTTAGTTCACCTATCATTACATTAGGATAGCAATTTGCTATTACAAATATAAATAAATATTGACCTGTGGTGTTACAAAAAGAGAAACTCAGTGCATGTTTGAGTGGGACAAATACATACACATTTTTAATAAAAGATTGTGTGTGAATATATATATATGCAGTTTGTGTTTATTTTCCTGATGATACTGCTAGATACAAAATTAGTAAACAAAGTAATTAGAAAACATAATTATTCTGGCTCTTCTTTTTTTCTGGTTTTTTTGGTCGGTTTTTGTTGTTGTTGTTTTGTTTTTTGGGTTTTTTTTGGTTATTTGTTTGATTAGGTTTTAGTGGGTTTTTTTGTCTGGTTTGCTTATTTGTTTGTTTGTTTCTTTCTTTCTTTCTTAAGAGTTTGGTATGCAGGTTTTCCAGAAAAACTGAAAAAAACTTTTGGGTATGAGCTTTTTTAGGTGAATAAATAATGTTCAGAGTAAAATATTCTGTCAGCAAGAAAACTTTAATGAAAGTATATTTTGAAAAGAAATATTGAAAGCTAATTTTGTGGTGGTGTTCAGAATGAAAAATAATGTTGTTTTCTGCTTTTTCATATTTTTTGTCTTGTGCAACTGATTCAGTTTGCCTTTTAATTGTTGAGCTTGGAACAGAGCATAAAGGTATCTTCAATATTCTTTCTTCCCTTTTTTTTTCTCTGTGGTTTCTAAAAATGATTATTTTATTTTATTTAAAGGCAACCTGCTTATGGTTGTGAAAGACTTAATTTCCAATAATGTTTGATAGCCATGTATGCACACTCTTCATTATAACATTTCAAATTTTCTCTTATTGCCTTTAGCAATTTTAATTTTCAATAATGTGCAACCCCCATTAATTCAGTTGTGCTCTGCTAATATTTAATCCTTTCCTAAGACGTACAGAGAATAGATCTAAGATATTTGAGGCAGACTAGAGTTAAGATGTTAAGTTACCTTGTTAATAGTCAGTGGAGGTTCTACCTTTAATGGAGGTGTTGACAAGATAGAATGAACCCTAATATCATAAAATATGCTTTAATGTACTTGACCAAATGTGTTTTTACTGTTTGGATGAAATCAGTTAAGTACAGGACAAAAAGTAGAGTTAGTAGTGGTTTGGGGAATGTAAGAAAAATTGAATTGGAGTGCAGGGGCTGTCTGCTGTTCCTTCTTTTATCAGGAGAGAAAAAAGGGGAAGGAGAGAAAAGAGAAAGCCTCAGGCTATCTTAATTTCCTGAGCAATTCCTGCCCTTTACTCCACGAGTTTCTTCAGAACACCGAACAACCTTTCCCCTCCACATAATCAGTTTAATTTACTGGATGGCCCTGGCAGGTGTTTTGGGGGAGGGAAACAATGTTACTGCCCATATGCCCACTGCAGGTGTGTTGGTTAGAGGACAGAACCACTGAGGTCAGTATCAAGTTCATCCTTGCAGATCCATGCACAAGTGTGCTCTGGTTTACCAGTCTTCTTGAAACGGAACCTACTTCCTGAAATACTTCCAAACAAAAGAGATAAATTCCAAATAAAAAGCAACAAGTATCAGAAGAAGGTTATAAATTTCAGTTGTGAACCTCTATTTTCATGTGAAGTATTTCCTGAAAGAATAATAACTTGTTTTTACTCCTTTGCCATTGGCAGGAAACAAAATTTTCCCTGGTGTTCAGTTCTGGGACTTGATTCTATTTAATTTTTTATCAATGATCTGGACAACACAATTGAGTGCTACCTCAGTCAGTTTGCAGATGACTCCAAGCTAGGTAGGAGTGTTTGCCTGCTGGGCTGTAAGAAGGTTTTGAAGAGAGATCCAGAGAGGTTGGATCAGCGTGCCAAGGCCAGTGGGATGAAGTTCAACGACACAAAGGGCTGGGTCCTGCACTTGGGTTGCAGCAACCCCAGGCATTGCTACAGGCTGGGCAAAAAGAGTGGCTGGAAATCTGCCCAGCGAAAAAAGAACCAGGGAGTGCTGATCAACAGTGGCTGAACGTGAGCCAACAGCACAAAGGCCATTGGCATCCTGCCCTGTATCACCAGTAGTGTGGCCAGCAGGACCAGGGCAGGGATTGTCCCCCTGTACTCAGCACTGGTGAGGCCACATCTCAAATCCCATGTCCAGTTTTGGGCCCTTCACTACATGAAAGACATGAAGGGCAACAGAGCTGATGAAAGGTCTGGAGCACAAGTCCTGTGAGGAGCAACTAGGGAGCTGGGGTTGTTTAACCTGGAGAAAAGAAGGCTGAGGGTGAGCCTTCTACAACTATCTGAAAGGAAGCTGTAGCAAGGTCAGGCTCAGCCTCTTCTGCCAATTAGCAAGCAATAAGACAAGAAGACATGGCCTCAACTTGCACCAGGGGAGGTTTAGATTGCATGTAATGAAAAATTTCTTCACTGAAAGGTTTGTCAAGCATTGGAACAAACTGCCCATTGCAGTAGTTAAGTCAGGATTCCTGGAATTTAAAAAATGTGTAGATGTCAGATTAGGGACATAGTTTAGTGCTTGACTTGTCAGATTTCTGGTTAGATATGTTGGGTTTAAGAGTCCTTTGCAATCTAAAGAATTATATGATGCTATGACTGTAAAATACATTTTTGTTCTGAGAAAATTTGATTATAGGTGTTTTACAGTACTGCCACTGTAAAAAAAGCTTAAACCATTCTTTGATTTGGTTTTAACTCTTTCTGTGGAATGTATTTCTAAATATGTATGGATAGTTTATGATCTCTCCTTGTATTGAACAGATTATGTAAATGTATTGAAAGGAAGTTGGAAGCATAAATCACAGATGTCGGTTTGATAGAAAGTTTGTAACCAGAAAAATCTACAGCTCCCAAATCCCAATGTGTTAATTACAAGACGACATCTGGTATACAAATTTATGCCGAGCTAAGAAATGTTCAGACTAAAATAGAGTATGCCTAAGTGGGCTTAGTGTCTAAAACCTACATTCATCATAGAGAAACTTAAAATCATGTGATCGTGAAGTGTCTGTGATCTAAACTGTCTGCAGATAGAAAAGTGATATAAACTGGAAGGGAAGGCAGTTAAAGACAGTTGAGACAGGTTAGACGAGCTAGTCGTGTACACCTAGCCAATGTTTTATTTTCACTTTATGTAATATATTCACATATAGGCTGGATAGAAAAATTTAAAAATTCCTTAACCTGATAGCATATATTTTCTCTGACCTTTAATCCTAACAAAGGAGATGTGTTTTCACTGAATCTGTGTTAAAACCATAGAATGAAGTCAGTTATATCTGTTGGAGTGTCTGTGGTTACAGAAGACTCTTATGGTGTAACAGATTTTATGGATAATATGAAAGTATTAGAAAATGGGGTAATTCAAATACAATTGTCCATGTTAGTGCCCTGTCAAGCTTTGAGGAGGGACACTATATATTAAAAAGAAAAGTTTTAGTTAAAACTTGGACACTTACCTTTTAAAACTGAAACGCCTTCAGTGGCTATTGAATGTCCAGTTCTCTTTTAAGTTGCCTGTGGAGTCAATGAGGACCCCCATGATATAACATACTCCCATTTTTTACTCGTCAGAGGAACTACATGAGTTAATAGCTAGGAAGAAAGAGATTGCAAGAGTTCCTTTGCCTGAGGACCAAAATGATAACTTTTCTACTTCAGACTAACTGTATCATCCATATGACAGAAATCAGCATAAAAAAATGGTCTAACTTTGAAAACCTGGGAGATTATTCATATTGTACCTCTTCAGCCAGGGGAGGCATAAACTCAGGACTTCATGGTGACTAACAATGAAGGAAAAGTAACACTTCATAAATTTGACTTCAGATGACTCTAAGCTGTGTATGACATCAAATAAGGATAACACTGACCTTCACAAATTCTTATTTTGAGTACTCTAAATAAACCATCCCTGATTTAAAATTAAATTTTTCACTGGAAATTTGTAATGTATTCACTTCTATGTCATATATAGTTGGAAAAACACTGTAGAATAGAATTAGAAGGTCAACATAATTTTCATTTCCTTAACAAAAAAAAAAAATCAATGTAATATTACAGATTTCTGATCAACAAGGCTTTAATCTGAACACATCTATGTGTATAAACCATGAAAAAGCTATGTAATCTGGGTATATTTAAGGACACTGAGATAGCAATCTTTCAGAGAAATAGTTGGTGGTCTGTTTGGCTCAGCATGGGAAAATGCAGTAATTCGGTTATAGAAAAGGAGTTCAGTTTCTGCCCTGAGCACTCCCTTAGATTTAAAGCCTCTCTGCTGTCTGCTTTCATGCACTTCTGTGTGTTTGGAAGGAGAGGTGGTTGCAAAGGATTATGGAAAAACTGTCAGCTCAGTCTCAGACTAGAAGTATTCAGCAATCCTGAGAGATTGAGAATAGATATGTAAAGCTGAAAGCAAAGAGCAGTTCATGCTGTAGCAATAAAACCAAAGTCAAATATTGCAGATGACATCCTTCAGGCACTGGGGGAGGAAGATTATATTGTTGCAGGGGATCAAGACTGCCTGCTGTGCTGATTCAAAGAATAAAGTCACTGAACTAATAATATGAGAGGCCTTATCCAGTGGCTGTGGCACACAATACAAACTTAAATGACAGTTTGGAAAATTTCTTAATAGTGAAAATCATCTGGATATTTTCTGAAGACACTGTCCTCTTTTCCAGGAGGTTACATTACAGAAGTTTCAGAAAGCTTTCACGACATGGTGAGACAAGTTTCCTGAAAGATTATCACCCAGAAGTGTGGTTTTCCCTGGAATACTTGTCAAACATTTAGAGATTCAGTTAATACTGAGTTTGGAGTAGACAATTTATCTGTCTATAATGGTAATGTCTCTAGTGAATAGCCATTACTCAGAGAAGTACGGAAATATACTGTTATTAATATCAATAAGATTTTGCACTGATATTGATGATGACGTTGATTCACAGCTCTGAATGTAAATTTTAGAAGTATTACTGTTCTCATGTTTTTGCTTTGGTTTTAGTTTCTTCTCTGTAGAAACAGGAGTTTATAGATTACTTTCTGTCACTTAGGAATCTTAAGTTTGAGGTAAATTCAAATATAAAACTGGATGGATATGCTGCCAGTCCTTTTCTTAAATACTTGGTTCTGCTTACAGATATTGAGCTGTTAGCTATTAATCCAAGTGAAGCAAGTAACCAGAAACAGAATTTCCAGTCACTTTGTGCTGGCTCTGTAAAAAATGAACTGTAGGCAAGATCCTTAGATGAAAATTAAATTTTCAAAATAAAAACCACTTGCAGTCTATTTCTACTTGACAGCTGGTTTGCTTTTCCTTGCCTGTGATGATTTTATCAGGTTTTATGAGAGTGTTATTTTATTCAGTGAACATTAAGCATTGTCCCTTTCGAGGACAGTGCTTGCTACATATGGCACCTCTTACACAGAGGATATATAAAGTAGGGACTAATGTTTGTGAATTTGCCATAAAGAAAGACAGCACATCAACAGAATTAAATTGTAGGTGCTTATGGTGTGTAGTGACTGTGCCTTCCTGATTTTTTTAAGCAGGAAGACGAATACAGGGATTTAGCTTTGTTCAGGCAATGCTGGATTTTATTGTTTAAACATAAGTACACAGGTTGTTATGGATGACCTAAAATGTGCTGCAACACCAGAAAGACATGGCTCCTCTGTAGGTTCATGTCATAGGTCTTTCAGATAACCTACAGCATGCAGCATGGCATTACATAGCTATGTTCAGTCCCACCCACAGGTTCAGTTGGCTGCTGCTTATAGCTCTGATTAATGCAAGAAAATCTTGGTTGCTGAAGCTACTTTTGGTAAACATGTTTTTATCTGTATTTTTCTCTAGTGCAATTGAGCTAATTTGTAAATGCTGTTTAATAAAAAGTCATGCAAAAATTATAGTGTACTTAAAACAATAAGCAAGTCTATCTTTAGACAGCTTTGTTTGGATTGAAAGCTACAAAAACCCCAACAAAACAAAACAAGGAGTTCCCTGCAATACTTTAATTTGTTCTTCTTGTTTGTGTGCACTATGTCATCATTTAATTGTCTAATTACATGCTGTGGGTTTTTTCTGTAAGATCCTGCCTAATTTGATTCATGGAATTGGCAGTATTTGCTTAATGAGCAGTTGTTTGATATGTTCTTCATTTGTTATTCAAAGAATGCACCCCCTGCTGCATTTTTCTGCATTCCTGTTATACCCTATTCTGAAGACAGAATTACTAGGTTTTTTCTTAGAGTGCACAGTAAATGCTCATTACAGTTGTGCTTATGTTCTTTGCAAGAAGAATGTGAAAATCTTTTTACTTGAGAGGTATTTTTTGTCATCATAAATCATATGGTTGTTAAATCCAAAGACATTTACCACAACTTAAAAGAGTTGGTGGAAACTGGTGGTGACAGAATGACGGCATTGCTACATAGTACAGGAGAAGGGGAAAAAGACGCCCCAGTAGCTATCTAAAATAATATAATAATATCTAAAAGTGTATTAATCCACTCAGATAATACTAATACATAGCACATTGCACAATTTTTTATTCTCCTAAATACTAAAAACACTAAACAAAAAAAGAAGAGCCAAGTTAGAAATACTGTGAAGGAAATGAAGAAAAATATTAAAGAGCAGATTAACTCATTGCTTTTCCTCAATTGGGAATGGCTGTTGCAATGGGTAAGTGGAATTTTGTTTATGGAGTTTTCTGAAAAACAGAAGAGCAGTTACATAATGAGGCTTTCTTCTTTTTCTTTTGAAAACAACTTTTTTTCTAACATTACTGAGAGTTCTGATCTTTTAAAAATAGCTTTAAAACCTTTCAGCTTCCAGCTTTCCTATTGTTCTTTTGAACCAGTAATGGGTTTCTTTGCAACTAAAATCATTTGGTCTATCTTGCAAGGCAGAACATATTTCTTGATTGGGAACTCCCTGAAGTAGTCATTCACCTCTTACAACAAATATAAGAGACAGACATGAATTCAGGGTCTGGGGAATATTGCAGATAAGAAGGAATTGCTTCACTAACAAAATCTAAAGAAAGGTGATTTTGGTTTCATTTTATTTTAATAATAAAACATTTTCTGGAAGATACTTGTTTCTTTGATCCAGAAAAGGGATGGCATCCATATCTCATTTCAAGTCAACCAAATAAGAACCCACTCTCCTTCCTTTACTCTCTTACATATCTTCCATTCAATTTATAACTGTTTCTCTTAATAATTTATTTCATTTTCTTTTTCCGTAGCATCCTACTCCTTTTCTACTGAGGGCTGTGAGGTTTTGGTATGAACAAAGTATCACCTGACTTCAAAAACCAGTGAAGACAATATCCAGTAACATTATCTGGGAAAGTACATAAGGAAAAGCCTAATTTTTGCTTCTTCAGAATGTCCACTGACCTCTTCACTATCTGCAGGTCAGTTTTCTCATCTAACAGGTGACTTTATAAGAATACTTATTTTTTCATAGAATCAGAATGTTTGGGGTTGGAAAGGACCCTGAAGATTATCAGATTCTAGCCTCCCTCCCATGGGCAAGGAAACCTTCCACTAGACTGGGTTGTTCAAAGTCCCATAACTTGACTCGGGATAAATTCCAGGTGCAGGGCATCCACAACTTCTCTAAACAGTACCTTCCAGTGCCTCACCACCCTCACAGTAAAGAATTTCTTCCTAATATTTGATTTAAACCTACTCTCTTTTCAGTTTAAAGCCTTTTCCCCCTTGTCCTGTCACAACATGCCCTTGCAACAAGTTCCTCACCAGCTTTCTTGTAGGGCCCCTTAGATACTGAAAAGCCACAAAAAGTTCATCCTGAAGCCTTCTCTTCTCTAGGCTGGGCAGTCCCAGCTCTCTCAGACTTTTCAAATAGACGGAGGCATGAACTAGGGGACACCTTATTACTGGCCCTTGAATTGTAGAGATATTTGTTGTGCACCAGAGCTTGTAGCTGCATCGACATAGCTTCATCTATTATAATGAAAAATGCACATATTCCTTGAAAATGCAAATATTCTTCGCCTAAGCTGGCAGAGCTTGGCTGTGCAGCACTTTCCATGATTCTTAGTAATTTAAGGCATCTTCCATGTAGTTTCAGTAGGTTTCTAGATTCTTCATCTGGTAGACCCTCCTGTGAAATACATGCCACTAGCTTTTGGAATGTGTGGAAGAGTTCTTTTTTTACTAGGTAGAGTTCATTTTCCACCTTAATTTTCATGGTTACGTGTAACTTCTAATCCACAGAGCCTCCCTGCCTGCTAGGTGGTCTTACTTTTGAAGTCCTGTTCTACATATTTGTTCTTGTTAGAAAGCCATCTACCCTTATCGTGTATCTTTGCCACCATTTTCTGTACCTTTCTGAGACCAACGGCACTGTTTTTGAAAAGGCTGAGATGGAAATTGAACATTAATTCAGAAGGGTGAATAGTGCAACTTTTTTAAGCTGTAGATTTTGTTCAGTGTTCCTTCCCTCATAATTCTTCCTATTCAGTCTGCACTCTTGATGACTACTTGAGCAGTGAGCTTGTATTTTCACTGAAAATTTTAGGGTGGTATTAATTAGTTTCTCGTTGTTTGTTTCCACCACATGTTCCATTTTACATTTACATATATTGTATTTAATTTCTTGGCTTTTTTTCCAGTTACTTAAGCCTCTTCTGCAACTCTTGCCTCAAATTTAATACTCTGTATATTAATGCAGTCATCAAATGTCATCATTGGGCAATTCACCCTTTTTTGTGACTCATTTTTTAAACTGTTAAACTGAACAGTGTCAATACAGGCATCAATGGCAACAGTTAAAAGTTGTAATTTATAATTTATACTTGTATAACAGGAACAACCAGGGGATCATGCCCAGAGAGCATGGATTTAGGAAAGGCAGGTCCTGCTTGACCAGCCTTCTCCTTTTATGACCAGGTGACTTGCCTAGTGGATGAAGGGAAGGCTGTGGATGTTGTCTGCCTGGACTTCAGTAAAGCCTTTGATATTTTATCTCCCACAATATTCTCCTGGAGAAGCTGGCTTCCCATGGCTTGGAAATCTGCACTGTTTGCTGGGTTAAAAACTGGCTGGATGGCCAGGCCCAGAGAGTGGTGGGGAATGGAGATACATCCACCTGTTGGCTGGTCACTAGTGAGGTGCCCTAGGGCTCAGTATTGAAGCCAGTCATGTTTAATATCTTGATGAATGATCTGGACAAGGGGATCAAGTGCACCTTCAGTAAATTCAGATGACTCCAAGTTTGTCAGGAGTGTTGACCTGCTGGTGGGTAGAAAAATATGAGAGGGATCCTGAGAGGCTGGATTGGTGTGCTGAGGTAAACGATATGGAGGTTCAACAAGGTCAAGTGCCACATGCTGCAATTGTGTCACAACTACTCCAGGCAGAACTACATATTAAAGGAATAGTGCCTGGAAGCTGTAAGGAAAACAACCATGTGGTGCTGTCTGACAGTGCCTGAACATGAGCCAGCAGTGCCCAGGCTGCCAAGAAGACCAGTGGCATCCTGCTCTGTATCACCAATAGCTTAGCCAGGAGGACCAGGGCAGGAATTGTCCCCCTGTTCTCAGCACTGGTGAGGCCATGCCTCAAATCCTGTGTCGAGTTTTGGGTGCCTTACTAGAGGAAAGACTTGAAAGTGCTGGAGCGAGTCCAGAGAGTGACAACAAGGCTGGTGAAGTGTCCAGAGCACAAGTGCCATGAGAAATGGCTGAGGGAGCTGGCATTGTTTAGCCTGGAGGAGTCTCAGAGGAGAGAATGCTCTTCTGAAAGGAGGGTGTGCGGGAAAGCCAGCTGGAGGTCAATCTCTTTTTCCTGGCAACTAGCAGCAGGAGAAGAGGAAATGGCCTCAAAGGGTGGTTCAGATTGGGCATCAGGAAGAATTTTTTCTTACTGGAAGAACTGGTAAGCATTGGAATGGGCTGCTGAGGAAGGTGATGGAGTCACCATCCATCATATTTGAAACACCTGAATGTGGTACTCAGTGCTGTGTTTTAGTTGGCATGGTGTTGTTTGGTCAAAGGTTGGACATAATGGTCTTGGAGGTCACTTCCAACCTTAATGATTCCATGATTACATGGTTCTACATCTCCTGTTCCTGAACTGGTTATTTATTTACATAAAGGTCTGCTGTCTTTTTATGTCAACTTGCTTTCTCCAAGACTTGTTAGTTAAAGACCATTTTGAATAATTCTTGGAAACCTAAACAGGTTTTATTGACTCGATCTCTCTCTGATATATGTGTTTATTGAGTCTTTCAGAGAAGTCTATTAAATTTATGAGACATGTATTTCCTTTACAGAAGCTGTCTTGTCTTTGCTTCATTTTATCCCATATAACTTCAATAGCGTGGTTAAAACTGCCACTTTCAGTGAAACTTGGCCTGTCCTTTATTATTTTTCAGTCTTTTGAGAATACATTTATAGCTGTCATTTATGTTGTTTTCTACAGGGATATCTGATCTGTTGTTTCATTATAACTGCTCCAAAGGTGCTTGTTTTATACCCAGTGGTAAATTGGATTTCACATAATAATTAAATATTCCCCTTTTTTGTACACATCAGAAAATCACTTCAACAGACTGCATAATTGTACACTAATGGTGTTATTAACATGTACAAGAGAGAACATACTGCCGTTATTATTTTAAATATAACTGCTTGCAGACTGATGTATACAATATTTATTTGATTTTTTAATGGAGGAATTGCAAAGTATAATAGTGATTAATGGTCTTATGCTAAATGTGACTTACCCAAAACTACAATTTTTTGCTGTGTGGGTTTTATTTTGTTTTGGTTTGGTTTTGAGGAACCAAACCAGGAAACTTTTCCTTATTTTGTCTGAAACATTTTCTTCAGATTTGTGTTGTATTTTTCATTACAGAGTCTCAATAGGAAAACATTTCACAAAAAAATGAAGGAAGTTGTTAAACTAGCTTTCTCATCAGCAAGGTGTAAATGAGTAATTAAGCTGATAGAAGACTGACATTGCATACAAATATATTAAAGCTCATATTCATATGCTCTCAGTCTTCTATTTCATGTAAGACTTTTGCATTACTGTAAGGTAATATTTGGTTCATAGCAATAGAAATGGCAATAATACTAGGAATTATTATAATTAACATAAAAAATATTCATACAAAAACTGCAACTGCATGAAAGCACTGATACTACATTGCAAGGCCCTCTTACTTTCCTAACATCATGTGAGAAGCTCCTTGATGACCCCTGATGAAACTAACGCTTTTCAAACTCCCCAAAGCCAGACAAAGTCATTCAGGATTCATAACAGGATACTAGTTGCGAAGCTAAATTCAGTTTAAATCCAGAGTAACTTCCTTTTCACTTAAAAAATCTGTCATACAACCATGTTGCTGATGGCTTTCTTAGTGAGATAGAATTCCCTGTGTTCCATTATTAGGGACTTCGTATGAAAAATGAACAAGTATAGCAAACTCCAATATCTGGCTCATTCTAACTGAGCAAAGAGAGTAGATTACATTGTCATAGTCCCACAAGATGTAGTTACGCACCATTCCTGAGTCACTATTTAGAATTTTCTACTACAAATGACTGTGGTTTCTTTTTTGCATATATAGTATCTTCATCGATCTAGAGGCTAAGATGTTATGTTATTTAATATAAGATTATTTCTTATGTTTCCTTTGACCTCTGACTACCGTCAGAAGTGATCAATCCAAAAATACCCTTGTTCCAGCAAATGCTTGACTTTTGGAAAACTACAGAAGAATCCTTTGGTAAAAAGGAGTTTTATGGACTATTCCTAGGCCATCCTTAATGGGGAAGATGAAGTGAGCTGCAGGAGCTCTCCAGTACATTGTTGTTAATTGTTGGTTGGTGAAAGTTGGGCTGTTGGGATTATGGCCACCCCTACTGAAGCTGGACACATGGAAGAAACTGTCTGAGAGACATGACAGAGCTAGTCCTTTAGGAATTAATTAATTAAAAGATCAAAAGTAGTACTTGATCCTTAGGGATTTAAAGTACTTAAAGATAATTGTAACATTTAAGGCCTTAAAAATTTTAAGTCCAGTGTTTAATAGAGGATTTAGAGCACATTGTTGAACACTAATGATCTCAGTTTTTTCCCAATAATAAGCCTCAGAATAAAAATCCTTCTCACATATTTACGTCAGACATACTGTTTCAGTACTATGACTTAATTTAAAATTATCTCAGATTCTCTAGATTACTTTGCCATCTTTGTATCTAGAAAGCAATAAGTTATTATGACTAAAGTATTTTTTCTTTTCTGTTTGTTTGTTTCTGGCTAACAAACAGACCCATGTATGTGTTTTTTGGGGTTTTTTAGAAGTACATTTAGTTGAACAGAAAGCTTATTTTCTAAAAAATATTTTTAAGATAACTTCCTTTTTTTCATATTATTTTAGTGGATCTTTGCAAGAAATTCAGTGTTGTTAGGCTTTGTTTCTTGTTTTTTTTTAACAGTATTTCTGACATCAGACAATAAAGAGCAACAAACAGAATTAAAAATAAATTATCGTCCTGCTTAGCAACACTTGTTTCTGTATAACAAATGATAAACCATGTGAAATAAGTCCATGAAAATAAAAAAATCTGTATTTCAAATATAACTTATAATTAAGATATCAACCAATAACTCTGGCTACAACAAATTAATATGCATTGCATGTGATCTCAAGTATACTTTATAAATTTCATGGCTAGAGCAAAAGCAGATTAAAATCATTAACTACATCATGTTGCTTACAAAAAAAACAGGATCACAGTTATGAGAGAGGGTAACTCCTTAATTTCATATTTTTAATTGACTGCTCCTGTAGTTAATTAAAGCCTTAGTGTAGGTTTTAGTTACAGACTTAATGGAAATTATTTTAAGCAGTTATTAAATTGAGACTCTTTCATAAGAACATTTTTAGAGCCCATTCCAGTTTAAAGGTTGTATAGGAGCTGAACTTACTTTTATTATTTAAGAAATAAATTAGCATTAAATGTTCTATCATAATTTTTTGAAATTTCTTTTCTCATGTGCATCCATATGACATTATCAATTGAAATAATTATCTGTCACCTCCCACTTATTGCACTATGTCATTCTAGAACACATTTTAAAAAAAAAAAACCAAGAAAAAACACTTTTCATGTCATCCTGGTTGAAACCTATTTCTTCAAAATAACATAAAAATGGTAAGTCTCTATTGCAGATAGACCAAGTACTTCTTCCTTAGTGTTATTTTTAAGATACAATTTATGAGAGGTATAAAATACATAAAAATAATAAAAACTACCAATTTAAAGTCTCTGAAGAAGTTTAGAAGAGGTAGCAGGCTGGCCTGGATGTTATACTTTTAATTCTTTAAGATTCTAATCGGTCATCAGTCTTTTTCTGAATGGTCTGGTAAAGCTGCAACAGTTTTATCTCTAGTTATCACATTTGTTTTTGAAGATTCCCTTGGAATAACACAGGCAGAATAGAGGAGAAGAGCCACCTCCCTGAACCTGGTGGTTCATGATTCTTTTGATGCAGCCCAACATGTACCTGGCTATCTGGACTGCAAGTACACAATGCCAGCTCATGGCCAGTTTTTAATCCAGGAGAAGCCCAAAGTTCTTCTATGTCTGTCTGCTCTCAATGATTTCTTCTCCCAGTCTATAGCCATGTCTGGGATTGCGCCAGCTCAGGTACAGCACCTTACACTTGGCCTTGTTGAACTTCATGAGGTGCTCATGGGTCTAGTTCCAAGCCTTGTCCATGTCCCTCTGGGTGTCATCCCTTCCTTCTGTTGTGTCAGCTTCCCATCCTGTCACTTGATCTCACTTGGGAGGAGAGATCAACCCCCACCTGGCTACAACCTCCTTTCAGGTAGTTGTAAGGAATACTAAGGTCTGCCCTCAACCCTCTCTTCTCAAGGCTAAAAAGCCCCAGTTCCCTCAGTTGCTCCTTATGGGACTTCTGCTTGAAACCCTTCACCAGATCCATTGCCATTCTCTCGACACACTCCAGCACCTCAATCTTTCTTGTAGTGAGGGACCCAAAACCAAACACAGTATTTGAGATTAATATAATTTCAGTCAGTTAATATCTTAAATGAAATTTTGCTACTTCATAATTTATTGGTTTTGAAATAGCTCTCTTCTGGAAACAAATATTTTCACTTACAGAAGAAATGATAGTTAACTCTCAAAAAATTAGATTGATGGCTAAGATTTATTACAAGATATTTTAGTCTGTGAATACTGTACATCCTGTGGCAGCTACAAAACTGATTATTTGACTGAATTATTATGTTGTTGCTATGATTCATAGAACTGGGAAAGTTTTCACCATTAGTTTAAAGTGCCTGTTTTGTTTCCACAGAGGTAATACCATCACTCCTGAGAATTCATGCTTCTATGATTTTTTTTCCTTTTCAAAACTCCAAATATATGCTTACCATTTTTAACAAGAAACACAAATGGGATCGAATCATTAAATATCTACGTATTTTAAAAGGTCAATGTTCTAATTGCCTCAAGAGTGGAAAGACATAGTTCCATTAATTGCTGATGAAACAAAATATTTGATGCTCTTTAGTAGGTCCCACTATGAGAATGAAGATCATGTAAACAATTGAAACTTACTTGGACTTTCTTATTGGTGTATATAATTCATAAACTGATTTGCAGAAGTCTTGGTATAATTCAGTGGCATGAAGGATGCTTTTGGCAAGTGTATGCTTTCCTGCCTAGTATTGTGCAAGCCTCAAACTAAGGAGTACGAAGGTAGTGCAAATACTAAAAGTTTTATGATTTTCCAATAAGCTGGTGTTTTTGTTAGAACATTTCTCTGCAAATGTAACAGGAGGATATTCTTTTTTTGGCTAAACACAGCAAGTTTAACATTCTAGCCCTCCTGTGAAGTTGAAAAACTTTTCCTGGGAGTATATGACCCTGGTTTCCTTGCTTACATGGAACATTGAAACCTTTACTTTTCACCTGATTTTTATATATTTTTTTTAACTTGTACATATTAGAGTGTCAAAAAGCACAGAAATGGATTGGCTTTTCCAGACAAATGCCTCTAAGTTTCCAGAGTAGTTGTATAATATCACTAAGAGCAGTTTTTGTAAATGGTCTGTCATCCAAAGTTTGAGACATCCGTTGCATCTTTAAAGTATAAGACAGCTATTACTGTAGACAGCTTTTGAAATTTATGGGCTTCTCATGAAAGAAAAATACACTAGCTGCAGACCTTAGACAGATAGTATTACAGGCTTGTATATATTCTGCCCTTTACTTCTCATGCACTCATCTGACTTGAGAAGAAAATAGTCTTGTCAGTGCTTGAAATTAGATATACTAGTCTAAGAAAAGTGTTTCCTCTCTTGCTGATGGCATCCCTTTATTCTTGCCCTCTGAAATCATCAATGATCTATGTAAGGCTTTGTGGCTTCAAAAGTTGTCTTCATCTACTGCAAATAAATCCTATTAAACCAATCAAATTTCCCTGGGAACAGTTACTCATTGATGATACAATTTTAAAAAAAGCTGACTAGTCTTAAAATTGTAATGGTTCTACCAGAGGAAGTGACATTATGGGTGGATTAACTAGATTTTGAAGTCTGGAAGTATTGTGTTGTTGTACTACTCCGCATTACTGACACAACTTTAAACATTTGTTTTTCAGATTTAGGTTGACTGAAACCTAGTGATTGTCTGCCTTTATATTAAATTTCATATAAACCAGTGAGATGAGACTTAAAACCCACAAAACCAAATAGGAGAAAACCTATAGATGTGGAAAGAATAATTAATTATTCTAATGTCACTTGCACTTTGGTGCAACTGATAGTTACCCACAACTAGACAAACTTACACAATGTTTCCAATTCACTGAATCAAACATGTGAAAAGTGCCTGAGAAATGTGCAAGGCTCTTTCTTTTCACTTTTCCTCATTGCTGAGAGTGAAAGGAACCATGAGGGATATTCTCCTTTAGGTGTTCCTAGAGGAGTAGGGACAGCGGATTTGCTTGCCCTCTCTGGTCTCCCCTGCTGACCTTTAAAAGCTATTACATCAACACTTACCGAGAAAGGGGGTAAGAGGAAGACTGTGATACCATTTTTCCTTGACTCAGGAAACAAGGAGTAGGAAAAAGCTTCATGTTTCTCTTTTTTTCACTTTATGACTGAGGGATTCGAATGTAACCTAAGGTTAGCAATATGCGACCTGGAGAAAACTGAAAGCAAAAGTAAAAAGAAAAAAAACCCAGAAAACACTTCTTCATGTAAGAAAGGAAGAGAGAATTATTTGAAAGATCTTGAAGTTTGGTAGTATTTTCTGAAGAATACTGAAGCTTGGGGTTTTTGTGGAGCCAAAAGAAATGTGTTGTGCAAAGAGATGAAGTTATGAATGGTAACTATCTATAATTCTCATATGGCTGATTTATATTTCCTCTTTGCATCAACAATGTTGTGGGAAAAATGTCTGTGTTTTTTTATAACCTGTTCATAAGGAGTCTTAGAATGCCTGATTTATCTATTATATGGCTGATATTTAATGAGGGGGTTTGTTTATACACTTAGGTTTGTACTGTGCTTTAATATGGCTAACCTGGGCAGCGTGTATGGTACTATCTGAGAGAAAGTAGTAGTGCATTTTTGGATGTTTTGACCAAACATTCTTATTTTCAGTTTATAACCCTACAGACTAAAATAAAATTACTGTTTTAATCATGATTTTACGTGAAAGAAATGATGAGGGGTTCCAATTTGGTAAATGTCAGATCCTGAAGAAATAACAACCTAAATATTCTAAATAGCATCCATAGGATAATTTTTTTCATGGATAGGTTTAATTTTTCTATTCAGGTAAAACGTGATTTACACAGGAATTGAATATAATATTTATATTACATATAATAATAGTGAGAAATTGAACTCATAATCCATAAATCCTAGTATAATTCCTCAGCCACAAGACCATTCACCAATATAATTTAATTGCTAGTTTGGGAAAACTAATATTTGCCCTGCTTTGCCATAACTTGTGTCCTAAAAGCAACATACAGGATGTTGAATGGGGGTCTTCTTCTCTGATCTCTGTTTCCTATAACTGCTCTCAATATCGTACTTATGCTCTTACATATAACTCTACACTCTTGGTGCAATATAATTATACTCATGATTATTTGTATTAGTGGTTGTAGAACAGGAAGATTATATGAAGGCTTCAAAAATATTATTTAGGGAGTCATAAGAACTGGAGAGAGAATAGCAAATAATTGACAGATATATAGATCAGATTCTTGTTCTTAATGATAATCAATAAAATCATAAAATGCTGCTTTTAACTGACTGATCTCATAACACAAATAATAGGCTACTATAATGATTAGTGTTGGGGAAATTGATACAATCGGATTTCTGGAAATAAGCATGCTGTAATATATATGTGTTATGTATGGAGAGAGCTTCTGCATACTGCACTTATCTGAACTGTCAAAAAGCATTAGAGTGACAGACAGTTGTTTTCTGATGGTAAGAAGCTTGTGCAAGTGAGGGTAAAGAAAATAACCTTGATTCAAACATTCTTCAAGATTAATATCTTCTGAAAAAAAGCCCTTTGATTTTCACGCTTTCATTCAGGAGAGAGAAAATTGCCAACATCTCTAGTGTGATTCAGACAGATATTTTGCAAAATATACTTGCTCCTAAGTATTGGCTTTTATTTTAATTTTCACCAAATTTATTTCACTATACTTCCTCTTAAAAGCCCTTCATCACAGGCACCTTATTTCTATCTATTTCATAAAAAATTATATGGTTACATGGCCCTAATTCTGAGTGTTCTAACACAGACATAATAGATGCTCTTGATATGAAAAGTGTATGTCAGATGTATTTTTACTACTGAACAAAGTGATGAGTTCACATAATAGCTTATATAGATTTGCAGTATCCTTGACTTCAGATGTTCACTGATGATTATGACCTATGACAAGCCAGATGGTCTCAGTTTAGAAGACAATGCATGTATTTTAGAAACTGAGTGCATGTTGGCTCCTTGGTCGTTAGGGAAAATTTTGTATAGCACCTAGACAAAAAAATGCCAACATATATGTGTTTTGCACACTGGTGAATAGACTTGCATGGTTATCTCTACTGTTGACATACCTTTGAAATTTGGAAAAATAATGCTATCACCTGTTTGGTAAAAGTTTATAACTGAGAAAACACTCCTCAGTCTTACTCTTTGCTAGCAAAGAGCCAGATGGGTGGTTTTGAACACTGAGGCAGAAGAAATTTATTAATTATGTGAGACTAATAAAACACATTTTATATTGAAGAAGATGGTTTGAAATAGATGCTTAATTGCCAGAGAGTTTGGGGTGAGATTTTTATAGAAACTCCCAAATTCCATTGTATTGCATGCAAAAAAATTTAGCATATGTTCTTGCTCCAGAACACTCAGGAGGTGTGTTACTGGTGGTTGTGAAGGATTCTTGAATACTTAATTTCTGCCACCAAGTTTTAACTTGGAATTAGAGACAGTAAAAACCTAAATTTATTATTTAGTAGCACAGTAGATTTTTAAGAATCTCCAATTTCTACTAACTATAGACATGTAAAAGAAAAAATCAACAAGTAAATTTATAGCACTAACCCCTCCCCCCCATTTCATATATATTTTAACTAAACAGTGTGTAAATATTCTAAAAAATACTACCTTTTTATAGGATAAATAAATAAATAAATAAATGTGCTAATTTTCAACACCTGTTAGTTGTTCTGAAGTAATGGACTTTTTGGAACTTAACAGGTTAAACTACCTAACAGTACTATCAGATTACCATCCCAGAGTCAAAAGTATTTGCTTTCTGTAAGTTCTTTATATTCTGTGTACAGTGGAAACAGCTTAGTTTATTTGTTAGGTGTAGAGTGTGAAATTGAAGGAAATCGTAGAGAATTAGTACTGTGAGAGCTTCAAAGTCTGGTCTGGAGTTTTACTGAAAGGGGTTTCCCCAAACACAAGGGGTCTGTTAATGAAACAAGCCATCCTTGGCCACAGATATAATAGATAAACTCTTTAAATATGCAAATATTTCTGATGATATGTTTGATTAGTAGTTTAAGTAATTCAGTAAACATCTTTGAAAATTTTTGAAAGGTATGTAGTACTCTGTTGTTTTTTCTTATAGTACAAACTTGCCCTTGAATTAATGAGACGGGGAGATAAAGTTGCTGTATTAGGCAAGAAACTTCACAGGTAAAACTGCTTTAGGATGCCGCTTCTGCCATTTTTAAGAGTTATAGGCACATGTTCATGTGAACTGTCGGTAATAAAGTCAGTCCACGGTGTAATGTTCATGTTGAAGCTATATATCATTAGAATAGAGCCACATACACCAAAGAATTAATGAAACCTTCTCTGTATTTTTCTCTACCGTGTGCAACTATCTGATAAGGTAATGTCCAATGATAAATGGAGTTTACAGTGAACTGCTAGATTCAATCTTTGGCTGTAAATCTTCAAAGCTAGCTTCTTTCAACAAAGAAGCTAAAATCACTGCAGTGTACACCAACTGTTGCTTGAATAAAATTCATCCTCACAAGGATAGTATCTCAAGCAAAATCTTCCTTAAATGGGGTCACAAAGAGTTCATGATGAAAGAGTTGAATGGAAAAATTTCTTCTATAGTTGTAGAAATTTTTTGTTCAAATATATGTTGTAAATATTTTTTTTTACATCTGAAAATGTGTGATTTTATGTAGAGTTTGATATTACCAAAATACTTTTTTTATCATATCTTTTCTGAAGAAATGTTGTGACCTCCTTTGAGAATTCTTTTCATTCTCAGCCCTCTTGAGCACTTAACCCTATTTGCTCTTTCATGAATATTTGTTTGATAATGATATAAATGAAAATTAAAACCGTCATGATTGATTCATTGTGGCCTTAAGCTCTTACTAAGAAGATTCCTGTATATTTTAATGTTGGATTTATAAAGCAGACATCTGTTAAGCATGCTTCTCGTTTCCTTTTCACATACACATTTTGATTTAGGGTTTGAATCATGTCAGTTTTTCCTCACCAAAATCTACTGCTGAATCAATAGGATTCCTTGCTAATAAAGGAGTGATAACTACAGATTTTGGCTGTAAATAGGTAAAGCTACTGCAATAATTGAGCTGATATGACAGCTGAAACAGACATAGAAGTGTTGTTTTAGATTTGCCTCAGTGACAGCATCATTAATCATAGAGGAAAGGCTATAGGAAGAGAAGGGTCATTCAAAATATATTTTGTAGAGTGTGAAAAAAGTACACATTGGCATATTTTGGGGGCAAAGCATAGAATTTATTTTTCAGTTGTATATTCCTTGTGAATTTGGATTAAAATAACAGAATAAGTAAATGTAATTAAGAAAAATAAGCCTAATTTTGAATTTTCTAATTGTGAGCTTTAAATTAAAACAGAATTTTCAGTCTTTCAGTAAATAATTTTACTGCTGAGAAAATGTCAAAGACAAAAACCAGGATCAGATTACTTTTCCTGTTGAAATATCAATGGATGAATGGGCTAAAATACTTGTGTTCTTTTCTGGTAATCAGAGATCAAAAATAACAATAATTAAATGTTCAAGTTGAAAAGAAATTAAAAGAAGTATAGAAAGGTTTAAAATACTGAGCTGTCTCAGAGAAAAGTAGGAAGTAGAAGTTTACAAACTAATGAACAATTAAAAGAAAATAAAGGGGAACTGAGTGTCCAGGTTTTTTCATGCTAACAAATTTGAAAGAGGATCCTCAAAATGGTCAAGTACAATACTGTTTTTAAAAGAGTATGTAATTAAAACATGGAAGTGAGTGCTGGAAGGCTGGCAAGTTAGCAAAGACTGAGCACTGATTAGGAGGTATTTTCGTGGATTCAGACAAAGCCCAAAATTTCTGTAGACTACTGCTTTTTTGGAGGAGGGGAAGGAGTTAAGCAAAAAGCAATCTGAGGCCTTAAGTCATGAGATAACAACTAAGAGCTTTCATTGTCAGCTACTATATTCATCTTCTCTCAAAGTGTTTCTTCCTGGGCAGTGTCAGAAACATAGTGGTGAAATAAATGAATTATTAATGTCCAAGAGTGCAGAAAACCTGGTGATCCACCTTAATAAAAAATGAGAAGGGTTAGTTTTGACAGCCTCAGTGTAGACCTTCATCTATATGTACTGACTCAGGGAAGGTGCAAGGGGGCAAATAAACAGGCAAATGGGAGGAGTTGCCTGTCTGTGAAGGGAGGACAGAGACCTGCACGAGGTCATAGGACTCTCTCCACACACATACACTGAGACCTTGGATTTAGACAAGAAGTTAATTCAGTAATTTCCTATCATTTGCCCACACTTACAGATGGAAAGGAATTTTGTGAATTGATTTTTTCCTCTGGATCTCCACTTCTTGCTGGTATTTTCTTGCTTGTGTTGCCATAAATGATTTATTGAGAATGCTGATAATAACTGATTGCTTTGTGAAAGCCAACAACAGATTTGTTTGCATATGCTTTAATCCACAAAAATTATGTTAGAAGTGTAAGCCTGGAAGGTGCTGAGTACCTCTCACTCCTGTTGTGTCTTCTGTACCTTTCCATTTTGAAATTTTATTTTTACACAAATAAGATAATAGTTCAAAAATTAATTTATACAAACAAAACATCCACAAACTAAAGACCTTATTAAATATATGCAAAATCTTAACTGGTTTGTATTTATTGTATTTTGTTCCATTTTATATATAAACACAGAGAAGTCTGAAGAAAAAAAGTACAAAGGGAACAAAAACAAATGTATCAAAAACACCTATAGAAACAAAAAACTTTCTCTCGTGAGTTAGCGTGTAACACTTTCTGCATTTATTGAGGCTGGCCAAATTGAAGAATAACTTGATTTGTTAGTCTTTCAAGTCTGTTGCAAATAACATTTCTCTGAGTGTTGTGGTTCCACTTGTCTAACAAAGAAATGTATGAACTCTAGACTCCCACCTAAGGAGAGCTGTATCTTTCTTTTAGCTGGGGTTATACAGGAGAACTTGGGAAGTTTGCAAGAGGCAAAGTGTCCAAGCAATGCTGTCAGAAAAAGGTTAATAAGCTACCATCAATAGTTTGTTAATATTTAATATGTGTAATTGGATGAGAATATGTGTTTTTTTAGCACGTACTGTTTTTTAAAAGATAGTGATGCAGGGCTTGAAGTAAAATACGTTAAGGGTACACTCAGACATGTAGAAAACTATACAGCATAATTGTTTAAAGGAGGACAATGAATCTCCACCTAAACATATAGAGAGTAAAAGCTATAAATTGATTTTGAATTCCATTTCAGTGGCAAGTAGTGATCCAATATTGATCTAAATTCAGTTTTGACAAGATATATAAAACTGAAGTCCACTGATATTCCTAAACTTACTTTTTGAAAGTACTTTCTTTAGTAAGTCTGTTCATTTCTGTTACATAAAAAAACCCAAGAAAACAACTAGTGAAAATAGGAAATTTTTACTTTGGGATTGCAAAATCTTTAGACATATTAAAACACTTTAAGTTATTTGCTATACAGCCTTGCAGATGTGGAAAGCAGTTTATTTCATCCTATTATGTTAAAGAAAAATGCCACCTAATCAATATGGTATTTATATATTCAGATGGCATCTCTTTTTTGTTAAATCCTGAGTAAGAGTAAAAATATATTAGCAGAATATTCCAGTTATAAAATGGTTTAAATTAAGCCATCTCCTTCTAATGATGGCATTCAATTACATTAAATAGTTATTTTTTGTGATACATGAAGAAATTCATACCATGTTCGAACTCTGACACTAAAGGTTTTTTTGAGTTATGTAGCATATTCACACATGAATAGTAATCTTGCATAAAATACGTTAATGTTCACAGTTTAGCTGTTGCATCTATTTTAAGTATTTTGAAATATCATGAAGCTTTAAAAATGTTTTGCTGCAGCATATAAAAGTCACCTAAATGACAAATGGCAAACTTGTCATCAAGACTTGACCCCATTTTATTATTAGTTATGGTAATGTGTATGTCAAAACACTTGAACTGTTACTGGGTTAGCCTATTGTGAATAATATCCAAAAACTGGTTTTAATCATTGTTTTAAACACACTTTAATAGCTGTACAACATACCTGTTTGTGTTTTGGCACTGTCTCTGCATCATGAAACAGATAGTTTCTGGTCTGTGAGATTTATTATAATTAAATAAATCTGATGGTGAAAAATCCTCTGGCCTGTATGAAAGCGCTGCTGAAGTACTAAGTAGACTTTTGTGATTTTTGTCAAATTACTTGATGTGATTTCAAAATCAATTTAAACAGTAATTTAATCAATCATATTGCTCGTAGTTAAAGGGCTGAAGTATCAGAACATTGTTTATGGATTTAGATGGCCTTCTCCTGAAGCATTATTCTATTTTAGTTCATTATTTTCTTTAAAAATGCATATGTCAGTCTCAAAAAATTTTATTAAGGTATTTACGTGAGTTTCTTCCTTTAAAAATAATTTTAAAATATTAATTTTTTAAAAAATCAAAATAAATTGAAAAAGAAAAATCCACAATATTTTTTAATTTTATGAATTTTGGATAACAAAAATTATCACACATTTCTTTTCCTCTTCCATAGAAGAACAGAAGTTTCAAAATGTAAAACTCCTCAGGGCAGGAAAATTGCTTCATTTCTATCCTTAATACAGATTCAGACTATATAGTCCCACGTATAATCTCATGTATGTTATGATTTTGTTATAATAAAGAGCAAAATATGGGATTTTTTTCAGGTGATAATATTCTCTTAAATATATAATTAAGGCAGTTACATGTATTGGACAGTCAGGTAAATTTTTGCCTATACTCGTGTTCTTGCATCACAGACTATGATACATTCCTGTCTTTATGTGGATATGTATTAAATAATGTGAACTGAATATAGGTATACGTCTCTCTTCTTTAAAAATAGAATTATTTTTAAAGCCAATAAAAATGTTTATTAAAAAGGCATAATTAGAAAATTAAGAGAGTTTGGATTTCTCAGCTCTCCTATTAAAAAAAAAAAAAGAGAGAAAAACTAAATAGAAGGTTAGAAAAATGTACACCAATGTAAATGTGGTGAATATAATTGGATTTATTCTTATGTACTTCTTAGTACATAAGTCTTAAAAGTCTTAGAGTATTACAGTTTTCTTACAGTTAATTTCAGTTGACTGAAACTTAGCATTTCAGTTTAAGTCAGAACATTGAAATTTATTTAGGATGCTTTATAGAACAGCTGAGAAAACAGTAAAAATGGAAGATATGGCATAGAATTGATTCTCCTTGATTGCAATAAAGCAACAGTAAGAATTTTTCAACAAACAGAAAAGAGCTAAAAGTGAAAGCACCATGTATACATCTGAAAGCAGAATGCAGAGTAAAATACTCAGCTTCTGGGTTCATTTTTGGACTCAGCCTTCTGAAACTGGGACAAGAAGAAAGATAATTCATTCAGTTACAGTATTGACATTCAGGCTTCTTCAGTGACACCTTTTGGTCTAACTCAGTGAAGACAGAGTCTAAAATGAACAGTAAAAGAGTCATAACATTCAGTCATTGGAGGAAGAAATCTGAGTTCAGCAATGTTCAATACCTTTTCCTCTCTTCATCAGTTTTCTATCTCTTTCCAAATGCCTATATACCCAAGTGACATTTAAAGTAAACTTTTCCCTAATTTTATCTTTAAGTCTGATTTTTTTTCTTTTTCATACTAAGACAAGCCACTATCAATGCCACTAAAATATGCTTAATGGTATACGATTTTTTAAAAAATTTTTATCCTCCCAAGAGTGCCTAGAGATTAGTTGTCACTACAGTGAATGTTTCTGTGTTTGACTTTCTTTCTAAGATGTGTGTCTTGGGGCAGCTCCATATTGCTAATAGGGCACAAATAAAGGAGTTCTGTCAAGGTCTGCTAGGGTTTTAATATCTATGTGACACAGTACAAAACCATATAGCAATACATGCCCGGGTCCCAAATGCAGTATAGCTGCATTTGAGAAGTAATAGCCATGACTAATTCAATCAAGCTTCGAGGTGCACTGAGGCAGCTCTCTGTGTCTAGTTCAAAAGCTGGCTTGGACGCAGGGAGCTTGAGTACAGCTGCACCACAGTACATAGCTATTATAAAGAACACATTTATCAAGTGGCATTTATCTCACTGGCATGTGATTAAACCAAGAAAAGTTCCAGCAGGGTCAGTTATTAGAGGAATTCTCTCCTTCAGTTCCTTCATTTGAAGGCCAATGAAAAAACTGCTGGAACTAAGAAAATCAGTTTTTCAGATTCAAGAAAACATATTTCTTTATCTCTATGAAATACATCAGGTCAGAATATGTCCCAAATACCCAAGTTATGTATAAGATGTATGGGCTGATTTGTTGGTACAAATGTTACAAAAATAATATAACTGTAAGCATTTCACACTGAGCTGCAATCTTGATGAAGCTGAAATGTGTCCTAAATTTGAGTAGCACTTGGGTAAAAAAGAGTGTCTAGAAATATTTTCCTTCAGTTTCTCTCTCCTTTGCTGTGAATGATCTAGTTCAATCTACTTAAAACTTTCTAACCTAGTTTTTGGTTGCTCATTTTTTGTCTGTTTGGTTTCAAGTGGTGCTTTTTGTTTGGTTTGGTTTGTTGGTTTTTTTTAACAGAAAATTGAAGCCAGATTGTCTCCTCCCCAGCCTGCCCCTGCAATGTATGACCTATACACAAATAGCAGCTACTTTTTTTTTGCTACTGTTTTTCTGGTGTCCTACCTAGGGATGAGTGGTTATTAAGGGGAAGAAAATACCTAGCAACAGAAAGTGTAAAAAATTGTCTCCTTTACCTCCTTCCTAAGGAGCCCAGTGAAACAAGATGCTGAAGCAAAGAGCAATAAAAGGTGGTCAGTGTTTCTATTGCAGAAAACACATGACTGCTCAGAGGCTACACCAGCTGACATAAATTAGAGTGCCTTTCAAACTGCTGTAATGTGGCTGAGACAGCCCCATCATAACTGGCTTGGCTGCATCCTGTTCAGCCCTTTAAACAGAATGTGAAAGTCGCAAAAAGTACTTTTGTGCATTAAGAATCTCTGTAGCCTTACATAGGTTAGGAATACTACCTTATATTTTATGTATTACTTGAAAACATGGAAAGTGGATACTAAATATGCAGAAAGAAGATGCAAGGATGACTTTTTTTATTAAAAGAATGAAAAATTCTTCAGAGAAAGTTGTAATGTTATGAAAAATTTCAGACTGTCTTCAGGGAGATTAGCCAAAATAGCTGTTAGCTGGATCCTATTCATAAGCATTTCGAAAAAGATAATAATGAGGACAGAAAATTAATTTTTAGATGGAACAATAAAAGATCAATTGTAACAATCTCAGAAAAACAAGGCTCCAGATATATTATTCATTCCTAATTATTAATTAGAGATAATCAACTACTATAATATTTAATTTGCTGTAAGTCAGTTTGTATTTTCTATCTATAAGAAAAACACTAATGTGAAAGTATGAAATATTATCATATGCTATATGACATATTGCTCAATTCTGCACTGGTCTAGCCTTATCATTTGAGTACTGTGTGCAGTTTTGGGCAACAAAGTATAAAAGACATATTAAGTTATCAGAGAGTGTCCAAATAAGGGCAATGAAGAGGTGAAGGGCCTTGAGGGGAAGCCGTGTGAGGAGTGGCTGAAGTCACTTGTTCTGTTCAGCCTGGAGAGGAGGAGACAAAGGGGAGACCTCACTGCAGTTACAGCTTCCTTGTGACGGGGGGAGGAGTGGCAGGCACTGATCTCTGTAGTGGCAGGACAAGGGAATGGCCTGAAACTGTGTTAGGAGTGGCTTAGGTTCTGTATCAGGAAAAGGTTCTTCACTGAAAGAGTGTCAGAGCACTAGAATGGGCACGCCAGGGAAGTGGTCACAGCACTAAGCCTGATAGAGTTCAAGAAGCATTTAGACAACACTCATAACACTTATGGTGTGACTCTTGGGGTGTCCTGTGCAGGGTCAGGATTTGGACTTTGATAATCTTTGTGGATCACTTCCAACTCATGATATTCAATAGTTCTATGATTCTGTGAAATATTATGTTTGAAATCTAACTCTTCAGCAGTGAGTCTGCTGCTTTTAAAGTTGTAATTTAGTTTGTAATATGAGTGTCCTTTGGCCAGAAGTAATAGCAGTCTATATAAATAATTACATTAATAAATAACTGTATTTCAGGGAAAAAACCACAGCAAATCTCTTTAAATATAATACAATTATCAAGACTTTAAATGGACAAAGCATAATGGTTTTGGGAAACCAAAATTCAGACCTATGGCAAGTACAGCCCTTTGGCAGAAATGAGCCAGGTAGTCGCATGTGGGTGGAGATGTTTAAATCATTACTGGGACTCCTGGATCCTGTTCTTCAGTGAGCTGCCAAATTCTCAAGTATGTTCCAAAAACAAAAATTAAGCACTTGAAGGGCTTTGCAATGAATTCCTGTACTTGAGTGAATCCCATCTAAAAGGCATTTTAGTCCTTGAAACTGTAGTCTCTTGCTTAAATAATTAAAAATGATGGCACCAGTAAATTATTACTGCCTTGCTAAGGATGAGCTCTGCAAGGTGCAGAGCAAAGTGTCACTTATGCAGCAAAGTTTTGAAGCATGTGCTTAGGCACATAACACCCTAGGGAATAAAGCCTTAAGTGACCTTTTCCCTTTCTACTTTAGAAGATCACCACCCACAGTGGCTGGTTTCTATTTTGGCAAATAGTTGCAGCACTCAAAATGTACTTAGTAAAAAACTTTTTTGCAACATTCAACATTTTGATTTCCAGTTTAAGCAAAAAAAAAGGAAAAAAAAGGAAAACACTTTGAAAAGAGTACCAGGCTTCATTTCAGTCTGTAAATCTGCTTAAATCTGCTGTAAGAGGTTAAAAGAAAGAGGGAAAAATCTTATTTTGAGTTGCAGAATTGCATTCAGATTGATTTTGTTCACTTTGATGATTTGACATTTCGTTTATACAGGTTCAGCTGTAATTGAGGATCTGGAAAACCACTTGTTTATGGCCTTTTTCTTTCCACCCCCTCCCCCAATTCTTTATGCATATTAAAGCAAGACTTTATTCAACGAAACAGCAGTGTAGACTGTGAGCTCCAAGAGCAGTTCTTGGACTCAGAAATTCTATTTTTCGCTTGATTGTGACCTTGATTATAGCTCCTAGTCAATATCTGTTTTCCAGTTGGTACAATGAGAACATACCTACAGGTTATATCAGCAGCCTCAAAAGGAAAAATAGGAGCAGGACCTGGTGGCAAAGACCTTAAAAAAGTTGCTGAGTGCCCTTCTTCATCCCTGTCTTCATTGGTAAGACCTTTGTCCACCAATCCCAGGTTCCAGTGGGAAAATCTGAAATAAGAAAGATTGATGGAAGAAGATCAGGTTCAGGAACATTTATATTAACCAGATACACACAAGTCAGTGGGATCTGACAGGATTCATTCATTAGTGCTGAGGGCACAAAGTAAGTCAGGGGAAATTCTGACGAAATATGAGAAGTAACAACTTTTTTGTTTGTTTTTAAGTATTGGGATTGGTTTTGTTTGCGTGTTTGTTTTTAACAGTAGGGGAATAACTTGCCCAGAAAGGATGAGAAGTATCTGTCACTGCAGTTAATTAATCATATTTGGGCAATCTTCTGTATCTAACCCTCCTCTGCACTTGGTGATGTCCATAGATGTGGGCTCACTGTGCTTGGGTGATTTATCTTACAAAGGAAAAATACAAGACTTAAATTTTAGACTCCTAAACCTGAGATTGTTTTTTGTGTTAACTATTTGTATTTGACCTATAGTAGAGCATAGTTTTGCAGACATATGTTGCAGGTATTAATTATTCAATGATTAAACCAGGTTCTGAAGACATAACTACTAATTATATACTACCTTTTTCTGAACCCGAGTTTGCATTACTGTTGCTTTGACTGGTAAAAGACTTGCAAGCTTGCAAGCATACTATTATTATGAACTTCTCACAAATGGTGTCATGAAAGCTGCATAAAATAGATAATGCACTGTGTTCTACTTTGTTTCGTAATTTGAGTGAAAAACAACCCTATTACTTAATCATCTCTCCTTTTCTCCTTTAGATGTCATTAACAAATCTCTTCAACGCCATGAATAAGTAAAATTATATATTCAGAGTGTAAATGTTTTAAAACTCTAAAAATGTATCTAGAATAGTTTAATTGAATCCTGAAGATATGTGGAAAATGAAAACCGCTCCTGGCAAATTAATAGTAGTTCTGAATATTCAAGTAGCAGAGTGAAAAGTGCTCTTATAATTAGGATTCAATGAAAGTATGCTGCATTTGTAGCTGTTATTCTTAGCTTTTTGTGATACTTCTAGGGGCATGATTTTGTGTTCTTGCTGTATTTTCCTAATGAATGAGTGCAGCTGTGCCTTTTAATTCAAAGGATGCATTCTTTTAATGTTGAGATTGGCAGCAACTATGCAAAAATTATATATTTAAAATCTAGTTTATAAAACACATGCTTTATTCTGTCAACTGCTGTTCTTTCTCTTTTTTCTTACTGAGCTTTTATTTATGTTTGGTACCAAGCATAGATGTAGCTGCAGTCGTATGAACTGATATAGGCATTTTCATTCATTTTTTCTGAGAAGCATTAACAGGGCTTCACAAAAGGAACAACTAACAAATTATACTTTTTCAAGACTATAAACTAAGTTATTAAAATAATAGAGATTATGTAATTCCAGGACAATATAGAATTCACACAGCTTTTAATAACCAAATGAAACCCAGAAGCATTCAAGGCAGAATGGGGTAAATTCCTGTTTAGGGTTATGAAAAAAACAGAAGTCATAACCAGTGTTCTAAAAAAATGCAAATAGAATTTTATTCTTACTGATTTGAGTAATGTTAATACTTTAGTAATGGATTTGGATGCATTTGCTAATAGATTTGCATAAGACTGTCAGTTCTAAAAATATTTTTATACAGTAGTAACTTAGCTACTGAATATCCTGAAAGACTTAGTCACAGTTTTCATGTAAAGTTGTTATGCCAAACCCACCATTTCTACATTGAAGAGAAGGCCAAGTTGAAATATCTTTGTCTTTCTGGAAAACTGATTGTGACTTATACACTTGAGATGTTCAGTGTTTAAATCACGCTTTGTTTCTGAATGTGGTTAATCATTTTAGGCAGCTCATGGTATAGTGAACTATCAAGAACATTTACAGACGGGGGCCTCCACTTCAGGCAGCACTAGATCCTATTTTCTTGTTCTATTTTTTCTTCAAAAAATATCATTGACAGATCAATTCTTTGTTTTAGTTTATTTCTAAGAGTTGAAGGAATTTAGGTGTCTAAATAGTTGTTGGTGTTTTAATTGAAAATTATTTTAAGTTATAATAAAAAATGTTGAAAATAATAATGAGTATAGAATAAAAAGCTTATTTATTGATGTAGACATAAATACATTAAAAATATTCCTATCAAATACATTATTGTTTGAGCAACCTTGATCATAACTCATAACACCATATCCACTTTCAAGAAGTAGCTCAAATGTAATTCTTTATAGTCTAATACACTCTATTTACTTTTATATGTTAATAATAACATCTAATCCTTTTCTCTCTGTCTCTATCTGTCTCTGTGTCTGTCTTCATGTCTTTCTCTGTCTCATTCTTTGTTCCTCACTGTCTCTATCTGTCCCTCCCCCTGCCCCCTGTCTCATATATAAACATGTATGGATTTGAGAATTTCAATTGGCAAGAAGCCTGAATGTGATTCAGAAACTGAGGATTTGTCCTTATACTATTAGCATAGGGCTCCAGGAGCTTTTGCATTGTTGGGAAAATATGTTTGCTTTCACCCCTATGTTTCACCATAAAACAGGAATAGAATTTCCTAATATGTATTGCAATTTTTACTGAAGTAATCCTAAAATCTCTGTCCAGAGAATATGAAAACCCATATGACAACAGTTCAAATCAGAAAAAGTAGAAGAGACTCTTGTCTATTTTGTAGAATCACAAAATCACAGAACAGCTGAAGCTGAAAGGGACCTCTGAGATCTTCTGGCCCAATCTCCCTGCTCTAATAGTCACCTGGAGCCTATTACCCAGGATTCACCTCCAGGTGGGTTTTGAATATCTCAAAGGATGGGGACCACACAAGATCTTTGGGAAGCTTGTGCTGGTGCTGTGTCACCCTCACCATTTACGAAGTATTTTCTTGTGTTGGCATGGACCCTCCTGTGTTTCAGACTGTGCCCATTGCAACTTGTCAGGTCACTGGGCACCACTGAAAACAGCCTGGGTTTGTTTTCTTTACAGCTTCCCTTCAGGTATTTATATACACTCACAAGATCACTGTCTAAACTTTCTCTTCTCCAAGCTGAAGAGTCCTAGTTTTCTGAGTTCTTCCTCATAGATGTTCCAGTCTCTGCATCATCTTAGTAACCCATTATTGAACTTGCTCCAGTAGCTTTTTATCTCTCTTGTGCTATGAAGCTCAGAACTGGACACAGCACTTCAGGTGTGGCCTCACCAGTGCTGACCAGAGAGGAAGGATCACCTCCCCAGTCTGCTGGCAGTACTTTGTCTAATGCAGCACAGGATTCAATTTGCCTGCTGTGGGCAAGGGCCGATTGCTGGTTTATGTTCATCTTGATGCCCACCAGGTCCCTTTCTGTAAAGTTACTTTCCAGCTGCATAAGCTTGAGGACATATTGGTTCCTGGGGCTGTTCCTACCTGGATGACTCTGTGTGTCTCTTTGTTGAACTTCATGATGTTTGTTTATTCTTTCATTTACCAAAAACAATGGTAATAAAATGATATCCATGTGTGGAGTATTTTAATAAGACCTTGTTTATGTTAAGTTATTGACTCTTCACTGAAAAAAATTTTGAAATATGTTTTCCACTTCAATTTTACATGTCCATCATTCCCAAAATTCTTTCCAGATTTTCATTGCAAGTTTTCTGCTGACTTGAAGAATCATTAAAAATATGTTCATTAAAAATATGTTAGGGTTATAAACAAATGTGATAGGTGCATTGTTATTATTTTGAGCATTTCCCTGCATGTATTTAAACACCTGTTTAAAAAAAAATTAAAAAATAGTCTTAAAAATTACCAATGTAAGTCAAGTGCAATAGTAGCAACAAAAAAATTACAATTTCCCACTACCCTCAAGGCATTTTATTTTTCCTCAGCATAGTTTTTAAAATGAAAACTTTGCATCGTATGCAGAAAGTCAACAGATCTGCATAGTTACAAAATAAGGGTGACAAAAAGTTTTTTAAGAAAAAAATATATCCAGTTGTAAGATGTCACTTCTAACTGGGGAAGTCCGTTTGGGATCATGGTATTGTGTGAGACAGGAAGTGGAAGCATTTGGCTATTCAAAGAAATAAGGCAGATGTTAAAGTATCGTTTAAGATTTTCTAGTATATATTCTCTAAATGGTATAAATTAGGCGTAACATAGAAAGAAACTTTACTAGCCAGAAAGAAAAGATTAAAAGAAGACATTCTTCTCTAATTTTTCCCTATTGTAGTTATTTTATAGTTCTTTGCCAGACTGTTTTTAATTAAAAACTTCTGTTCTTTAACGATTACTGATTTTTAGCACTATAATGGCAAGTTTTCAGTTCCTTCACCAATGTATTCATTTGATCTCTATCTTCCATTTTACACAAAACAAACTCCAAATGGAATGAAAGCTCATGGATGAGATGGGAAATTAATTTCCTCTTAAAGTAGTATGCTAGCTAAACTTGGCATGGTAGCAGTTGTTAAAACTTTTTTTACTAAGCTTGTATTGTTGAATTCACTATTCTAGGAGTTTATTCAGTTAATTTCAGCAATATCTATTCTTCATTAAATGAGAGTATGCTGAACATGAAACATTCTTGACTCACTGAGGAACTTCTTCAGACAATTTTATATTCCACAGGAGTTACAGTTTCCTGGTATATTTGAAACTAAAAAAAATATACTACTTGGGCATGGTGTGCTGTGTTTTAGTGTGAGAGTATTATAATGTGATAGTGATGCCCTCTTGAAAAGTCTAACTGATACTTCTAAGAAAACTGGCATCTGTTGAACAATTTCAGCAAGAGGAAAAGAAGGAAGTAGAAGAGTCAAGACTGAACAGAAAATAGACCAGAAAGGAAGACAAATAACAATTCATGTGGTCAAAACATAAAAAAGCACTATATGGGAAACTCCATTAGGGATAGCACAGTACCTTCACGCAATAACGATCTTCAAAGACGTGGGTAGTTGCTAAACACAAGAACTGAAGATAAACAGAAGGATCTTTTCAGTTACTGAGATCTCAAATCCAACAGTGAAAAATCTGCCGTAGCTTCAAGTCCAGGTGGCGAGAAAGCTAATGGCAAGAAGGCATAGTTTTTGAGGAGCAAAATTTCAATCTGTTACTTCCATTTTGCTAGAATTAGGGTACTTTCTGTTTTCTCAGTGAAAGATCTAAGTCAGCTACACAGTTTTTTTTTTCTTTAGATTGATTTTGTCAGGGAAATGTAAAGTGAACAGTTAAGAAGAGCGAGTTTCTGACCTGGTCAATTGACATATAAATAAAGCAATGCATAGTTGATTATTTGGAAGCATTTTTAAGGTATACATTTTATTTGTTTTAATAAAACAACCCTTCTTTCAAAAATCTGGTTCTGAGTTGCCCCATGCTATTGCCATTTTTAGAGCTGCTGAAGTATAATGTGCAAATTCCAAGTATTCATCCAATGAGATCACAGTAATCATTAAATCACTATATAACTGTGGTTTGACTGAAGGTACTTGCCCCTTCATTTTGCTTTAGAGTGAGAAAAGTGCTACCTGAAGCAGGGGAAAATTAGAACATAATATTTCAGAAATGTTTTCCTAGCAAGAATAAGCTGTCAAAACTTGTTCTGAGTACAATTATGACCAAATGTTCGCATAGATTAGAACGTCAGGAACATAGATTTTCTAATTAGACTAAGTTTTAATACTCAGCTGTTTTGGTGTATTAGCTGATTGGTGGTTGTTCTTGATAATTGGAAGAAGGTTAATGGAATAGCTGTCTTTAGAAATGAGAAGGAAATCCATGGAGCTACAAGTCATTCAGCCTCACATCAGGCCTCAAGAAAACTATGGGGAAAACATTTCAAAGACGTCAAGAACCAGTGGAAAAAGCTGGTAGGGATTTACCAAGGGCAAATTATACCTATCTGAATCCACTGCCTTCTGGGATGAGATCACTAGTTTGGTTATTAAAAGTGTGAGAACCGGATGTCATTTGCACGCAAGATTTTCGGCATAGTCTTTTATAGTCAAATTGTTGCAATATGGAGTGGATAAAGACTGTAAGGATTGTTCAATGCTTTTGTTAACATCTGAAATTGCAGCAAAGCATGCACTCTGTGTAAGTTTGTGGTCACATCAGAAATTATGTCAAAACTAATTCAGAGGATGTGGTTAATATACTGGAAGGCAGGATTGAATAACCATTTAAAGGAATGGGGAAAAGCTTGAGAAGTGGGCGAACAGATTCCTCATGGAATTAAAAAAAGTCAAATGCCTGGCCATGCACCTGTAGATTATAAATGCCCTCCACAAGTACAGATTTGGAGTTCACCAGCTGGTGATGCAGATTGACAGAGAAAATTCTGGGTGTCATGGCTAACAACTACTAAGCAGGAACCAGCGCTACACCCCTTGTGGCGAATTAGCCCATCACCTACTGGGCTGCTTTAGCTAGGGTGCAGCCAGGAATATCAGGGAATGGATCCTATATTCTATTGGGAATGTGTGAGACTCTGTCTGGAGTTCTGTAGTCAGTTCTGGCCTCCCCAGTGCAAGAAGCCTTGGCTGTGAAAAGACTGTCCAAAACTGCAGACAGATTTGAAAGACTTGAGCAAGTAAGAAATGAAAGGTTCTGTGCCCCGTTATTATGGACCACAGTCCATAATACTGGGAGTAGTTGCCCCCACTGGTCAAGAGAGAGAGCGCATACCACAATGTAACCTGTGGTTTTACCTACATGACCACAGAGGGAACATAAGAAAGTGGGATGAAAAACCCACCTCTGCCCTACCAGCACGGGTTGTGACTTGAGAGGAAGAACAACCACCACAGGAAATTCTTCAAGGAGAGAATCCACTCCAGTTTGCAGTGGACATCCTCAGATAGAATTGGAGGGCTAATACTGCTTCTAATCTCCAGTTCATACTTACAAGAAGTGATGAACAAGTGTTATGACCAGAAAGAGAGGGACCCTGCCATCAGCCAGGTGGAGGAAAAGGACAAAATTGGATCTGTTGGACCATGTGGATATAATGGATCTGATGATCTGGCACATCAGACCCATGAGAGTACAGGACTTTAGTTGATACCAGTACACAATGTATACCCTGAAGCCATCAAGATTTGTAGGGCTATGTGAAATACACAGAATCCATGTGTGTTTCTGAGTGACAGTACAGTGACAGCTGACAGTACCGGAAGCTGAAGTGAGCCTGACTGGGAATGAATGGCAAAAACACCCCATTGTGACTTGCCCGGAGGTCTCGTGTATCCTTGGCATAGATTACCTCAGGGGGAGGGTATTTCACAGACCCAAAAGGGCATCATTGGGCTTTTGGGATAGCTGCTTTAGAGACAGAGGAAATTAGACAGCTGAATACCTTGCCTGATTTCTCAGAGGACTCTCTTGCTGTGGGACTGGTGAGGGTCAAAGAGCAACACGTACCTATCACTACCACTACCACTATAGTGCACCACCAACAATACTGCACCAAAGAGGACTCTGTGATCACCATCCATGAGATGATTCATGAACTGTAGAGTCAGGGAGTGGTAAGCAAGTGGTAAGCAACTCATCCATTAATAGTCCTACAAGGCCAGTACTTAAGTACAGTGGAGATGAAGACTGACAGGAAACTATTGTGGCCTGAATGAAGTCACACCACCCCTGAATGCTACTGTGGAGGACATGCTGGAAATTCAATACACACTGGAATGCAAGGAAGAAATGTGGTGCCACCTTGACATTGCTACTTAATTTTTCTCCATTCCTCTGGCAACAGACTGTAGGCCACAGTTTGCTTTCACCTGGAGGGGTGTTCAGCACACCTGGAACTGACTGCCCCAGAGTAGAAGCACAGCCCCACTATTTGCCTAGAGATCCAGACTGCACTGGAAAAAGGGTGAGGCTCTAGAACTCTTGGAGTACATTGATGACATCATCATGTCATATCATTGGGGCAACAGAGCAAGGGAAATTTTTGAGAAAGGTGAGAAGATGATCCAAATCCCCTTGAAGCCTGGTTTCCTGCCCAAGAAATTAATTTTTTAGCAAGATGGTCATTGTCAGGCTCCAATGGATGTCATCCACAAAACAGCAGCTATGTCTCCTCCAACCAGCAAGAAGGAAACTCAGGCTATCGTAGGCACTGTGGGTTTTTGGAAGATGCATGTTCCAGATTACAGTCAGAGTGTAAGCCCTCTCTATCATGTGACACTGAAGAGGAGCTGGTCTCATGTGAAGATCTGAACAGCAAGCTTTTGAAGAAATTAAACAGGGGATTGTTCATGCAGTAGTTCTTGGGCCACTCAGGATGGGACATGACGTGAGAAACTGGGGAGAATAGTCTTTCCTGGGATCTATGGCAAAAAGTACCTGGGAAGACTCAAGGATGACTCCTGGGGTTCTGGAGGGGGAGATATAAATGATCCAAGGCCTGCTACACTCCAACTTACAAAGACATAGTGTTAACTGTGGGGATTGCAACTGCTTCAGAAATTATTGACACTGAAGGACAGCTTCTTCTGTCATCCCGACTGCCTGTGCTGGGCTGGATGTTCAAAGGGAAAGTCTACTGATTGCTACTTGGAGTATGTAGATCAGTCTAAACACACAGAGGGCTTGAATAGAAATCTGTAATCACTCAGGGATCTTGTAAGTCATCATGGACTGCCTGAAGGTGAACATTTTGCATTATCTCATCATTGGATGAGAAGGAGAATGTGATATACACTGAGAAGGGCCCACCGTGTAATCAGTTATCAGCAAATGAAAAGCAATATGCTATCTTTATGGTAGTTGCAGCTGTGTTGTATGGATACATTGAAAATGGAAAACTGCTGTATGGCATTCTATGTGGCAAATTGCAGAAGTTATTGAGGGACAAGGTGGATCAAGTTAGATCGCAAGCTCAAAGCTGTCCAGCTGGGTTTAGATATCACTGAACAAGAAAAATAGCCAGCACTCTACCTCCACACCAACTTATGGATGGTAGAGAATATTCTGTGGGGCTGACTAGACCAGTGGAAAAGGAACAGTTGTCAGCACAACTGTAAACCCATCTGGGCTGCTGAATTGTGACAAGATGTCACTGCCCTGGTGGAGAAGTTAGCTGCAAAAGTATGTCATGTAGGCTCACACATACCAAAGTTGGGCTGCTGAAGACCATCGCTACAATGGAGAGGTGCATCAAGCTGCTGAAAGTGTCTAAGTTAGATCTGGATTGCAACACTAAAGTGAATTGTTTCTGGCCTGGTGGGCCCATGATGCCTCAGGTCATCAGGGAGGAGATGCAACACACAGACAGGCTTGTGACTGAGGGGTGGACTTAACCATGGCCACTACCTGCCAGGTTATCCACAGCTGTGAAACATGCACTACAATTAAGCACACAAGAGGGTAAAACCCCTATGTATGGGGGACAATGTTCAAAATACAAATATGGGGAGACCTGGCAGAATGATTACATCACACTCACACAAACCTGCCAAGGCAAGCACTACACACTTATATGGTGGAGACAATCACTGGATGGCTGGAGATGTACCCTGTGCCTCATGCCACCACCTGGAACACCATCCTGGGCCTTGAAAAGCAAGTCCTGTTGGGACACAGCAGCCCAGAAAGAATTGAGTTGGACAATGGGATTCATTTCAAAACTAACCTCAAGGACTCCTGAACAAGAGAGCAGTACTGAATGGATGTATCATATTCCCTGTCATGCCCCAACCTCTGGGGAAATTGAATGGTACAAGGGACTGTCAAAAACCACCTTGAAAGCAATAGGGAGTGGGACCTTCAAACACTGGGATCTACATTTAGCAAAGGTGCCCTGGTTAGTTAATTCTAGAGGCTGTACTGATCAAGCTGGCCCTGCTTACCACAGAAGAGGATACAGTTCGTGTGGTGCATGTGGGAAATGTGTTATGGAAGATAGCTGGATTAGTCCTGCCTCAAACAAAGGCAAACCCATCTGTGGGATCCTCTTTGCTCAAGGACCTGGGTGCACTTAGTGGGTAATGCAGAGGGACAGGGAAACATGATGGGTACCTCAAGGGGATTTGATTTTTGAATGAGAACAGTCTGTAGTGTTGAACGCGCATGTCATATTGGCTGCTGAACAACACTGCCGCAGCATGCCATAACTACTGTGGACAATGAGGATGGACTGCTCCAGGTACACCAGTCATGAGCACCTGATGCAGGCCTCAACCTCTCAAACCAGCCCTTCTGCCCTGGGAGACATCTAGGATGGATAGAACCCACAGTCATGGCCTAAATGAGCTCAACAGACACCTTGGGGGGACAAGCATTGACTATGGAAATTATATCTGTGCTTGTAGGTAGGTACGTAGGTAGATAAGTAGATAGATAGATAGATAGATAGATAGATAGATTTTTATGTATATATATATGTATATATTAGTATATATATATATATATATTTGTGTACATTTGTATTTATATATATACCTGGAAAATATAGGATGTGGGTATGACATAAATAGTGTAGAATAGGGGATGGATAATGTCCTGGTTCTGGTTAGGACAAAGGTAATATTTTGCAGCAGCCATGAGGAGGCAGAGGCAGGGGCCATGTGGGCATGGCCAGGAGGATATTCTACATCAATTTACCTCATTGCCTTGAGCATGAATAAAGGACTCTCTGACATCCAAGAAAAAGGTCACGATTTCTGGTTGAGAAGAATATGGCAGAGTGGGGGAAGCCATTGTGCATTGTCACATGGGGTCTGCAGTGGGCTTTTCTGCACACGAATCACTCTCTCTTTTGTATACTTTTTTTATTGGTATTTTTACTGTTATTGTTTCTTTTTTTATCTCATTGCTGTTTCCAGTAAATTGTTCTTATCTCAGCCCATGATCATTACCTTATGTAGCTGAAATTCTCAACTCCATCCCACAGCAGCAGGAAGAAGAGGGAGAAGGGGGTCGAGAGACTGGCAGCATGGTTTGGGAGAATCTGGGTGGGGACATTGAAATGGGGAGTACTACTCCTAAACCACAATAGGTATGTAGTGAACAAACATAGGGGTGGGTACTTAGAGAAGTTGTGGAATCTGCATCATTGCTGGAGATGTGAGAATCTACTGACTATTTGACTGGAGAAAGTCTGAGCCACCTGGTCTGGCTTACTCTGCTGCATGGAAGAAATCAGACTAGATGAACAACAGTCATACACTGTATTCTGTCCTGAGTTACACTATGATTCTATCTGTTTGACATTTAAAGACTAAAGGGAAAACTTATAAATCACTGCCCAGGATTCATTTCCTAATACAGGTCTGTAAGTTTTAGAAAGCTTCTGTTTTCCTCAAATTGCATATTAAAATGAGATTTTGACTCTACCAGCACCCTCACAGAGTATCTGCTGGAGTCTCTGATGTACTTGAATTTTGCTTTGCTTGAGTTCAAATCCACCATAACTTAGCACACAGTGTTAACTAAAATATGCGTCAAGCAAAGTAAACATGAGCCAGTCAGACCTGATTCTCAAGAAGAAAAAAATATCTTCCTGTTTTAGTCACATATCCTGTAATTAAAATGTTAAAAAAGAGACATGGAAAGATTGGTCTTAATTAGACTGATTAATATTGTTTTGGGGATCCCAGAATAATCAACTGCAGTTTACATTTAATTGTAGAATTAGAAATAAAGGTGATATATCTTATTCTATCAGTGCTTTTAAGGTTTCTGAACTCAAAAAGTTATATTTTTTGGCAATTAATTCTACAGCTTTGACAAGTAGTGGGACTTTTATCTTTTACATTACCCTTTATTGTCTGTAGTAACTTAAAACACAGTAAGCATTCAGGTCATGTGTAACTATTTACCTACCCTTTTATTTTATTATAACTATTATGATAAAGAGTAGGAATATTTGGTTTCTGTAATTTCTTTTCTTATTTAGCCTTTTTGCTGAAAACTGCTCTAACCATGCCACTTACATTTGATACAGTTTGATATACATACTATTTTCTTTTGAATCAAACAAAATACTCCTGATATTTTGTCATACTTGGCTTTTCAAAAATGGCTTTAATGCCACAGAGAATATTGAAATGACTAAAATGTTGATTTTACTGAAATAATTTTAATTATCTGCATGTGACTGTTCTGGATAATTTAAATGATCCAGTGGATAAAAAATTAATTAGATGGACTTTTTTTCAATATTTTTTCATCCAACTGGGAATGTTGATTTTTATCAGACTATGGTATTTCATTGCCTTCTCAATCTCAATCATTCTTATTTTGTCTTACTTCACGTATTCATGAAGGAATGGTAGGAAATATCATTTAAATTAATCTTCAGTAACTTTTAATTCTGCCTCAATGTCAGACTATTGACTTCCATATCATATTCATCATTAAATTAATTTTTGTATTTGAAAAAAGTAAATACAATAACAAACGGTTTATTACCTACTACTCCATTTTTTAATTTTCATCCCAGCTATAGGAAAAAACAGAGGAAATACAGTATAGTGTATTGTAGAATTATGAAGAACTGAAGTTTAGCTGAAAATATCTTCATGAAATACTGGTTTTAGAAGTAAGATGATGTTCTTTTGCTTTGTAAAAAATGTAGGACATCACTTTAACAATACCGTGTGTTCAGAGATTTTAGTTATCTAAAGCAAAATATTTGTCAACATCAACTCTGTATATTTGGCCTCTTGTAGCTAGTTCATATTTCCACTGAAGTTAATGAGTATCCATGTTATTAGCAGAACATGCAAACTTAGGTATCTTGACTTCTCTACCAGAATAAAATTAATTTTAGATTTGTACAGAGAAATAGATAATTTCCCTGTCCAGTGGAAAATACTGTATATTACAATTCCCAAATAGGTAAAAGTGCTTTAAACCACTCTTCCTAAACAATTACGAAGAGGTACATAGATTTCTCAGCCCTAATTTGTTATTTGGTGTCTGAAATGTTAGTAAAAATATTCAACATAAGCTTTCTTTTCTTCTGTTCATTATTTTTCAAAGGATGTGTCCACGACATGACAAACTTCAATATCCCTATTCAGGACTCATTGTGTTTCACAAACAGATTTTTGAAAGTATTGATAGAAATCTTTATTAGTGTTGGGGTTTGTAGGAGGTATTTTTATTTGGTTTTGTCTGGTTTCAGATTTTCTTGTGGTTTTTTTTCTGATGTGAAATAAACACAAAGTCTCAAGTGGTTGACAGACATTATCCAAGGTAATGGAATTTATGTTTTTCACATCAACAGGTATTTCAGAGAAAACAATCACATATGGTTTGGAAGATAAACTTAAGTTCTGCCAAAGTAGACGACCTTTTAAAATGATCCAGTTTGTTGTATGTAATGTGTTTCACAGTACCAATTTTTAAACAAAATTATCTGGATATATCTCTGGGATTTATGCCTAATAGGGACCATCAAGCAGAATTTGAATGCTTGAATGCACTTGATGTTTATTGAGTGACTGTAATTACCAGGTCAGCCTTGGGGAACATCCAGATTTCTCCACTGAGGGATAGGAAAGTTCTGGCTCAGGATCTGTGCTAGAAAGAGGGAAAATGCCAAATAAGATAGACTATCATATGTCCCCTTGTACTGGACCCAGGACAGTCATTTTTCCTACCTGATATTCCTCAAATGTAGTTTAGGAAATACTCTAATTTTAGTCTGGATAGGCATCTGTCAATTACATCTGGTTTATCTGGAGTTGTCTTGAAGAGTTTGCTAAAGAGAAACTCTAGAGGGAAGGGTGTAACTGAGAGTGAAGGAGTCAAAACACAACATTGGGAAAATGTGATGCAAGCAAGGTCTTGTCTGGGATTTCTTGAAACCACTGAGGAGCCTGGGAAATTCTCAGCACACCAGACAATGACTGAATCAGAGAAGAAAACAAATTGAAAAAGTGAAGTTCAAGATTACAGTAAGGTGCCACATGAGGCTGAGGGTTGAATTGCACAGTCTCCTCTTGAGATGATGGTGAGCTGTGCCCATGTATGTATTCAGAAGTTGCATACTCACATACTACATATATTCACAAATAGTTGCACAATACTGTTTCTGGTAATATTTATCACCTGAACTTCTATTGTCATCATAATGTGGCATTAGATTTTAATGGAAAAACTTGATATCTCTTCCCAGTGCTCAACAATAGTTTATGAACCAATGAGTTATTCCTGCCATGCCTTGTACAACCCCTGTTGAAGTACATACTGACAGTGAATGAGGGAACAGTGCATGATGTCTCTCTCACCGTTTGAGAAAATATATACAATTTCACTCCAAACTACTTACTGGTAGGAGAGAAAGCTATTAGGAAGTGGTTAGATTTATACAGTTATAGATGGAAGAATAGGGGGTGAGGAAAGCATTTTTGGCTATTTTTATGAATACCCATAACCTTAGTGGACATGAACTTTGTACCTCCTCCAAGTACAGATTCATAACACTAAGTACAATACACAGTGTCCTAGGAAGTGTGTACTATTAGTCTATAAAAGTACAGTCAATCAACGCATCTCAAGTGCTTCCATATACTGTTACTCAGATACATTTTTTTGATAGTTAACCTAAATTTGCATTTCATTTCCAAACCCACTATTTTGTTGGGTTTTTTTTCTCCTAGATATGTTAGTAAGATGGCCTAATTCTATTTGAAGTGCTGTGAATCTGTTTATAACATCAAAATTATTTCGCTGACAGTTTATGAAATTATGTTTATAGAAAACTTTAGTGTAATTACTGTTCAACCTTTTTGTGCAAAACACATCTGCAGAAAACTTAATAAGAGGATAACCAAGGAAACAAAAAAAAAAGGAAAAGAAAATGCAGTCAGTCACAGTCATTTGCTTGATAAATCTCTTTAGATGTAATACAGTGTTTTAATTTGGAGTTTTTAAGCATATGCTGTCATTTGAAATTTGTTAGTATTTGAGCACAGCATAAATCGGTTTGGCAGAAAAGTTGTAACTGTCCCCTTTAGGCACTCTGAAGATGTACATTTTAAGCCAAGTCTACTTTGTTTGATGTGTTGAATTACACTGAAATATATAGTGTCAATTTATTTCAATTATCAAGACAGATATTATACATATGTAAAATATTGTGTGTTATTTTCCCTGAAGAACAAAAACTATTTCTTAAACACTCTCTTCCTTTACTGACTTTGCAGTTCAATGTGTATTGTCATATGGTTTTTGGGAAGTGTAACATACTAACAAATTTAACTTAGATTTTCTCCAGTGAGTAATAAAATCCTTTCTCAGATGAAATATAAATCTGCCTTGGAAAATCATAGAATGAACCATGGAACAGTCTGGGGTGGAAGGGACCTTAAAGATCATTCAGTTTCAAACACCTGCTATAGATAGGGAACCTTCTGTTAGACCAGGTTGCTCAAAACCTCCTCCAACCTGGCCCTGAATACTTCCAGGAATGGAGCATCCACAGCTTCTCTGGGCACCCCATTCCAGTGTCTCACCCTTTTCATAGTGAAGAAAATTCTTCCTAAGATCTAAGCTGCCATCTTTCTGTTTAAAATCATTCCCCCACATTCTATCACTCAATTCCCTGATAAAGAAAGCCTCAGTATCTTTCCTAACGGTCTCCATAAAGTCATCCTTTCTCCATGCTAAATAATCCCAAATCTCTCAGCCTGTCCTTACAGGAGAGGGGCTTCAGCCCTCTGATCATCCTTGTGGCCCTTGTCTGGTCCCATTTAAGTAGGTCCAAATCTTTCTTATGTTGGGGGTCCCAGAGATGGATGGAGTACTGGAGGTGGGGTATCATGCAAGCAGAGTGGAGGGACAGAATCATCTCTCTCGACCTCCTGATCACGTTGACTGTGATACAGCTCAGAATATGATTGGCTTTCTGTGCTGCAAGTGCACATTACTGGGTCGTATTCAGTTTTCTAATCCATCAATACCCGAAAATCCATTTTTGCAGGCCTGCTGTCAATCCACTCATGGCCTAGCTTGTATTCATGTTTGGGATTACCCAGACCCAGGTGCAGGACCTTAAATTTTGCATTGTAGAACTTCATGAGGTTTGCACAGGGCCTCTTCTCAAGTCTGTCCAGGTCCCTCCGCATGTCATCCCTTTCCTCTAGAATATCAACCGCACCACTCGGTGTGATTTTGTCCACAAACTTTTGAGGGTGCACTTAATCCCACTATCCATGTCCCTGACAAATGGTAATTTTCATCAAACCAGTTAATGATGAAAATCCTTCCTCAGAAGTTTAATAAATTTAACTGGTCAATATTTGTCCCTAATTATGGAATGGCATCTAGCTCTATTGACTGAGTACATAGGACAGTAGTGCATTGCTGTGCATTATCTGTAATTCTGAGTGGATGTGGAGAAAGATAACAGTCATAAAACTTCCACATACCACAATAAACCAAAAGTTTTTAGTCATGTAGCACAGGCTGATTTGAATGCTTTCATTTCAGAACACCCCCATGTTCAGTAAGCAAAACAATGTAGGTTTTTAACCCATTTTCTTCTTGGTAGAAGAAAATATGCATATGCATCAAATCAGAAACCACTGAAATGGCTTCTGCTAGCCACTTATATTTATCAGACTAATCTCGTTATCAGACTAATCTTCTGTATGCTGAAGTGGCCTGATGATACAAATTTGGCAAAGGATTGATACTGAATCTACCTAAAATTTTCCATGTTTAATGTAACTATGATAAATCTGACTAAAATACAGTTTAATGTTAAACTTGGAATTCTTCTATCTTCAATATAAACCCAGTTTATTTCCTTGTTATGTCCAAACAGAACTCTTTAGAATCCTTTGAAATTACAACTCAAAGTAAATTTGTCTCCTTTATTCCTCTTCCCTATTACCCTGCTGTAATATGCATATCTCCTGAGAGTAAGAGATGTCTAGTTTGTCACATGACTAAGATGAAGGAAGCGCAATTATTTTTAAAATATGTTCCAAACATATATAAGCCTGCAATTTTTTTAGTATGTTTTATTCAAAAACAATAAAAGGATGGAGGATAAAAAAAATAAATCTTTTACCATTTATGTTAAGAATGGACATAAATATTGGTTCCCACTGATTCAGAATTTATTTTCCATACAATCTGTGCTGAATAGACAGCCTTCTTTTTCTGTAGTTGCTACAGATACTGTCATTGGCTAAGTCATAAAGAAATACTAGATTCTTGTCTCTAAAAGTTTGAGTGGACTTGCACCTCAGTTACTTTTTTGCACTTTACAGAATGCAGTGCTGTATCCAGGGGTTTCCAGGATACAAAGACAGATTGAACAGTGTTCCAGGTATTCATCTCAATGCATGCCCTATTTCCAGATAGGTAATAGCTAATGTGTGTGTGTGAGAACTCATCCATAGGAGGTTAAAAACATCAGGTAAAGGTCTTTACGTAAAGTTTTTAATATAAGCTCATTTTATGATAAATGAAATTATTCTTTGTGCTTATATAGACTATAGTCTATTTAATGAGGATGGATTTCTTCTTCTTTTGCTAGGACTCATAAATTAAGCCTTAATTTCAGTTTCCTTTGTAAAGATACTTCAGCTTTTGTTTTTAGTATTAATTGATTAGAAAGGGTCTTCAGGGTAGCATAGAGGAAAATGTGATAAAACTTTGTGCCATCTGAGGAACATGAATAATATTAAGTTATATTTAACAGATTCTCTCTCTCATATCCTATTCTAAGACAATACTCCCCTTGGCTTTCTTAAGACGAAATCATAAAATGTAATTATTTTAATGCTATTATTGCTTGTTGCTGTTGATTATTCTTACTTAGCTTTTCATACATAGCAGAGTGTAAAACTGAAGAAAAATAAAACCAGCCAAAAATCAACAATTCTAAGCTACAATCTGAAGTCTTAGGCTATGACAATACATTATAGATAAACTCACTTTTAACTAATGCATCCAATAATCAAAATGCAGTAATAAAATTTTAAGTAACAGCTGTATTTTTCATTGATTTGTTTTGTTTATTTAAGTTATGTGAGGAATTGTCTTTAAGAGAAGACACAGTTTTAACTTACACAATTTAAAATGTAGTGAACTTAGCTCCAGAAATTTTCTATGTATCCACACTAGAGTGAAGAATTCAGAATAAGTTTCACAAATATGAAGAAACATAAGAATTGCTACTGAGATTTCTTTATATTTGTCCTTGTAAAACCAACAGGAAAAATATTTATTCCCAGTGCTGAAAAAGAAGGCTCATTAAATATTTTTTTGGTTACAATTTTTAAGATGTTTTAATTATTGTGGCCTGGACCTACAAATGGACATTTGTCTTTCATGACTGACAAGTAAGTAAATAGCAATGGTGTAAAAGCTGTTCTCATGAAGTAAATATCACCAAATATTTCTAAAATATGTTTACTTAAATTTCTGTACTGCACTGTAGGAAAGAACATGGGAATATGTTTATTTTATTGCTATCAAATTCGGACGATTTATTTTCCCATTTTCATTATAGGGTCCCAGATGGGCTTCTGTTAAACACACCTTCTTAATTTTGACAGAGAAACAGTTAAGATGGATTAGCTGGCAGGTTTCTATTCTGTAGGAAGTTCTGATATAGTAATATAGTAATTCCGAAGAAATCAACTACTTTTTTCAAATTGCTTTCTCTTGTCCCATTGTGATTAGCTGCCAGCAATGCTTATGGTATTTGTATCTGAAATTGAAGACTAGGTTTTTTGTAAGCTTATGACTAAATGTAGGGAAAAGAGTCAGTTTTATGAGATCACCCATATATAGCACTCATTGTGCTACAGGAATAGACAATGTTACTCATTATTTAGTTCCTACAGAAACTTTTAGTTACAGGAAAAATAAACTCAGTAATTAGCCACAGACTCTATATTTTCCTGAAAAGTTCTTAAATACCCCAGGAACCTGGGCTAAATTTCAATGATTATACACAATTATACAGAACTTCTTAGTTTGCTTAGAATAAACTGGAGTTGGTCAAAATGCAAAATTATAAATAACTGTCATTGTGTTCAAGTGTTCTTTGAGTTAAACACAGATCATTAAATCTTATGTGTGCTAGACAAGTTGTTCTAACCTTTTGAGATGCCTGAATATAATTTCTGTGGAATATTAGAGTAACATTTTCTTTTGCATATGTCTGTGTATCTCAGAGAAGGTAGTCTGTAGAAAGGCAAGACTGAATTTCTGCAATTGCATTTCCTGGTCCCCCTTTTATTTTGCTTTTCATTTGCTTTGGTTTTGTTAATGTTATTGCGCCTAGGGGAATAGATTCGTAGAGAAGTAGACTTACTGCAGATGCATCTGTTTGAAGTTGTTGTAAAGGCATGATCTTGACAAGTACAAGCTCTTGTGAGGAAAGTGTGGAATATTGTGCTTTGAACTATTTAAGTGGAACTTTTATTACAGAAATCTCTATATATTGTCTGATGTTGGTGCTGCAAAGGTTTGCAGGAAAGGCCACTAAGGATCATGCCAGATTTTACTGCATCAGAATTAAGATAATCAGTTTTAGTGCCCCAAAGACTGAACTATTGGTATGAAGGTCATGAAACCTTGATATTTGCTCTTAGACATTGAATTGGGAAGGGTGAAAAAGACATTATTAAGTGTGGCCCAGCTTCTTTATTTTTGTGATCCTGAGCAGTGAGATGAGAGAATAGTGTTAAACTAAATGCATGCATTAGAAGAGAACATGGCGCAAGTGTAGTAACTCTTAAAGTTATTAAGAAATAACCTCAAGGACAAGTTGGATTTGCTTTAGTCTTGTGATTGTAGAAAATTTTCCAGCAAGTCTTTTTTTTTCCTCTTGGATAGAGAACAAATGGCAATTAAACAAATATTATTGAAGTTCACTCCTTCACATTTATATATCAATTTCTTATATAATCCATTTCTTACATCATTTGTATAACAAGTTCTTTAGTTTAGAAATAGATACTGGTGTACACTTAGCTGAGTCTAAGATTTGTGTTTAAATGTACCAGCCTGATATATATTTAGTGCAGAATTACATTTATTTTGTTTAGTTCAGTTTAGCTTTAGGAACAAGAGGAATAAAACAGGGACTGATGTTCAAGAAAAATCCACATATTGTATTCTGTATTCTGAAATGATTGAGAAAGAACAGTGATCCTTGTGAATCCAATTAGCTACATTGTCTGACTTAGTAAGAACTTTATCTTATGTCACAATCTTAAAACTACTTCAGGTAATAGTGACTTAGGTCAAGCAACATTTTGCTGAATAAACTGATCATTCCACAAGAGCCAGAGTAAAGGCAAAGGAAAAAACTTTTCAGTTCTAAAACCTTTTCCTTTGCAGGCTGAGCTGGAAGATTGAGGCTGTCAATTATTTTTTAAAGTGGTGGTGAAAGAGCCTTTTAACACATAAAAACTATTTAAATCTTACTTATGTAACAAAACATCATAATATATTTGAATGTAATGATACCAAAAATTGGTAGATGATATGAACCCCAGCTTCAGTGGACTGTCTCAACCCCTGGCAGTGAAAAAAAAAAAAAAAATAGATGTATATGGGGTTCTGGGGAGGTTTTTGTTTGAGTGGGTTTTTTTGTTGGTTTTGTTTGTTTGGTTTGTTTTGCTTTTGGTTTTTGTTTGTTTTGTTTTAATTATCCTTTCTAAAATGATGATATGCAGTCACTAGCTTTGGAGAAACTATTAAGAAGAATTCTTTATCTACGAGATAAATTGTGGGCCTCTCAGCCAGGGGATCATAAACAGTACATCCATGACTATTGAGCAGTCAGCACTGTTGAAAAATACACTTAATGAAAAAATCAATCTGATATTCAGAAAAATGTGAATATACAAAAGCAAAATATTAAAGAACATATTGAACAGAAGCTTGGTCAAACCAAGTTGGTGAAAATCATCCTCCACAAATATAAAGATTCAAGGACTAAAAAGCTATTTTATAAATTATGTATCTAGTTCTCAGTTTAGTTTGTGATGTACTCTTTTCTATTATAAAATCTAATGTATTTAATCTGTACAGCAGGAGGTCACCTGTTTGATTTTTTCCTGAAGCAAATTGCGAGGTACATGTAAATTCTACTGTTATAAAGAGATATTCCTTAGCTTTAAGGTACCAATTGTACCAATTGCCAGATACCAAGGAAAGAGGAAATGTTGCCTAAATTCCAGCTTAACGGAAGCTTTCCAGTATTTTCATATTTATCAAATTCTGCTAAAATATTATTTTTTAATTATGGAAGTATTCCAATGAGTTTGACTGGACCAAACAAATTTCTTCAATACATTTCAGTAAAAAGAAATTTTCATATAATAAAATAATTTATTTATAATAAATTCTTTTATGGTCAAAAGCTTAATTTTAACTGAAATCTCTAATTTCTTCATTTTGGTTAGATTTTCTTAAAAGTTTTCTAACTTCCATACAATCTGTCTTTTCAGAAATTACTATTTTTCATTAACTCTGACAAACAAGTGTCACTGGTTTTCTTCATTTGATGTTTACATACTCAGTACAACTTTCAAACTACTCTAAATCCCAGTGGTTTAGGCTTAAGAGCAATGATCAACTCTGCATTTTAGTTACATCCTTTCCATAAATGTGTTCCATGCATTGTGTTATTTTGTGAAATTCTGACTTGTTTATGTTATGTGTCAGACTATCTTTTCGTGAGAGAAATTCATTATGTACTTTATTATCTTCTCCATTAACAATCCTCTGTCTCTGAGGCTATGCTTCTTGCATTGCTTGAAAATCTTGAAAATGAGCACCTGTTGAAGATAAGAGCAGCCTGGCTGAAATTCACGTATACCAAGCCTATATTCTTTGTGAAACAATAGGAAGCAAGCTTAACAATTCATATAATTTCCAGTCTTTTTAACTACTCTATGATTTAATGGTCCAGATGAGAAACTGAGAATTTAAAGCTTCATATTCTTATTTCATTTTTGCACTTACTCTGGTAAAAGCAATAGAGTAATAATTTTGTTGTCAGAAGGATAAAGAAGAAACTTCTTGGCAAACTTCATTAATGGTTAATTTCTGTGCAGGTCTCTGGTAGTATTATTGCTGACTAAGGTTAATTGCAAGAAGAAGATATTAGTTCATAAATAGAATTTTGTATTCCTCCACCTAGCAATGGAAGTTTCATTTGTACTTCAGCCTACAAATGCGTGTTATGTTGTGGCATACCATATTACAGTATTGCATACTATGCTGTAAAATTTGGATATGCTATGTTCAAAGTCTACTAACTAAGATTTTATGGCATTCAGAATATAAGAAAATATTCATGGTTATTAATACATTCACATGTATAATATCTGCAAACTATTTTTCCTATTCTGTCTCAAAACTAGAACAGAATGTACAGAATTTATTTAAAATAAATTCTTTCAGGCTGTACTAGTAGATTTCAATAGCTCTTAACTCTTTTGGATAGAAAGGACTTCAAGACATTCTCACTTCTGAAATACAATCGGGAATTCTGAAGTTTATAATTATTTGGAATCTACTTCTATTTTCAGAGCTATAGCACTTGCCATTTCTTAGGACAGGAAAAGCCCATGATATTCCAATGACTGAATTAGCCTTAATACTTTGTTGAATGGGATTCTAGTGACTCTAACTGCAGTTATGGGTAGAGAAATATTTTCAAAGTGGATGGAAATACTGCAATATCTTGCACACAAACTGTTCTCAAATAACTATGGAGAAGTAAATTACTTTCTCCTTGTCAAACAAAAATGTTTGAAATTGTTCATTCAGAATTTTGTGTGGAAATTACGCTAAAGACATGCATAATCCCACCACAGAGTTCTGCATTGCTTTCCAATTGCATGGAGAACTATTACAGAAAAAACAAAACCCAAACAAATCAAAACAAACAAACAAAAGAAACACTGAGCAGCAGTCGTTTTCTCCTATAACATAATGACATATTGGAGGATGAATGAAAAGAGCACTGAAGTCCTATGTCATTACTATGAAAGGATATTGATTCTGAGAAGGAAACTCCTTGAATCCATGCTTTTGAGATGTAGCAATGTAACTGTGGTAGGATTCCAGTTCAGAGACTTATTGCTTACCTGTTTTTAAAAATGTCTTTTGAAAGTCTGCTCAGATTTCAGTCTTTTGGAAATAAACTTACTTGTTCTAATGCAAAGTTATAATTTTGTTGAAAATGTAAACCAATTTTTTCTTATTTAGTCTTGCAGAAATAGATTAACTACCTTTGGTGTCCAAAGGACAAAGAAGTGTCTAGCATTTCCTTGTGTTTTATCTTCTAGATCACACAAAATTGGTTCCTTCTGCCTATTTCAGTAGGCTAGGTATTCTGTATCCTCCCATTATTCAGCCATACTCTGTTTCTTAAAAAAAAAGTACATAATTTTTTTTCTTTTCTTTTTCAGTGCAGAATGAAATTGAATAGCTATTGCCTGTTTTTCAAATAGAGGATATTTGCTAGTGGAGTGCTGTCCGAAAGTCATTTGATATTTTGGTGTAGTGAGGTATTCAGACTGTGATCTACTATAACAAAAGGTTTTGGTAGATCTGCTGAGTAATGGTTAGTCTTCCACTTTGTTTATGATTTGCTCTTGCTAAAAGTATTTTTCCCTTTTGAAGTTTTCTTATGTATCTGATCTTAATAGTTTGAACAAATAAGTAAGTATTATGTTGTTGAGTTGGATTTTATTTTTTAATTTTGTGTGTGTGTGTGTGTGTTGTAAGGATAAAATGCTAGGAAGTTGAAACACACTGCTAGATCGTTCATATAAGCCACACAGAATCTAAAGAAACACTTTGATTCTTTATTACCCTCCTGAAACATCTCATATATTAAGTCATTGGAACCAGCACAACAGAATACAATGGCCATGTGCAAAATTAACTGAGAAACAGAAAAGCTGCAAAATTCAGTAACAGGGTTTTAATTTTTTTAATGAGTGATACCATGAAGTATTCACTAAAAAATTATTATTCGATTAATTTGGAAAATCATTTGTCTCTCTACTGTGTTTTCTAAGTACTGTAGACAACATACCTATCCATTGGTTAGTGCAGGTGAAAGCATTAATTTTGTTTTTGTAATGGAAGGAAAAATAAGAAATTTAAAGGAGGATTCTATCTGGATAGAGGACTACCAGAATGCTTCCAGTAAGCAAGGATCACTGGATCCTCTATGAGGTTGTAATGTGAACATGTAATTTGTCCCTTAAAGACAGTGTTTTCTAATTAGATAAAATCCAATATTCATAGTTTATAGAAAAGTTCTTTTGTTACATTGATCATGCAGATTTTTTCCCAATGATTAAAATAAAGGGGGTTATGTGCTATGTTAGTGAATTTATCTGAAGCACGTTTCTGCAAGTCTACTATGCCACAATAATCTTCCATCTGTTCTTACACTAATGAGCTGTGTTTTTGTTGTTACTATCCTTGTTGCAGTAATAATTTCAAAGCTTTGGTTTGATGGGTTTTTTTAGTCTAGTAAACATAATTCAAGACTTTAGCAAGATTAAGATGAATAGAAATTACATTATTATTTCAGTGCTGAGTATCTAGACTTAGGAGAACTGTACTGAAGATCTTGTTTTCCTAAGAAAAATCTTTGTTTTTTTCATGAATCAACCATTTGATTTTGAAAAAAATATTAGTAGTCCATAATGATGACTGACAGGCTGTTTATTCACCAGGTTTGTAATGGGCTTTCTAATCCCATGAACACAAATAAAAGTCTAAATATAGATGTATATAAGTGTGTATAGAGAGCATCTAATATTCTCTGATATATCTAAACCTAATGATATTAAAATGTAGATTTGTGCTGGAAGGTGTAAACTAAAGCCATCTTGAAAGAGCAGTGTAAGTAGGTATACAAAGACAGGTAAGAATCTGGATGGGTAAAATGTCTCAGGGACACTGAGTGAGAATAAGTATGTGTGGTGAGCAAAACTGTTCATTTTTAGATTCAACAGCTTTTTTTCAAAATGCTGAAAGTTTCCAGTGTGATTCTTATTTTTTCCAAGAGCAATGGAACAAACTTCTGCATGACCACAGGAGAAGTCTGTGAGCAAATAAGTACTCTGCAACTGAACAAGGATCAGTTGACTTGGAGTTAGCTAGTATTAATTGTACATATTTCCACTGACTCCACCGGTAAACTAAAAACTTGTGGTATTTGAAGATTTATTCAGTTGTTCCAAGTATCATATTCAAAAATTAGGCAAGAATTATGTACTTTCTGGGTGAGAGAAGCAAAATTCTGCTTTATATGTATGCAGCACTTACTTTAGCATTTAGCCTTTAGGAAGGCAGAGCAATGCCAGAGACTGTGCTGATTCTTTTGAGCATACAGCTGGGGCAAAATGAAGGGAAAGACTATTCCGTGGCCAAATTGAGAACTTAATTCTAAGAAAGAAAGTGAAATATTTCTCTGTGTTTTAAAATGTTTTAAAGATAAGCAGGGAATTTGGAGAAAGCAATCAGAATGATACCCATTCTCAGAGCTGCTATTAGTTGCATTACTTATATTAGTTATATTACACGTATGGCTTTGTACAATTTGTAGAGCTACCCTCAGCTGAAGTAATCTCAGCTATATCACAGTCTGGGGCGTGATAACAGTACTAACATTATAAGCTTTATCCCTGTGTAAAAAGCACACAAAGTTTTTGATGAAATAACAGTGTGCCTGTCCCTTGTGTACACTGAAATTGCTTCACAGCAGCATTTAGGCAAATAAATTATACAGTTAATTTCAGTTAAAAACATTTAATTACTCTACAAAACTGACTTCAATACAACATGCCCAGATATTTTAAATTATAAACCAGAGGGTTTGGAGATATGTTTGACACCAAATATTTTTTCCTTTTGGAACAGAATTTATTGTGTTTGTTTTTGGCATAGATGTGGGGATTGAGTTCACCTGCAGTAAGTTTGTGGTTGACACAAAGCTGCATAGTGCGGTGAGCACGCTGGAGGGCAGGGATGCCACCCACAGGGACCTTGACAGGCATGAGAGGTGGGCCTGTGCTAACCTCGGGAGGTGCAGCAGGGCCAAGTGCTAAGTCCTTCACCTGGATCAGGTGCAGCCTGAAGCTAAAATACAGATTGGGCTGAGAATGTATCGAGAGCAGCCCTGGGGAGAAAAACTTGCTTCTGTTGGTTGATGAGAAACTCAACATGGCCTGACAATGTGCACTTGCTGCCCAGAATGCCAAATCTGTCCTGGGCAGCATCAAAAGCAGCATGGCCAGCAGGATGGGGGAAGTGATTCTAGTCTGCTGTGCTCTCATGAGACCCCACCTGCAGTATTAAGTCTAGCTCTGGGGCCCCCAGTGAAAGAAAGGGGTTGATCTGTTAGATGTACACAGGATGGCTACAAAGATGATCCAAGGGTTGAAGCACCTCTGCTGTGTGAAAAGGCTGAGAGAAATGGGATTGTTTTGTCTGGGAAAGAGAAGTTTCTCTGGAGATATTATTGCAACCTTTGTACCTAGAAGGAGCCTGCAAGAAGGCTGAAGGACTTATTTTGCAAGGAACTGTAGTGACAGGATAAGAGTTAATGGCTTTAAACTGAAAGGTGATAGCTTTACATAAGATATTAAAAACAAATTCCTTACTGTGGGGGTGGTAAGGCACTGGAACAAGTTGCCCAGAGAAATTGCAATTCCCCAGTTCTTGAAAATGTTCAAGACCAGGATAGGATGGGGCTTTCAGCAACCAGGTCTAGTGAATGGCATTCCTGTCCATGGTGGAGGAAGTTGGAACAAGATGATCTTTAAGGCCTTCTCCAACCCAAACCATTCCAAGATTCTGTGATTCTAAAGGCAACTTGGTTAATAAAGCAGACAGATAATTTTTCAGTTCCAACATCTTCTCAGATTATGAGAGATAATAATTTCTGACATTTTTTCCTGTCTTTGTGCAATTTATATAAAAGTATGCCTAGTTTAATATCCCCTTTCTGAGTGTGTAAATTTAAGATCTTAAATGGCCCTTTTATATGATTGTAAGTTTTGTCTGTTTTAGGGTTGAAGGCACATATCTTAGTATCTTGTGCAAAATGTACTTTAACTTATTTAATATTTTCCATTTAAATTCTGGTAAAAGCCATAATTAAGTTGATATTACAATTGCCAATGCCAACTAGTCTTGATATGTCTTTTGTTTCCTTTTATAATTTATTACTATTAGCTTATAGCAGGAAATAGGTATATTAATTACACGTTTTTTCTTGAGACTATAGTTACATTTGGTGGTATTGTAGAAATATACATCAGAAACATTGAAACAAGTCTGCATATTCTGAAGTGGTGGTAGTCCATACACATGAACTGTGTATGTTAAATCGCTTTTTATTTAGTCTATAGTCAATACTTTACAGCATATGAGAAACAGAAAGGTGAAGGTAATCACAGCAAAGGCAGTGGATTACAGTTTGGTAAACTATCAAAATGAGAAAATTTTTGAAAGGCAAAAGATTCCTAGGTTTGCTGGAGTGCCCCACATTGGCTTGTGATGAGGTTAAAAGAAAGGAAGCAGTCACTTGAGAAGGCAGATTGAGCTTTTCCCAGTGTTAGTACTGTACATGAGCTAGACAAAGTGTAATTTGAGCTTTTTGTTTGTTTGTTTTAGAATGGGAGAGGTATACATAATTAGAGGACAAAAAACCTGCTGGAACTTTGATTTTGGATGCCTATTAACAAAGAACTATGTATACCAGCTGATAACTCAGTTTCTTACCTTTAGTGGTTTTCAGATGCTCATAGGAAAAGTGAAATATTCTGGAATGAATAGGACAAGACATAACAGTCACTTCATTTAAATTTATTTCACGATGTATTTAATATAGTACCAGGTCTTTGAGTCCACACAAGAGTGCCACTGGTCACATGGGCTTTGCAAACTTATTTTAAAATGATTTATTAAAAATGTGTTAACCACCTACCATTGGATCACATATGTGATGAGTTGCCTTGCCTGTTGGATTATATATGAGAAGAAAATAAAAGTTTTTAAAAGTACATTAATTAGTCATGAATATTCATATGGATTTGATTAGCCATGCAAATTACATGATGCTATATTCCATTATTAAATGTTGCAAGGCATTCATATGCAAGTGTGAAAATTCCAAATTCATGAAATATTCTCAGGAAACTGATAAAATTAGCCATCAGAAAATATTTATATATTTATATTTATATAATAAAGGTTAATTTAGCTCTGTCAGACAAATCAGGATGACAGGTGTTGTCTTCCTGGAGTCAGAAAGAAACTTTTGTTGATCAGTAGAAGCAATTTAATTCTTTGAAATGAAATATTTACCTTTTGGAAGAAAAATCTAGGGTAAAGATAAGGCTTCATTAAAGGCACAAGTGCTATACCTATTAGAGGACGCCAGTGACTTGAGTTGTCTGTGATCAACAAGGGGAAAGATTAGACGTATTTATCTGTAGGTCTTCATGGAGATTTTTTCAGAGTAGTTTATATAACATCTGTGCATATGGAATTTATATACTATGAGCCTATTCACATTTTAATCCTGGATTTTACTTAAATATAAATACTGCACTGACATGTAAATAGGATTAGAAATTTATGTTATCCTCTTTACTTTTGTCTTACATTGATTGTTTTAAATTATTATGTTTTTAGAAGCATTCTTCAAAAGATGATTTTAAGGTTTTTCTCCTTTTTCAAAATGAACCTCTAAATTCTCTATTTGGTGCAATTTTCTGTCCTATTTTTGCTTGCTGTAGTTAGTGAATTATGTCATCCACTATTATATTCAAAGCAATTCTGAAATTTCAGAATAGTACCTGGCCTTTTGTGGAACAAGGTCTTTGTTTACAATTGTTTTGCTACAGAATCAACAATGTTCAAATAATGAGAATGCTATAAAAAATCCCACATGCTAGAGTGGACTGAATACAAATTGAGCACCAACATGTTTCTGATCCGGAGTGTAAGGGATAGAAATATTGTTATCTGCTTAGAGTACATGAAGCCTTCCATCACTTATTAACATTTATATTTGTATATCTTAATATACTATTCATTTAATAATAGGCAAAATATTTTATCATATTTTTAAAAGGTTTTAACAAAGTAAAAAAAGATACACATAAATAGTCTATTTAGAACCATTTTACTTAAGAAAAAAACAATTGCACTTCTGTAAAAGTGATGAATTTTGACAGAAAACTAGTCTGTGAATTTTTGTGATCAGTTCTAAGTCACTTTAATTCTAAGATGAGTGAAGATTTCTGTGCAATTTGTTAATTTATAAAAATTGGTTATTTGAAGGATATTGTAAAGCGAATTCACCCTCCCTTTTTCTGTCAGCTCAATCTGACTTTATCTTTTTTATTACAACCCCATTTTTAAAGACTGTGTGCTATGCAATAGACTTATGATGATATATGGTGGCCGTAAAGAAAAGAAGCACATTTTATTGTGAAAGCATTGAAATAAATTTATTTTTACACAAAAGCACACCAGCTAACAAAAATAAAAATATGGTCAAGCACCACTTTTTTTTTTTTTTTTCTCTAGAATTTTTTTACAGTAAAATGTAATCACAACGATTAGAGTAAAAAACAGCACATGAAACTTCTTCGTGTGAGACTTCTTCACAGAAGGGGTAAACAGAAAAAAATTCTACTTAAAATGTTGTCCTGGTTCTAGGCAAGTCGGGGTTAATTTATCCAGTAGCCAGAATGGGGCATGGCTAGGACACAGGTTATCCTATACCACCTCATTCCTGGGTGCAGGGACAGGAGTTCTCTTCCTGTGGCTGAGTAAATGTGGCTAAGGCAGCTGTCCAATACTGTCTATTGTTGAGGGGTTGCTGTGTGAATCCTTTCTTTTTTTGTACCCTCTGTCATCAGCATCATTGCTGTTAACAGTTCATTTTCTTATCTCATTGATGTTTCCAGTAAGACAGTTTTATCGCAATCCATGATCTTTGCCTCTTATGCCTTCAATTCTTCTATCCATCCTGCTGCAGTGGGGAGGAAAAGGGGAAAATGAAACTGATATCAGTTTATTGGAGTACACAGAAGGTATAAGAATTTGATATTTCCTTGATCATTATACATTTGAGTTTGCAATAGCTTGAGCATGCACAGAATTTATAGACAAAGCCTGTGCCCCTAGAAGTTTTTTTTAAGTTTTGTTTTGTTGAAAGTTCCAAACAGTAAAGCAAGAAACTAGTCATGAGCTTAGTTTCAGTCATTTGAAAGGCTAGGTGTAGTGCAATAGTTAATAGCACTTAACAGTTAGTGAATATAAGGAAATATGATGCAATTAATTTGTATGTTCAGTTCTGTGACATTATTTGCAGTTCTACAGCAGAAATATAAACCAGATTTAAATAAAATGTGCTCATTTTCTTTAACTCATATATATCAGAAGACTTTTTGCTTGGCAGAACTAGTTCCTGACATCTTACACATTATTCACCATTCCTGTGGAAGGCCTTTTGAAGGGCCTGGCTGTTGAACGGAAAGATATCAGAACACTTTGGAGGAGGAAGAAGGGGTACTTAAATATAATAAAAATAGACACCAAGTGTTTGTAATTTACTTTTTAAACTCTATCTTGCATAGAAGCTGTTGCTTAGAGAACATATTTGAGTTTGAAGGTATTTTCCCTCAGTGTTCTACTGTTGCCTGTTGCAAAAGGTTTTTCACCCTTTCTTGATTCAAGACTTGATGTGGCTACTACCACACATGAATATGGTTTAGATAAGCCAAACTGTGTGATCCATAGGACATCTTGTGTTCTGAGACTGGTCATAGGATCTTATGATTCTATTTTTCTGTACCACACCTTTTATTTTTGAGAAGACATAGGTGGTGGGGCTCTTTTGTTTTGCTTTAGAAGAAATAGGACTGAGAAGGACATTTTCTGAACACATAATTCTTGAATAGCAAGTGTGGTATCAACCATATTTTTCAGACAGTTTATAATCTTATTCATCTTTAATAGTTATGTCATCTGTAAAATTACTGTTTAGGGGTAATTTTGCAATATAAAAAAAAAGAGATACACAGTTTTTCAAGTGAGTAAACAAATTACTAGGGGCTAGTAGTTGATGGTTGATGGATTGATCTGACCGCAATTTAATGTGTCTGCATTTTGAATACATATCTTGGTATAGTATCAGACATAAAATGAAAAAAATACTGCTTTCTTCAGTCCAAACTATAATATTTCAAAAAAATTAATCATTATTATCTTGCATTTTAGGTGTATAATAGCCAGAAAATGCAAAGCATTTAAATAGCAAAATTTCAAAATTTCACAGATTTCAAAAATAATCTAAAATAATCTGTTTCTGTATTTACAGCTTTAAAAAAAAAATCAAGGTGATTTGCTAATGATTTTTCTAATAGCTAATCTTCTTAAGATTTTCCATGAAATCCATTAGACAAACTGGTAACACTTAGACAGTACTTGAATATTGATCTGATTTTTCTCAGTGCTAAACTAATTTTTTTTGTATGGGTAGAATTAAGTCCTACCGCAATGAGTATTTCTCAAAAAGATTTTCAGAAGTTAAAGTGGAAAGTGAATTTATGGTGACTGAATGGCTAATTATGGCACCATTTATTTTTACAGCAGTATAAAAAATGTAATACTGTATCTTATCTTGCCATATTCAAGAAACTGGGCAAGGAGAAGGCAGGAGATCAGCCTGGCTGAGTTGGGACCTGCTGGTCAAACAAAAGAAAAAGAAGCAGAAGAAAAAGAAACAAACACACAGGGAACTGAAGACAGGATGGGTGACTTGGGAAAAGTAGAGATGAAGCTGGGTTCTGTAGGGATGGGGTAAGGAAGGCAGAGGAGAAGCTGAAGCTGAACTTGGCAAAAGATGTAAAAAATAACAGGTATGTTAACCAGAAAAGGAAGGTCAAAGAAGGTGAGCCTGCTGGTAAACAATGCTGGAAAACTGGAAACAACAGACGAACAGAAGGTTCAATTTTTTGCCTTAGTCTTCAATGGCAACCTCTCTAACCTCACCTCTCGAGTGGATGGACAGTAGGATGGGGACTGGAGGTGTAAAATCCCTCCCACTGAAAGATCAGGTTAATGGCCACCCAAGGAATCTGAATGTACAGAAATCTGTGTGGCGCAATGAAATACATACCAGAGCCCCGTAGGAACTGGGTGAGGTAGTTGCCAAGTCGTTCTTCATGATATTTGAAAACTCATGTCAGTAAGCTGACATCCCAGGTGGCTGGAAAAAGGAACTACTTACTTGTCAGTCTCATCTCTGTGCTTGGGAAGATCATAGAACAGACCCTCCCAAAAATTGTGCTAAGGCACATGGAGGACAGGGAGGTGATTTGGGACAACCAGCACAGCTGCACCAAGGGCAGGTCCTGCCTGACCTGTTCAGTGGCCTTCCATGAAAGAGTAACTTCATCAGTGGACTAAGGAAGGGCTACTGATGTCATTTATCTGGACTTCTGTAAAGCCTTTGATACAGTCCACTGCAACATCCTTCTCTCTAAATTGGAGAGAGATGGAATTGATGAGTGAACTGGTAGATGGATAAGTGCTTGGATGTCACACCCATAGAATAGTGGTCAACACCTCAGAGTTCTGATGGACTGAAAAGTGTTGTATCTTAGGGGTCCATACTGGTACCAATATTATTTAACATATTCATTGAAGGCATAGATGAAAGGATTGAGTGCACCTTCAGCAAACTGGCAGATGCCACCAAGCTGAGTGATGCAATTGACATACCTGAAGGATGTGATGCCATCCAGAGGGACCTGGACAAGTTTGAGAAGAGGGCTAATAGGAACCTCATGAGGTTCAACAAAATCAAGTGTTGGTGCTGCATCTGAGTCCAGGTACTGGTAAGCCCCAGTACCAACATAGGCTGGGCATGAACAGACCAGAGCAGCCTGATTCCTGGAATGGTTACCTATAACAGAGACTAGACAGAGTTAAAAGAATAAAGTAGGTATTTATTGAAGGCCTTTAATTGATACGCCTTGTGCCGAGGCTACACCCAAGACAGTCACGAGTTTTAAAGACAGATGTAAGCTTGGTCTGTTTGCATATCAGAGGTTAATTGTCCAATTACAGCTTCAGGTGATTAAGTCATACTCCCCCAGTTTGCTCATCCCCAATTCACTTTTGTGTATACTTTTCAGGGCCTGAGGCTGTGATGGTGACCTTGTTTCTCAGGTCTGGAAGAATTGTTTTGTCTAACCAAAATGTGAAGAGAGCTTGCTAACAGCTATATGGAGTTCAGACTTCTACACTAATGCAGTACAGGATCTGAAAAATAAAAAAGCTAAAAACTTAAGGGGAGAAGGACTTGGGGGTGTTATTGAGTGGGAGACTGGACATGACCCAGCAGTGAGCACTGGTAGCACAGAAAGCCAAACATGTTCTGGGCTGCGCCCAAAGCAGCGTGGGCAGCAGGGCCAGGGAGGGGATTCTGTCCCTCTGCTCTGCTCTGCTCTGCTCTGCTCTGCTCTGCTCTGCTGTGGCGAAACCCCACCTGGTACACTGCATCCAGCTCTGGGGTCCCAAGAAGAAATAATACTTGTTCATATTGGAACAAGTTCAGAAGAGGGCCAGCAAGTTGATTAGAGATATGGAGCACTTCTCTAGGAGAAAAGGCTGAGAGAATTGAGATTGTTAAGCACGGAAAAGAAAAGGCTTCAGGGTGACCTAATTGCAGAGTTTCAGTACCTGAAGGCAACTTACAGCTAAGACAGAGAGGAACTTTTTACAAGGGCATGTAGTGACAGGACAGAGTATGAATGGATTCAAACTGAAAGAATGTAGGTTTAGAGCAGGTATTAGGAGGAAGTTCTTTGCTGTGAGGATAGTTAGTCACTGGAAGAGGCTGCCCAAAGAGATTGTGGATGCTGTTTGGATTCTGTATGGATTGCATACAGAACCACAGGCTGGATAGAGATCTGAGCAACCTATTCTGGTGGGAGATGTCCCTGCCAGTGGCAGAGGGTTGGAAACGAGATGATCTTTGAATTTGAGGTCAACAATTAATATTTGAAATGTCATATGTAAATATAATAAAAGTAGAAGGCAAATAATAAGGTATTTTTATACTGTTGCATGTTGCTGATTTCATTATTTTGGTTTCCTTGCAAAAGAAATACCTATTTTCAATTAAAATGTTGGCTGTTGAGTCTCTATAGGTGATGTGAAATTTCAATTTTCTGTGTAAGATAATCTGTAAACTTAGTAGCAATAAAATGAAATATATTTCTAAACAGAAGTATGAAAAGATACATGATGTTCCATAAGATAATGGTATACGATGTTCAGTGTTTGCCTCTGTGGCACTGTTGTATTGTTCTAGTGGACTGCATATAAAAGATAATTATAACAGTTGGAATGATGTTACTGTGCTGCCCTAGACCTTTTGCCTGCATCAAAAATGAGAAGTTTGTGTACCTTCTGTAGATTAAAAGGTAGGTATTCAGAGTGAAGGTTACTCAGTGTTTTTGCTGTTGGCAAACACAGCATCAGAATGTCTAGCCAGGTAAAAATACTCATTTGTTTTTTAAGTTTGAATTGTGACTGCTTTAATGCTGCCAACAATTCAAAGTATTTATGAGACAGATTTTTTTCTTTCTTCTGTGGCTATAAATGTTTTCTTTTTGTGCATTATTTGTATTTATGTACATATTTATACTTCCTTACATATCTGTAGAAGTGTGTATGTATGTAAGCACCTGTATATATCTTTCTGAGACAAGAGTAGTTTTATTATATTAATAATTTCTCTTTCTTGTAATAGATGTCAATATTCAAAAGGAAAAATCTGTTCTTAGAAACAAGTACTGTTTCTAGTATTATGAACTCCCACCTAAAAATAAACCATTAATTACAACATAAAAATCCCAAATTGAAACTTCTCTGAATAAACTGAAATAGTGACAGTACCGAATTACATCAATTTTGATATGCTGTATTTTCTTTCCTAATATCTTAATCTGTTCCTTTTTTTTGCATTGGTATTCTGTACAAGAAATTTATTTTTCTTGCTTTTGAAAGTACAAATAATTTTTTCTACCTGAAATCCACAAATCATGACTCTTTAAAAATTCACCCTATGACAGAAAAGTTGAATATCTAGAATCTGTAATTTTAGTTTAACATGTCATACTTAGAGTTGGGCTTTCTCACACACTTTTCCTGTGTTTGCACTTGTCAAAATGTGAAAGATTTGCATAAAGCCTCCAAGGAAAAGACAGATAGATCCTTGTGTAACACTTAATTGAAAGATCAGAAAGTATTTGAAAGCACAGATTTTTAAACTAGGCAAAGCAGCCATTCTTGAGTGATAAAATAATGTTATTGACCTCTTTAGGCAGCTTCAAAATGGAGGAATGTCACCCTAATTTCCCTCCCTGGGTGCGTCTTTCATATGTACAGCCCTTTCTATCACTTACCTTCAAAAAAGTTGTCATGAAACCTTTCCATTGTTCCCAAGAATAACTCCAGGTTCCATTTAAAGCTATTATTTGTCTTTTATCTCTCTGAATCTTCTTCATCCCAAGGAGGCATCAGGTACATCTCTTGAAGTGAAATAGGCCATTAAATATCTCCCCAGGACAGAATACTTGTTCTTTATTAAGTCCATAAAAAAGTCATAAAATAAAGATGTGGAAGACTACTTTTTTCTTGATAGGTCAGGTCGACCATCAAAGCAGTAGACATTGTATCTAACATCTTCTTCCCTGGGGTGCATTCCTGCACATTCTACAAAGTCATAATGCTACAGGAGAAAGAATTCTGGCCTCATTTGGGAAATTTTGAAGAAGCTAAATAGAATAATTTGGTGTTATATGGATATTTTGACATCAAGATATACAATAGCATAGTCTGTTAGATTTTTTTAAAGTACTGTACAACTAAATCCTTATGTTTGTACTTTTTTTTAATATACTTTCAGATATATATTTAAAGCAATGTTATGCATTGTAATGCAGATGTATGGTTAATTAAATCACCTGTGATATAAAACCATTCATTTTAAATGAAAATATAAAATGGGATTTTCAAATCATTCTTAAAATTGATTAGACAGAAAAAATTGTATCTGCCTGAAAACAAATTTAATAAGGTCATTGCATGATCTATATACTCATGCTTTATATGATAAAAAGCTAGAACAAGGTAGCTGTTTGACATTGGTACAGTTTTATCTCTCTACAGTCTCCTAATGAAAATTTAATCTTCTGGGTTATACCAGTAATTCCTAAACTAAAGTGTTAAAATTCTTGTTCTTAGCGAAAAAGAAAAACAAAAAAAACCAAAAAAAAACCAGAACATAATTTTGAAGTGGACTGTAACAGTAAAAAAAGCAGATACAGGACTAGGAAACTCATAGGAATGAAAATCCTCCCCTCCTTTTATGCATGGGAAACTCATGAGGGGAAGGGAGAATGGAGAAGGAGTATAGGTAGGCAAGACAAAAGATTGGCTAAACATTGAAGAAATTATATATAATACAATAAAACCATGGGGCAGATGGGTGTGAATTATATTTGAGTCTACAGAGTCTCAGCTGGAAATAAGAGCTCAGTATTAACTGACTACTTGCATTTATTTTTAGTAAGACCCATAAGAGAAGGGGAAAGAGAAAACTTAAGGGTTTAGTTATGTATAAATCTAGAGTGCACAGTAGATGATTGGGATGATAGTGCCACAGTGATAATGCAAATGGAACTATTTTCATTACATTTATCAAAGAAACCTTGGAAAGGTGGCGAGAATCTAACAGGCTGCACAGCTGCAGAAGGTGATTATATACCCATTTTCATAAGGAACCAAACAGCCAGGAAAATACAAAACTGGCAGAGGGGAAAGGGACTTTGATAACAGAGCTGTATTTTGTTATGATACATTTTGAATGGCAATGAACCTGAAAGGAAACTTGACAGAATCCCTAAACTGAGTTGCCCTCAGGGCATGCAAAATTGAATGATACATAACAGTATCTATAGTGCAATAACTACACAGTGTGCTTGATGAGTGACAGGTATATTACAGACATTAATTAAGTTAACAGGAGTGAAATCCTGCCAGCTACTGAGCATTTCATATGGCCTAATAGCAACAAATCCCTCTCGCTCACATTTTAACAACAACAACAGAAAAGTTCAAGATGTGTTTCTAGCTTCATCACAGGCACCAATTAGCTGTTCATGGTGTCTGTTTTTCTGCAGTTTTCAAGAACAATTGCATCATTAGAGCATTTAAAATGCAGTGTCAACAGGAAATAGAACAATAGCTGCAAGGAAAAATATTACCAAACACAGAGCCATTATGTTTTGGTTTTTTGTCCCAAGTGCAATGTGTCTTGGACAGCATTTTTCTTTTTTTTTTATTTTTTGCTTCACTGCAGGAAGAAATGGAAAATAATTCAAGGCAGAAGAAAACCAGAATTAGAAGAGCATCTGTAAGCAGTCCGAGGGGTTCATTGTCATTTTCGTATTGCTACTCAGTTGTTTGCTTTTATTTTTTTTTTAAATAAGACCCTCCTAAATTCTCTTGAGGAAACTTGCAGAGTATAAAGTCTCACAAGAACACATGAAGCAGCAGTTATTCTTGTTCCATTTGCAGATGACTGGGACACAGTAGGAGGTGTCTCTTTTAGGGTATTTGAAACACCTGAAACTATGGGTTTTTTTCCAGCAATCTTACCAGTGTAAAAGCCCTAAAATCCTCATTAAGCTTAGATTAATAACTCATCTCTTGCATTTTCTAGGTTACATGAGCAGACAGTTTTGTCTAAGGCTTTAATCCAACTCTCTTATCTTCCTAGCGCAGATTCCTTTGTTCTGTGTAGGGTCAAACAGCACTGAACATGAAAATGGTGAATCCTCAGCAGTTCTCAATTACATTTTGTGAGACAAACCTATCTTTCACTGTTGCAAATGACAGACGCTTAGGTTAAAAGGTGCAAGAAATGAGACAGCTATAGAGTGGCACACTGTGTCAGGTATTATCAACGTGAGGACTTTGCAAACCATCAGTTTCATCTAGACTATTACATTTAATGACGGCTGTGGCACCTGCACCTATTTAATCCTTACATGAACACATTCATTACCTGGTGGTGAAGATACTTCCTCCAGTTTGGTGCTGTATTGTGTTGTCCCTTTATAGAACACCTTCATTTCTTGAGTCATAAACTATAGTCAATAATTACTCCCTTATTATCTCTCCTTTCTGCCCAGAAATTAAATACATTTTTTCACATCACCCTTCTGTTTCATGTTTTTCAAGGTGAATAATAGCAGAATCCTCTGTGGGAATTTTTGTATGAGGACTATATCAAAGAATCTCTCCTTACTCAAAAGTTCTGTAGTACCTTTGATTACACCCGCCACCTTTTATTCTTCTGTGTTTTGTTCAGTAGAGGGGAGTACAATATTCAGTTCAGAATACAATAAAATTGTCATACTTTTGGTCTGCCATCACTTAATTCTGAGCTGACTTTAAAAACTGTCTCTAAAATTCTCCGTGTTATTGTATACCTCATAAAATCCATGATTGTGGATGTACACTTTCATTAACTTCTCCCAGATCATTTTTGGTGTGTACTGACTGAATTTCACTAGCATTTTTTCACTGTCTCACAAATGAATTATCATAGCGAGGCCCAGTATTAGATGATTTTGTTAGGCTTCTTAATTGTTTCAGTTAATTCTACCCTCTATTGTATCACCAGTACTCTTGAGTGGCTTCTCGTCACTCTCTTTCCCCAGTCCTATAAAAATAGCACAAAACAAATGAAATCATGATACTAACACTTTCGACTTTCTGTGGCTAATTTTCTACTCTCCTGAAGCTGACCCAGTCCATACAAAATGCAGTCCTTGGCCTACCTAAAGCATACCAGCACATAAAACATTTCAGATCGTTACTTGATTTCTGGACCCCTGTTGAATGCAGCACTTACTGGGGAAAAGACAGAACAACCTTTTAGTGCTGTCATAAGAGGATATATAGGCCACTCCAGTTGAAAAGCTGAGCTGCTATTATGTCAAGAAACTAATGTAAAACACAGAGTATTTCCAAGTGAAATGTATTTTAAACATTCTGAGGATGTATTCTTGCAACTGAGTGTACCAAACAGTGCACAAGGCAGAACTTAAAAAATAAATGTCATCTGTAATGCAACATAGAGGCTGCTGCCCCTGTTCTCTATAATTTATTTAATCCTTTATGAGATCTGGATTAAATTTCAGTTAAATAGATCCAATGAATCTGTCAGGGAAACATTATCTTCTGTTTGTTGTGTTCTCTTTAGATTTCTGTGAACTATCTATAGCATATTCCACACGGTGGACGTGTCCTTGAGGAATAGACTGCAGGATTTTTGACCATTTTCTTACCATGGATACAGGAAAAGTTCTCTATTCTAATCTGAATGGCATAAAACAAATGAGTTACAATTGGTTGCATGTGTGGAAAATGAGGGTAGATAAGTAAGCTGGAGTCAGTTAGCGGGCAAATATTAAAATTGTTCCCGTATTATTATTTCATGGTTCATAATTTAACAATGCATTCTCTTATTTTGCGTACTTCAGGGCAGAAATTTGTTACATTGAAGTTTGAAGTTTGAAATAACGTAGTTTTGAAAATGTAGGACACTAAATGCTAAAATGCTTAATTGCTGCAAGAATCTATCATTACAAGTCATACGTATTATCAGGGTAAGGAAACAGACTTCCTAGAGACTTGTACAAGAAAATGAAAAAGCAATCAAAGAATAATGAGAGACTCATTAAGGTGTATTGCAGCCAGGAAAATAGTAGATGGGAGTGTAGACGTATCAGCAATTAAGTTGGACTGATGGCATCTGCTTTATTGTACCACCGTTTGTAGTGACCATCCAGCCAAAGGCATTAATTCCTGTGGGGATTTTAATAATAAGGTTAATGGTCATGAAAAAACCTTATGCACCCATGTAGGTATTAATAATCACTTAACAAATAGTGATGAGTACTTTCAGCAGTAATTTAAGGTGTAAAGGAGTTACCTAAGCAACAAATTCTGATATGAAAAGAAGTGGGTTTTGGCTTTGGTAAGGCATGTCTTCATTCAAGCATTCAAAACATGTAGCATATAACTGACCAAAAGACACTGTTACAAGCAAGTATCCTTCAGTTATTTCTGTCATAAAATGAAAACTCTGTAGTGTACATTTCAGCTGTACTTTTAGTAACACATGATATTCTATTAAAATGTAACAAGATTTGGGTTGGGTTTTATTGGTCTCAGGCAATAATATGATTCAGTGAGACTAGAATGTGACTCACTACTTTTCAAAATATCAAGTTGTGAAATGAAAATATTAGAAGTTCACTGCAAGAAAATATTCTCACAAAAGAAAAAATCTTCAAATGTTAATCTAGCCTATAAATGTGATTTGCTAACAGAAAACAGACATGTGCTTCTTTCAGCTCACTTAGTGATTTCCATTGCAATTCCTATTTCATTTATTCACTTTTAACCTTCTTAGGGTAGAAACATGATTTCAAAGACCTTCTTATAAGGATTATTTGCCCCTAAAGAGATATCTGGTATCCTATGAATCTTCTCTACTGAAAGGACTTTGTAGAGGAAAAAGTGTCTCAAGAGAAAAGCTTTCTTCGCAATGAAATTATTTTAAAAGCTTTGAAACTTACCTATACTCTGTTAACATCAGTATTTGTAATTTTCCAAGATCATTATATACAAAGAAGTTCATCTCTGGCTGTTAATTTGTGTTGTATTTATGCCTGATTTCAGAGGTTTAGAAGAGGTTTTTTGTGGCTAGTTTGGGTGCTTTTTGGTACGTTTTTTTTTGGGGTTTTTTTGGGGTTTTTTTTTTTTTTTTTTTTTCTGCTTGTTTTTTTTTTCCCTGAAACCAGTATTTCTGATCTAACAACACCATTTGTCAATTCTGTAAAGTCCACAGACTTTGATATTAGTTTTAAAATTACTGTCAAATAGACTAATATTTAATTAGATAGCAAGAAAATGGAATTTGAGCATGTGGTATGAGTGCTGTAGCAATAATTCTTTTTCCTTAGTGATGTACAGAATACAGCTATGCAAGTGTAATTAAACTAACCAATAGCATTTTTATCAAGAAAATAGATTTGAAATTTAAATTTCCAAAATATAATTCATGTCCAGAAGCTTTAGCACTACACATACTGAATCATTCCAGGATTTTGTCAGTTTCAGTGTGCAAAGTGGGGGAAAATTATTTGAGAGCATAGTGTCCTCATCAGTTCTGCAGTCTTCAGGGGCATTCTGGTCGTCTGCTGTTTATTACAGCTTGCATGTATTTCAGGATATGAATATACGTGAACTTATTCTGTCCATATCCAAAATGTTTTTTTTCAGGGGATATTTCAATCCTATTACTAGATATTTCTCTATAATAGTGGAAAACCTGGGAAAGACTGTAAAAAACTGTAAATGTATGTAGCACTTTAAAAATTTGTTGCTATGTTTGCCCTTCTCTATAAGAGTAAGGATCAACTAAAGGGAAAATGTAGAAACAAATGTGACTTGAAAGAGTTGTTTTTCATAAAAAGAAAATTACAAAAAGCTGAAATTAATGGATAGCCCATATGCATATTCTTTGGAGTAGCACAGTGCTCTGAAAGTTAATGAGGACAGATTTGCGCATATCCACAAAAAGCCCTGTGACTATTCTCTTAGAGCAGGCTCACCAATTTGATCACACTGAACGTCTGGACAAGTGAGTTCTGAGTTTGTTTGTAATTCTGAATTCAGAGGCTTTTGAGTGATGATCAGCAAAATATTAAATTTAGGAAATAAAAGGTAGTATTTTTTAAAATAAAGATCTGGTTTACAAATAATTCCCTCTCATTTATAATGCTCAGTTTTGATGATTACATATGGACTGACGTGACTGTTACTACTAGGGAAGTTCAGAATATCATTTATGGATGGAATTCCTCTCAGATTTCTGTTATGCTCTCAAGTTTGCTAATGGTATTGAGAGGAATATGTATTATTTTTAGTCTTTCAAACTAATTGAACAGACTAATTTTTATTCTTTATTTCAACCCTGCTTTTGTTGACAGGTTTTAGGTGGACAGTCACCTGGTGCTGTTCAGGATCTTCAAGTTAAACCCAAGTGAGGAGGCATTCAAAGCATTATGTTTTATTTTAAAGGGGACATTTTGAAGATGGAATAATGTACAGTATACTCACGGTGGATTACTTTCCTCTTAATTTTTTTTTAATTTGAGTTTTAACTCTGATGGCATTCTGTTTATGAGAATTGGGTAAAAATAGTTTTTGATTTTAGACTTTAGAACTCCTTATTTCTAGCTAATGTACTTGGAACTTAAACACAGTTTCCAATGTTGTTTTGAAGGCTAGGTTTTAAATGCAATTAGTTTTCACAGTGTTGGAGTTGGGAAGTGGATGTACTTCAAATACGGAATTTTTATATGTGTTGATGGTGTTATGAAGTACTGCCTTCATATATGCACTAGTGGGTTTTATTTTTCACTGTAACCTGTGAAATTATCCTTTGGAAATTAACTGTGCATTCCATTTCATGTAGTTAAAGGGTCTGGCCTTTTTATCAAATCTCTTTTTATACAAGAGGTCTTAGGCAGTGTGAATGATTCTACTTGGTGCATTGAATTTCCTCGTCTGATTCTAAACCAGAGTGACACTGTGGACTTGAGGTCTTGGCAAAAAAGTATTCAATTACTTTACCAGTTTTTGTTAGTACAAATCTAGATGTTTGCAGCTTAGATCCTTAATGAAAGCAGGAGTTTCTAGAAAGGAAAGCAGCTGGGAGAGCGATTGATTAATTACAAAGTAAGACCATAGATGGAGGGTAGGATTTTTCAGAGTCTCTAGAGCTAGTTAAGGTGGAAATTTTTAGTAGTAAGTACTGTTGAAGTAACAATAGTGAGACCAAATGATCCCATTCACATTTTACCCCATCCAAGTGCCATGTAACTTGGAAAGATTTTGAAAAAAATATACATTAGGTAAACGTACATATTTCTTCCTTTTATATAGTATTCCAGGTGAAATTGAGTATAATTTATTGAGAAAATAAGCACGCTTTATCAAAAAATAAATAAAAAATAAATAAATAAACCCTTCCTAGCCTTCAGTAAGACATTTCTAGAAATAATCCATATGCATTTCTCATACATAGAAATGCACTAAGATGGCATTGATCTATTAGAAGAATCGAGCTGTAGGATATTAGAATCATTTAGGTTGGCAAAGACCCTTAAGATCTCTAAGTCTAACCATTGACTTAACACTACAGAGGCCACCACTCAAGTGTCATGTTAAATGTTGTGTTTTTGCTGATCTGGACTTTAAGTATGTTCCAGAAATTGGTTTCTGGACTATAAATGATCAAATATAAAGAAAGCTGTTACACAACAAGCAAAGCCCTGGAACTGAAATTCTGTTGCTAGAGTAAACACAATGGAATAAGTATTTCCCAAATGGGTTTTTTGGCCATATGTACAAGTATATTTGTACATTTTTTTTTACTTTCTCAGAGATTAATTTTACACACTAAATCAATATATGCCATATCAGATGCAGAAAGCTATGAAAATTAATAGGAATATTCTGTGATTTTTTTTGGTTGTTTCATATGGTAATAACTTATGGTGAGAGCCTAACAGCCAAGGTGGGGCCTCAAAATTGGGCAATGTTTTTATGGACTGAAGTGAGCCTGTCTTCTGTGAAGCTACATCATAATTACAGTCACTCTGAAGGTGAAAATACTAGATCAGGTGGTGATGCCATTCAATATCCTTTAGAAAATTCAACTCTTCAAAACAGCATTTCTTCAGTTTAGAACTTTGTAAAATTATTTATGATTTGCAGAACATCTACAAACATCTGAAAGGAAGCATGAGGCTTGTAATATTAAAAGACACTAACTGTAGTCTTCTGTTAGTCTACTTGGAATGTTTGCTGTCATTTTCATTAAGAAGTTGACTATAAACTGGGTACAGTCTTAAAGGGTTTTAGATAAATACTGTAATGCAGAAAACAATATAAGCACTTGACAGAAAAGTAAATTATTTAAAGATTAAATAATTTCCAAATTGCCAGAGTGAAACAATAAAAGAGCTGAAACCAGACCTTTAGAATAAAGTAATACACAAATATGTGTCCAGAAGAAGACAACCTTTGTTGATGTTGTTTCCATGGTTGGCTGGAGTTTTTGATTTCTTTTGTTGTAGTTCTTGTTTTTTGATTGTGGTTGGTTGGTTTTTTCTTGTTTGTTTGTTTGTTTGGGTTTTTTTGAGGTGGAAAATGAAGAGTTTTGATGCAATTTTTAAACAGACCTATTTGGAAATGGTCATCTTTTGCTTCTTGTTGAACAATAATGCAAAATCAGGGATACAAATGTTTCCTATATGTCTTTTTTATTGGGTCAGGTAACTTAGGCAGTTATTGAGTAATCATTTCACAAAACTAAATAATCACGAATAAACAGATACCTTTTGTCTATAGAAACATTTGCAACACAGGGATATGCCAGTAGTGTTTTATCAGGTTTTTCTACTGCTTACTTCAATGGGCTTAGGGACAATTTGGGCAATGAACTTAATACTGTCTCAGAAATATTCTCAATCTTCAGAAGAAATATGGATGAAATGGAGCTAGCAATATACAGTGCACTGTATCCCAGAAACTGAACTGCAAATATTTGGAGAAGCGTTGATGTACCAAATTGGGATGAACCATCTAGGAAATACCATTTGCTGCACAAAATGACTGTTCTGTCTTCAGCTATAAACAGTCTAAGTCAGTGATAAGTGTAAAGTATAGTACATGTCCACCGCTCTTAACTATATATTAGCTCAGGTAATGTGTGGATATAAATCATTCCAATGACAATGTTGGCTTCAGTTCAGTCATAAATTTGGCAGAAGAGTTTTTATTATTACAGTACTCCCCCACACAGGGGCGTCAGGTGGTTAAATAGCTGTGACCTGCAAATTTCACTAACTGCTAGCCTTTAAATAGAAAGCACTGTTCCCAATATCAGAAAAACATGAACTTTTAATTACATCTTCATTTTAGAAATTAATTATGAACATGGCCTTGCATCCAAATTGCACAACGATCATTTACTTTATTTAGGTTAACTCATTTTTAGAATAGCTTCCTTTGAAAAAAGCCTTTTGTTACTCTTCATGATATATTTATGTTGTGGATTGCACATGTAACTTTTACAGTTTGGATTTATTTGTCTTTTTTTTAACCAAGATTTTTCCCCTCCCTTCCCTTTTACTGAGAAAACAAATGTGATTGTTGTTGGCAAGATGAGACTCCAAATTTTGTTGTAGAATTGACACTCCTCTTCCCTGGAATAGTGACTCATAAAAGTACATGGCAAATATTTACTCCCACAGAATCAATTATTCTACATGACTGTAAAAACCGGTGATTGTGTCTGTGACACATACAGCTCAGCTGGAGAACTGGAATGGAACAGGAATTGAATAAAGTACTTGGGAGCTGTGACAAAGTTGCATTAAGTATTTGAATGCAATTTCATAACCGCATATTGTGACTAATTAAGCGTAGTTAGATTTTGCTTTGCCAGTTTTGTTGAATCATAAACAGCAGTTCACTAGTAGACACAATGGACCAGTTTTCAAAATTGTCTAAAGTACACATACAAAAGTGCTCTTAAGAGTGAAGACTGCAATGTGTTTCCCATTATAACAGCACTTTGTATTGCCTTGCTACATTCCATTTGCAGATATCACTATACTTTGAAGCCACTAATGACCTTAGTCCCTTAAGAGTAGAAATGTTGCTATTCCTGTTTCACAACAGGTGAAAGAGAGACAAAATGTAACAGAAGTTACCTGCCCTCCAGTGACAGCATAGGTGTCGGAGATGTACCTCGACTTGGAAGGAAAGCATGTGATTTGAAGCACTTTTCTTTTTATTGATACTTACATTCAGCAGCTTTCTTATTGCCAGTTAGCTGGACACACCAGGGAAATTACTTATTCAATGTTGGTTCACCGTTAGAACAAATTATCTCTGCAGGTCCACTTTACCAAACTTGCAAATTTCCCTTTCTTTATTTACTGTATTCACAGTTCTAAGCTTTGTAACCCTTTCAAGAAAATAGTTTCCAGGCTATATTTCTGCCTCAGCAAGCTTGGAAGCTGGTAAGCTCTCCCATCTGCAGTATGCAGTATGTTGTACAGCACCAGCAAAGGTGGAAATACAGTTTCCCCCCTACTGCCTTACAAAATCATTACAGAATTTAAATCAACTTCCACAATAATTTGGACTTTTTCTGATGCTAACATGTTCAGATAGCTGTTCTGCTGGGCACTGCTAATGATTTCATACTTTAAAATCCATATAATAATGGCAGCATGCTTTTTTTTTTGTACCTTTGAGAATGGACACTGAAATTGCCACTTACCTGAAACCTTCTTCCTACTAGTAACTGTACCCTTAAAGAGTAAAGTGGACCCCAGTCACCAGCCTTGATACCAAGGCAAAATCTTCTGTAAAATTTGTAAGGACAATCTGGGAACAATCTTTGTTACTTAACCCCTTTTCATTCACCCAGCTAATGAAGGAAAAGGCAAGCACTGCTTTACAATTAAAGTGGTGTGTGCATAATAAAGATGTAAGGAATGAGTCTCCAGGAATGGGAGACAAGGGGAGGACAGGGCTAGAAGATCAGTACATGGAACTGAAGATAGTGGAGTGATACAAATATGTTATGTATATCATGTCATATTGGCAGGAGTGGCATCCTAATTTATGAATGTTTGAGTGCAACCAAAGGACACTTTACTGATTCAGGTTTTCATATGTAGTGATTGCACAATGCACTACTTCACTGCAGCTTGTTTCTCTGGTTTTTTGTTTTTTTTCTCCATCCTTAATATTCAAAGACCTTAACATCCTGCATTCCCCAAAAATATCTGATTCCTCGATATGGCAAATCTCTTTTCTAATATGCTAAGTGCAATGCTATACCTGTCTCACTGAAATTGTAAGTGGATTCCTATCTAAAATAGAACTATTTTAACAGAAGCAGTGGGCCCTAAAATGCTGTTCTAAGCATGATCTATTTCAACTTCTTTTTTGCCTGAAAATTAGTTTTAACCAGTTAATTGATTTGTAATTAATGATTCTGCTGATTATGTGCTATATGATAAGTTTTGTAAGAAAATAGGAAGTCTTTTTATCATCAAGGTGTTTGGATGTTCCCCCTTTCATATCAAAATGTGGAACCCCTTTATAATTTCACCTGAAAACCAAATCCGTTTGGTATAGATTCTTTTTTTTTCCCAAACAATCTGACTAAGGATATATGGGTTCCTTTAGAGGAAACATGTTTAAACCCAAAATTCTCTATGCATGACAGGGCATATCTTATAGTGTTCAGAGCGAACATGTTCAGAGAGACATTAAAAGAGAATTTTGATAGATATTTTAGTCAGCAAAAAGGGGGGCAAAATTGAAGAAAATATATGTCAATTCACAGTAGAAATAATGCTTTTTCTAGGGAGTATTTTATTACCAACAAAATATATATTACGTCAATAATCCTAAGATGACTTTTATTAGGCTGAAAAAATTTCAGTATTTTGCTTGTGTATCTGCGTGGGTGACATATTGATTAGGGCTAAAAATATAATTGATTTGGGGAAATGACGGAAACATATATTTTGACGGTTTAAATTGGCATTTGTTATGCTACTTTAGTTCAAGCAAATACTTATTTCCGTTGTGGATTAGAAGGGTATTAAATATCTATCATATTAGGAATACAAATTCAACAACCAATAACAAAAAAACCTTGACAGTGTGATATTTCCATTAAATACTAAAGATGATCAGCAGAATATGAACATACTCAATTGCTTGTTTGAGATGATTGTTGTTTGATCTTTTGTTTGTAATGTTACACGTTTTTTCAATAAATACAGTCAGGTTTTATAAAAAAACAGTCATATAAACGCATAGCTGCATAAAACTATCACAGAATGATTATCTAACAGAATGATTAATATCCTGATATGTCCAAGGATATCTATGGTGTATTGGAAAGGAATGGAGTTAAAAATGAAATTTGCAAACATTGTGACAGTCTGATTGTAAATCAGATAGTTAGTTTCACAGCAAGTAGGAGTAAGTTCTCAGGAGATGGAATTATTGGTGCTAGGAAACATGATTCATTATCTTCCATGGTCATCTTTACCTTGCAGTACTCACAAGGCCATTATTATTTTTTAAGTGTCTTTTCCAATTGTGTTCAGAATTTGCTTAAGCAAAATCTCTGGACTATTTCTGTGGCATTAAATTCATGTATGACAATGAACATTAACAGTTTGATTTCTACATGTTGGTACAATAAATCAAAGGATGCTGTCAGTAATTTGGACTGTGTAATTAGCTCATAGAGATGGATGACTATGCAGTCAGATGTGTTGCATCCAGAACCCATTGATTTGTAGGACAATAGACGTTAAAAACGAAAAAAACCAAAAAAATTTCTGTTAAGTCTAGTGGATTCAGTGACACTGGCTGAATAACTGACACTGTATGTACAAGATGTCACTAATATGATTCACAGAAGAATTTCCACAGAATAATTGAAAATATTCCTTCCATACCAGAAGTAAAAGGTCTGCCTTAGATTTGGAGATACCAAGGCAGTGTGTTTGGAAGATCATTCAAGAGGAATTTCAATTATTTTTATTACTTTTTAATTTAATTTCCTTGTTCACTTCATTTATATGTCTCTATTTCTTCAAGGTGTGTTTTTTTCACTCTTACTAGGTACTTCCTATTAATCATTCTCAGTTTTGATCCCTTTGCCCCTCTGTACCTTCCCCTGAACAGCAGAGTAGTGTTCATAATTCTTATTGGCAAGGGGAAAATTGGCTTCATGACAGAGTTTTCCAACAGGATACTTCTTACTATGGCATTGAGCTAGGCAGTGAGGGAACACAGTATGCTGAACACAGGGAACTGAAGGACCGGATGAAATTTTTTAGTGCCAGTCTAGTCATCTTCACTGATGGGCCACGCAATCATCCACAACAATATTTATTGCAGGGATCTGAAGTAACACAAAAAGCAGTTGTTTTTCTGGCTTATTCACTCTTTCTGTAGATTTTACTCTAGGTTTCTTTATCTATGGCTTCTTATTTCATCTGCTTAGATGTTGCTAATCTCACTTCCCTAGGGAACTTCTAAGACTGATAAATCATATTGTATGTATGTCCACCTGTTTATTATTATACTGGCATATAGGAAATTTTAATTTCAATTCTTGTATTATTCATGAGGGAGACATTCATTGAAGATTCATTCCTAATTTACTTCGATTTTCTACTGAAAAACTGAGCCTGTACAGCTGTAAAGCCACATACAGTTTTGCAGTTAAAAAAAAAATTCTAGACTAAGGCATAATTTAAACTTGAATGCAATCTGAATTAATTTATAAAGGTCGCTGGATTTTTTTCATTATTTCTCAACAGCTACATGATACAAAGAAATTCTGCAATTACACTGTCTTTTCTTTTGTTAGGCTTCACCAAAATGTATATGGCAAATAAATTTCTTTGCAAAGTAATACATGTTTCACCATCAACCTTTGTGAACTTCAAAGTACTCAATTGTACAATTCATAAGGTAAAATTTGATTTTAATCTTAGTGTACACTCAATCATACCTCCCACTTGTGATACAATATCTCTGAAGTGATATGAATTTAAAATTAAGTAAAAAAGCTATTGAATTGCAAAGAATGTGATAGATCACAAAGGGTCATGAGTGTTATTAAAGTTGTAAAACTCAAAGAGCGGTGTTGGAATGAAGATTTGTTCACCATCATCTTATTTTTTATGTTGGCTATCTAGTTTTGTGATACTTTTCAGAAGCTCCTCTTAAGAGATTCATCTGCTTCCTTATTATACATTTTCTACTTAGATCTTGTCATATTTGTGAGCTCAGGTTACACAATTTTTAAGATGTTGCAGTTCGAAAATACATCTATGTTTACAAGAAAAATTATATAAAGAATGGAAGAATACAAGAGTTGAAGTGACCGTAATCTGGGTAGATAATACAGGAAGAATCTGATACCATGCAATTTTAGTTTTAATATCCTTTGTTACCTGAGAAATATTTTTCTTTTCTTAAATATTTTCAATTGTATCTTCTATCCTTCTGCCATACTACATCTTCTACATACACTACATACTACATACATCTTCTATACTTAACCATAAGGATAGAAGATTCAATGGAAAATATTTAAGAAAATACTATATGCTTAACCATGAGGACAGGAAATCCTCCCAAACAGAAGCAGCATTTGGAAAAGCGGGAAATCTAGTACTGCTGCAACATGAGGTAGAGATTTAACAGCCTTCTAGAGATTGTTATGTGTTCTTGAAGTGTTTTACTGCTATTAATTTATCATTAACATGCAATTGTACCACTTGGCGTTCTTGCACTTTCAATCAGGCATTAAAGTTTTTTTGTTGTTAGGTTTGGAGTTGGGGGTGAAGAAAAGAGAGAATAAAATTGCAGAAATGTAGTGATTGTCCTATTATCTGTATTAAGGCCAGATACAATAAAGGCAGCTATAGTTAGGAAGAAGAAAAACATAGCAATAAAATGGTCACTTGGACTGTTTTTATATTAGCCAGCTGTTGTACATTTGCTTTTTTATCAGCTGTTCTCTTCAGTTTTTTGAGCTGGGTTTTCTTTTTGTTTGTTTGTTTGTTTGTTTTTTTCTGTTGGTGGTGGTGTTTGGTTGGGTTTTTTTGGTTTTGTTTTATTTTGTTTTGTTTTCTTTTGTGGGTTTTTTTGCATTTTAAGGGGGTTTTTTTGGGGTTGGGTGTTTTTATGGATTTCTTGAATAGAGACTTTAAGGTGTTATTAATTTGACTTAGAATGATTTTGGTGGGCATACGGAAATGTTTATGATTGGTAGTCAGACTAATGTCTTTCATCTACAGCTAGCTACAGGGGGGTGATTAATTCATTAATCCCCATGATTTTCCTCTGGGACATACAAAGATGTCTTTATTATCCCACCAGCACATCCATACAGTAAAAAATCTTCATGCATTTTCTAGTTTTTATTTATGAGTTTCCTGTTTTCTGAATTTCTTACATTACTGCATAAGAAACTCACCTGGAATTTTTTGTGTAAGAAGCAGAACACCTATTTTTCTAACTTCTTTCTATTGTCTTATGGACTTACTTATTAGCAGTTCCTGTGTGGAGGTTTCTGAAATCAATTAATTCTTTACTACAATTCATGTTCTGAATTTTTAGTGTAGATTTTGTAGAACTGTTGTTACTTCTCAATATGCGAAAATTGCAGATTTAGGTTTGTTTTTCGTTTTCCTATGGGAAGAGGGGAAGTTGGTTATCTCCACAAATTTCATCTTTTTAATTGCTCAGTTTATCTGATTTTAGGTTTATCTCGGTAATTTTGTCAAAGACTAAGGCAACTTAACAGGAAATACTTAACCAGGAATGATTATATATAAAGGGAAATGAAACAATTGCTAGGGGGAAAAAAAGTGATGTAGGAATAAATAAAGACTCTATCTTAGTATTTCTGCTTTTTTTTTTTTTTTTTAATTTTGACCTAATGGTTAGCAAAATATATTTCAAAGTACCTTAGAGGCTACAAATTTACTAATTGTCTTAGGCAGGTCTATATATAGAAAGCTATGTGGATGGTTTGAGGCAGGTTACACTACTACACTTTCAAACTTATGTTACTAGACTAAGTTGGGAAGAAGTGAAAATGAGAAAAAGTGTGGAAAATGGAATAAAGAACTCTTTCTCAAATTCAAAGAGGGCCCTAAAAGAGAGCATCTCTTGTCAGGGGGTTGGGTTTTTTAATTCATTTTTGTCTGAAACAATGTAGAATCCTGCCAGAAAATAAGAGGACATAAATGTAGTGACAAAGCATTAGGGAAAAGGGAAAAAATAATTTCTGGTAAGATTGAGAATTATTGTCATTTAGGTGGAAGGCCTCTGAAAGAGGCAGTAAAAATTTTAAAGCATTTCATAGTGTAGTTACTAAAGAGTGAGAAGAGTATTAAGTGTTTTACAATTACTTAAGTTTTATATGAGTAATATGATTCAGCATTCAAAATGAAAAAATTATGCTCAATATTTGCAATGTTTTTCTGTTTGCAAAATCTGTTAGAGGTGGGAAAATCTACTCATTGAAGATGTGGGAAAATCTTCTTTTGATTCATGTGATGCTACATTTGATAAAATGCTTGAAAATAAAGTGTAGAGAAGAAAGCTGTATTGAAAGAGGATGTAAGCATCTAATAAATCTTCCTTTTTTTTATTCTGACCACAGAATAAAATGTTCACTGTATGAAAATATAGTGCAAGATATTCAAACACCATTTTTCTTGATTAAAAGATTTTTCCCATTAATCATGTTAAAACAAAATAAACTTTGACATTTCTCTGTCTGAACTTTCTTGAAATTTCACTGCCATTTTCATCTGTTGCTGAACAGGTTTTTCAAGATTTAAGGGATCTTGGTTTTCCTGTGACAGCTGCAGTCATTTTAATGCACAATGTCATGAAAGGACAGTACAATGAAAATATAAAAAGCCAAGCTTGTTGCATATGTATGGATTTTGAGTAGCTGAAACTAAATTTTGTCTATTTGTGAAGTCTAAAATACAGTTGGGATTACATCAGATTTACCCTTCAACTATTGTAAGGAAAGAGAAGAACATGCTAAATGAAACATTCTTTAAGAAATTTCATCTCTCTACTCCCCCTTTAATGCTATTTTTTCTCAGTGTCCTACTTTTTAGCTGCAGTTGAGAGTAACTGAGCTATGACATGTAATTCCTATAAAATGTCACAAATGGTGTCATTCATTAGCTTTGACAAAAATGCTGGCATTGATTTGAACAAATAGATTTAATTGTGTCCACGTGACCTCAGTAAATTGAATCAGCATTGTTTTATTAGATCCTCAAGAAATTAAATGTTTATCGGATTTTTTTGACTTTGTGAATATTCATTAGTTATGTCTGAATATAAAAACTTCAGTCAAGAAAAATATATTTTTCTCTAATAGAAAATTTCATTAAATGAAAATCCATTTCTCCTTTCTGTATTTTCTAGTATTTGAATTTGGCAAGCTAAGCTGTGAAATTTAGAGTAAAAATGGATTTCACAGGAAATTTATTTTATTCAAATGCCATTCTTATGGCACACATAAAATTATTTTGTGCACTTTATACTAAAGTAGTTGGAGGAGCATTAAATGTGAAATGTATTACCAATTATTTTTTGCAATACTTTCCATTACATAAAAATGAGGAAAATTATTTGCTGGTTGTCTTAATTCAGTTAGGAAGCAAAGAAAAAAAAAAAAAAAGGAAAAAAGGGAATTAAAAAAAGAAAAAGAAAGATGAAAGGTCAGCAAACAAAAATAGCGTATGGAAATTATCTGCAACTTTGGTATGTGATTCTGTTAAATATCAGTGCCTAGAGCTCATATCCCACAGTAAGATCTGGACATACGTGGGTGTTTGTTATATATGTTGCTTTCTAACCCAAAGCTGACTTTTTAAGGGAGACAGAAATTTCCCTTATTCACTTACTAGAGATCATCATTGTTACAAAGACTTGCAATTTACAGTCAAAGCTTTTGACTTAGTCTTTCATTCCAGAATATTTCTTTTCCTCTGTAAATCGGTGAGGAGGAGGGGGTAAGGGCAAACCCAGATTATCTTCAAAGACCTTTTGCTGACCTTTTTATTCTCTCATCTCTATTGAACTCTAGCTATAAGCTGCTGTAACAATGCCATTTATAGTCTCATAGGGCAGCTCCAAATATTAGGATAATGGAAATTACTTCACCTACCTGAAACTGTGAGCAAAGTATGATATTCACAGGACTCTTCTAGTTCAATACGAAAACTTAAGCATATCAGGTCAAATCTATTTTGTTAGATCCCTTAATTGCAGCCATGGAAGGGAGAACAGGGTTACCAAAAAGGAAAAGACACAATCAGAAACATATGCAAGGCAAAATGGTGAACAGGGCTGATCTGTTACATTGGTCAGGTCCTACCCTGAAGAGAAGAGAAACAGGTATGTCTCCACTTTCACAAGTGCTCTTTTACATATTCTTCCCTTCCTCAATCTCTCCCTCCCATTATTCTTTCTTTGTACAAGAGTAGATTCTAATCTTACCATCTGCTCTGAGTTGTTTAGTTGTCGAAGAGATATCACCACAATAAAATATTTAGTTTGACATTTTTAGATGTATTTTATCTTATAAATGCAACAAAGCTTCTATTATGTCTGACTCATGTCTTTATCTGACCAACTTCTATGTCTGACCATAGGAAAAGGAGATGCTCCTCAGATAGTGCCTGATCAATATTTGCAGTCCACACACTTTGTAGTTCCACAACAGACACAGGATTTCATTGACATTGTTAGAGGAATATCTCTGGTTATTCTATTTACAGACCCCTTGTCCATGAATTTCCAGTCTCTTTAAATGTGCTGATACTCTGCCTAGTTCTTAGGGCAAGAGGTTGTAGAAGTTCACTGCCTGCAGTGGCAGGCATGATGTACAGGGTGAAAGCAGGGATAAGTTTATCCATTGATATTCCATGTGACTTGAAGTACTCAAAATCTGAAGGAGAAGTGTTTTCTGATGTTATAGTTATGTTGCATTTGGGACCTCTACAGCATGATAGTTGGAGCAGTGTGCTTCTTTTAAATTTCAAATCACTCTACCTTTATCAGTATATACCAAAAACCTGCTTTTGACTTAATGTTCATTTGTGACATCTGACAGCATTTGATCCTTTAAAAGCTAAAGTCTCATCTGCTGCAGTAAACTCTGTATGCCAAGGCAGATACTGGCATGGCTGATTTGGAATGAGAGAATCCATCCATTTTGTCCAAAAGAAACAGCGTGAACGTAAAACAGAGTCTGAGGTTTTTTTGAAGGCATATGGAAAATATTTCTTCTCATCTACCATCTTGATTTCTTGAGTGTGTGGGTACAGGACTTTATTAGTAAAGATTCCCAAAAATATCTTTGGGCATCTGTCTTCAACAAAATCTTGAAGAAATTAATTAATTAATAAATTAATTACTGTCTCTTTGAGAGACAGGGAGATTATCCTGAGAAATTAGGGTAAATATTTTGATACTTTTTTTTTTAACTTCTAGAGGTCTATTCATTGGCATGCAAAGTTTTGAAGTGTTGTGTCTTAAGGTAAGTTTTGAATTTTATGTAGAAATAATGATGCAAGAATTTTCACAAGAGCCTGGATGAGGACATATATGCTTCAAGATCTTACATAGCATTTACTGGTATTACACGTGCTGTCAATTTCAGCACTTTTACTGTTCATATCTTTTATCGGCAACATGTAAATGTTTCTCCTTATTCATTAAGATGCTCTAAAACATAGGCATAAACCTATTTCATCAACTTTTAAAAGAAAGTTTTCAGTGTTTAAAGGAATGATGAAATTGCATATAGCTGAAGCAATATGACTGCTAACTTCAAAGACTGTATGAGCTTCACATTAGGTTCTAAAATTGCATACATAAGCATGCAATTGATAATCAAGAGAGACTCAATTGATTATTGGAATAGAAAGTTGATTTCTTTGCCTAATTTGCCAGCATTCTTTGTTCACTAATTTCTTGATATTTTCTCTTTCCTTTTTTTTTCCTCTCAGACTGGAAAATAACCATAATTTGCACCAGCTGCTCTGTTTATTTTGACAAAATTCCCTTTCTCTGTTTTGCCCATTTATAATCCAACTGATTTACTTACCATAGAGTCTAAAGGCCTTTAATAGCCAAGACAGTAAAAATGACATATAAAGATTTGTTTTAGAGAGTTTGTATGAAACAGTTATAATATTTCATTTTTTGCATTTACCTAAGCATCTTCATTTTGACCTTGAGATCGTTTCATATGTAGACAGAGCATTCATATTAATGAATATACTGATTGCCTTTGGGAATATTTTGCAGGTTTTACTTGTCTTGTAAAATTTATAATTTTGGTCTTTTGTCTGTCAGATTAATGCCTCAGCACTGTCAAAACACAGGACCACATTTGTAGTGTGAATATTTCCATCTCCAGTTTTTGATAAAGAAATTCAGCAACCTGAAGAGAAAATAGGCATAAGGTGCCTTGCTCTCTTGAAGAAATCTGGATGTTGAACTCCTTTACCTTACCCTCATTAAAATTTGCAGATTGCGCTCTTCATTGATGTGTAGTTCTGGAAATATTGTTTATGGCTGAAATTTCTTCCAAAACAGATGGAAACTCTAGAGAGCAATTTTCATATTCTCTCTGTAAAAACTTCTTGCAGGCTTTCTACAGCAGATTTTTTTTAAACTTCATTTTTTCCCTTTTTTTCTTTTTCTTTTTAATGTACTCTTATAAAATTTGTCATCAATTATGCCTCAAGTTCTATGAATGTTGGATGTTTATTTTTTTAAATTTTATTTTACCAAGATAGTGAAATAAAGCAATATTTATTTCTGTTGAAGAGGAATATAAGTCTGGTTTGTGAGCACCATTACAAAATAGAATCAGTTGTTTAGTCGACATAAGAAAAGTAACTTTCACAGAGATTGGTATGCAGTGGTAGCATAATTCTTGTTTGAAATGTAATTGTTAGCAACTATGGCTATACAGCTGTCATATGAAAAACTGTTTCCTGTTTTTCAAAGACGTAGCTATAAACAAAAGGATATTTCATTAACTAGTGCTGAGAGGAAGTCTGTTCACTCCTCTTCTTGCTAACAATATAGTGCCTGTAAGTTCAAAGATTTTTTCTCGATAGTTCTGTTATTCCAAGAGATGAGAAGGATGTCATCAGCAATTAATTCTTGCAAATGTCACAAGAATAAAATATATAAACTTGAAGAAAAAAAAAATCACAGATATTTTAGCTGTTTAGCTGAGACTGGAATGGTGTGAAAGAGCTGCTGAAAGGGTAAAAAGCAGCTTCACAAAGAGAACTGCCTATAAATAGAGGTTGGCCTAATTCTTACTTATTCTATAGTTGGTTTGTACTGCTTCATAAAATCCATGAAAAAAAAATTATACAGTAGATGAATTGGGAATTTTCTGCTAAAAACTGAGTCTGAATGTACAGAAGCCAACTGGTTCCACTGGACATCAGTACTAGGAAAAGAATTTTTAATTTTCTTTTTCATTTATTTGCTTGAAATGGGAAAATTTATTATGTATTTATGAATAAGTAATCTATTTTAATTTTATTTGCAAATATATGAACAATACACAGACAATTTAAGGTGTATGATGTATGTTTTTCAGTGAAGTTAAGACAGAACAATAGATGGTGTCTCATATAAGTGAATTTCTTTGTTCAATTTTCATATATTATAACAGAAGGAAAGAAGTTGCCTCAGCTGTGCTGTATTGTCTCCTACGCTTATTGACAAAATAAAAGAAAACTAAATATACATATCAAGATTCATTTAATCTCCTTAAAATTTTGCTTGGCAAAACAATATCAGGAGTTGTGTTTTCCTCAGTTGCAACTCACAAGTTAAACTCAGCTATAGATGTTCAGAACTTAAAATATATCACATTGTTCCCATTCTGTCTTTAATGGAAATGTAATGCACCACAATCTATTTTTATCTCCGAAAGATATCTCAGACAATTATTTTTGGTTTAGATGAATGTATTTGTCTTCCTGTGGCCAGTACCATAAAAAAGGGGAAAAGGCTCATTTATCTGTGTAATTAAAGGCAAACCCATTAAATTTAGTAATAGTGATATGAAATAAAGTTTAATTTTATATTATTTGTATCAGATGACTGTGGTGATGACAGGAAGAAAAGGTTTGTGGAAGTTATGTGTTCCAATAAAGGACTAGCTGATTTTATTATTCTTTATATATCCCTGGTCTCTTTAGGGTAGGAAACAGACCGTGTTCAAGGGGCAGTTGTCTTGCATGTTCAGCACTTCATTACTATAATGGTACTGTTTAGGTAGTTTAATAGCCATATGTGACCTTATAGAATGAGAGGTATTTCACCATGGAGAGCAATTACTTTGTTAGCATGAAAGAGTTTCTTATCATTCCTTGAAGAAAGGAATCTTAGACATTCATTCTTTTCTCCCAGTCTCCCTGTCTCCCAATAATTTTCAACCTATGCCAATTTCAACCAAATACAGAAGACATTTAGATTGCTGCAGTATTAGCTGACTAGTGTTTCCTAAGATGTGGTGGAATAAGCAGGTGAAAGACTTTTAATGCTGGATCCTTGAGAAATTTCTCTGATGATCTCTAAGCACAGCAGTACATCTGGCCAAGACAGCAACATTTCACCATCCTGGATCCTTCTTGCACAGTCACTCCACAGCTCCTGTTACCCACCTCTCTCCTTGTATGATCTAAGAAATGTGTCAAGAAACTCCAGTTGTGACATTTGTTGCAGGACTGGGTACCAGATTATGGCATGGTTCTGAGATGGAAATAATAACAGATGAAGCTTCTTAGGAAATAAACAGATACAAAACCAGCTTTCATTAAATCCATTATTTAGATAATAATGCAAACCTGGCCCTGGTGATCATTCCTTTTTTTAGGGGGATTTTCCAAAAATTTAGTCAAAAAATGCCCACACTATTTATTTCTCTTAATCCAAACTGATTGTTCAGAATTTAATAGTGAAAAAATTAGTACCTAAATTATCTAGTGAATGGGAATACCATGAATAGCAAGCCATGAACCATCTCTTTCATAATAATGTATTCAGGCAGTCTTGTGACCTGAGTAACAGCATGAAAAGGGTATTTGAGATTAAAGCTCTCATTTATTCTTTTCAGAGGGGGCTTTTTTACTAAATCTTAATGTGTATTTTCAACTTTGACAGCTAGGTTTTTTTCTTTTGCAAACAACTCTGAGCTATTAACTGAATTATGGAGGATAAGATCACCAGCCTCCTAAATGTATTGTTATAAACAAAAAGTACTAGATTTTTTTCCCTTGAGAAGAGTCAAAGCTGTTTTGTCTGAAACAAAGCAAATCAGGTTAGTAATTTATTTGTCATTGTTTCACCTTTCAATATAACTGGTTTAGGCTTTACCTAGTTTTATCTTCTCTGAGCATGTTTTAATACAGTTTCTCTGATTGTTTATGGATGCTGAGATCTTGCATAAAAAGGCATTACAAGGATTTATGACTTCAGTTTATGGTAATATTTCCGACATGGTAAAGTCTCTTCTTCATTACATGTTGTATTTCACTCATCACTTTACGAACTAACCCTGGAATATGCTTATTTATTTTATAAAAGATGAAAAGTGGGAACTTAGCTTGCAAAAACAGGCCTTTATAACCTGACGTGAGCATATATTAGGGAGTGCTAGAATCTTCACCAGTGTTTTGCAGCTGAGAAATATGTGAGCAAATCCACTGATTTTATTTTGAATACTTGCAGAAGATGATCCCAGCATAGTGTACATGTATATACTTGAACTGTGAGTCCTTGTTTAGATAGATAGGAATATCTGGAAACTTTTCTATTGTGGAAGTCCATCTTTCAGGCTAAATATTGGCAAAAACAAGAGTTGTTTTGTTAGCTCATTTGGGATTGAAACTCTCTTCACCACTTTTTATCACACAAGTTAGCACATTTGAAACCTTGTCATCTGGTTGCACTACAACCAAGTGAGAACTAGCACAACGGAGCTAATTCATTTGGATAACAGTGCATATTTTTGCTCCTGAAAATGATGCTTAGCAGCCAAGTTCTAAAAGAACCTGCATAAAGGTTATGACACTTAACAGGATCCAGATCTCTTGACTTTTCTTCCTATTATTCTACTGGAGAAAAAGAGGCAGAAAAAGCCAGACACTTTACTGCAGAAGTCCTGAAATTCAAGCAGATAATTGGAGACATATAGGAGGAAAACACTTCCAATCTTCTCATGCAGTCAGGTAAGTGCATCCCTGAATTCAATATCTCAAAAGGGGGAATAATATTATCGTGCAAGCTGTAATACAAAGAACTATGCAATTTCAGCTACCATAGGAGCATGAAGAAATGCTTTGCTCTGCTTTATACTGCTTTTTCTTTTGACTGATTTTATGCCATCATAGGTGCCCCACTTAGTTTAAGAATATGCTTTTCTATCACATAAAATGAAGGCATTATTTTTTTTACCTATTCTAGACAGCAAAATTTAACCAATTGTGGCTAACCAATAGCAGAGCTGTGATGCAGTCACACTGTGCAGTCATGGAATTATTATTGGGATGATCTGTACATTGTGTACCTACATCAGATAACTTTTGTACTTGTTCTAAAGATGAACGTATACATGCAACAGTGGAAGAGCCACTCTAAATCCTTTTCCTCAGAGTCACTATAAGAGTCTGTATTCCTGCTCCTAAAGCCTGGGGGACTATGAAGATTGAAATGTACATGCCAAGACTGAGTCAGTGCCCAGTTTTTTGTTTGGTTTTGGTTTGGGGTTTTTTTGGCTAAGAGGGAGAAATGTGAAATTGAGCTGTGGAAGGGTTATTTTTGCTTACTGCTCTCCAACCCAGTTTTGCATGCCCAAAGGAGTCAATCACAATTTAACTTCTGATTGTTTCTTTCAGTGAGAATTTAATGTGGTTGCTAAACTTAGTTCATATTCTTTATTCTTCTTCCCCAAATTTCTGTGAAAATATTTAGAGGTATGCTGTTCCTGCTGGGCTCATCTTATGAACTGCATGTGTCATAACCGTCAAAGTCAGGGTATTATAGATTTCATTTTTCATTTATCCATTTTCTTCAGTAGATGATGGAATGGAAGGTTTTCTACTAAAATTGTGGCTAGTATAGCACAAGGGATACTGCTATGTTACAAGCACTCATATTTTATGCAGTTTATTTAGTTTTAGTATTTTTTGAGATTTCCCTAGCTTTTTGTATTTAAGATCTTAAGAGTTAGTGCTGCTACAAACTGGAAAAGTAGGCTATTACTTCTGCACTTAACAGATGGCTTACAAATGTCTTAGTCATATAAAAAGTGATTAGCCTTAAGGATGCTTTCTGTGAGAATTATTTGAACATATTTTACCACTCTACCACCTTTTACCACTTCTGTGAACTTAAGAATTATACGAAGAAGTTTCTAAAAGGCTTTTCCTTCTAATAACTAATCTTAAATTGCAGATACCCTGTAATTTATACAATGAATGACTCTTCTTTTGGTTCATGGTGGTTTCAGTTAAAAAAAAATCTATATAAAGAAGATAAGTAGTCTGGTTATACTTTGAGGAGAAACCCTATCTTTATTTATTTTTCTGATGATACACAGAATATTTCGGAGGGAGGAAACAGACATGTTTTCTATCCATAATGATTTTTCCTCTACGATGGGAATTACGCTTTTTACACTTAAAAAATAAATTTTAAGAGCATCCCAATTAAAGAAATTGTTTGTTATTTACATATTTTCTACCATTTCTGTTATTTTAATTAATCTAAAATATTTTTAATCCTGCATTCTATTTGGACAATTTGATTCTAAGTAATTAATGAAATACATGAAAAAGCTAGAATGCAACTCATGGCAATCACTAATAATGCTTTATATTAAGTGCGCTTACCCTCAGTTAATATTTTAGCCAAAGATATGCTAAAGCATTGAAACTATTAGTTGATTACAACTAAGATTCTGACAATCAATAGGAATCCAAAGCTATCAATGTCTGAGGTTAGTTAGACGTTAGTTAGAAAGGGTCAGGCATATGAGACTGACATCTTATCATTACATCTTAGGGATTAACAGCTGTACCATTTTCCATTTCAATTCTTGTTTATACAGTCGTCCAGTTGCCCCTAATATGTCATTGGTGGTATCCCTAAAATTTGTGTCAGAAATACCAGATTAAATTTGATGTCTTTACAATTGCTGTGTGAAAATACTATAGGCAGTGTACTGGTTAATGGTTTAGCAGTGGTGATTGGAACAAACTGGAATAATCAGCTGTCGCAGAATATCAGCAGTTTAGGTCATTGCCACAAATATATGCACCAACTTTAATTTCCCTCTCTAGCTGCCATTCTGCCTAAAAATATTAACCAGCATCAGAGTCAGTGAAGACTATAAGATTAAGTGCTTTGAACAGTTGAACTGCACACAAATACCAGTGGTTTGTTATATGTTTCTATAAGAATCATAATTTTGCTTATGTGAGAAAAAGTTAAACAATCTCTACCCCTACAGCTCTACACAGAATTATTTTAAGCTGACCCAGTTTCATGTTTGGCTAGTATAGCCCTGTGGGAAAACAATGAATTAGACATATATGCACAGGTAAAAGAAAAACAGCATTTATTCAGAAATACAGGCCATGTAACTCTGTGGGAGACAATGGTAGCCTGACACAGTGTCATCTGAAGATAAATATGAGGAAGCTATTGAGAAAAGATTCTTGCAAACTTTAGAGGATTTTTATTTTCATTTTTACATCAAATGATATTCTACTGTATGGTTGTATTTCTGATACCAAGCAGCTTTCTCAAAATTCAGAATTCTAGCATTGAGATGCTGAAACATCCTTTACAATATATACTACATAGTATGTACACTGCAAATAGGAAAAAAAACCCAAGAAACTTTGACAGAATCTCAGAAAGCAGTTTGTATGTTTTGTAACACAGAGATCCTGTTGTTTCTGTGCCTATACCATGTCTTCAGGTCAAGTGAACCATTTTTCAAAAAACATTTTTATCTTTGTGCATTGCTGAGTCATTAAAGCAACCCCTGTGCTAGGCAGTACACCTGCAACAATGTTTGGCAGTCATGCAGCCTTCTTATTTTGCAGGAGGTATAAGCCTCCTGTGATGTGATTCCCTCTGTAGTGAGTGACGTTGCACTATCACAGCATCTGTAGGGTGATTATCACAGACAGATTATCCCCTACATATTTTATGGAATATAATAAGAAGATCGTTATTGCCAGAATGAAAACAGAACATGTTCATGTTACTGTTTCTTAGTTATATTACTGCATCTTAGTGCCTCTTCCTGAAAAGTTGGAAAAGTGTAAGTGCACCTGATTGGGCAATTGTACAAATGTCAGCAAGTAATTGACCTTTGTCTGACCTCATCTGCAAAATACAATCTGTGAGCTTATCTGTTCTCTTCCTTAGCTCTTTTATGATGGAATCCATAGCTTAACTTGAAGAAAAAGTCTAGGAGGTTTTGTGTGGGTGGCATGAAGACCCTACTTTCTCTGTTATTTAATGTATTAATTTTAGTAGAATTAATAGGGACAGAATAATAGCATACTGCCAGGTGATTTTATTTCAAAAAGTTCAGCCCAGTTTTAGCCACTACACTTACTTTCAGTTTTACATGATCTTCAGATCACTTCCGCTGCAAGTAACACACTAACTTACATCATAGATATCTTTTTCATATCTTAATCTAGAATAAAGAATTCTCTGGTGAGGGAAGAGCAGAAGACACAGGAAAAGTTTGGAGGTTTTTTTTACTTTTAACTCTTTAGGTATTTTTTTCTTATTTCCTTTTTCTATCTTGTCAAATTAGATCTAAGTTATCCTGAAAGAAGAGAGGTCTATGAGAAGGATAAATACTAATAACAGATTGTCTGACAATAAATTTCAGGCAAAACTGTTCTTTCTTTTGTCTAAGTTCAGGTCAGAACTTGAAAATATACTGAATCAGAGCAGCCAAATACCAAATAGACTGAACAAAGAAAATCCATACAGATTCCTTTTTTTTATAACCAGTTAATCAGAACTTCCTTATCTTGATTGTATTGTGTTGTTGCCTAGTGATCATGAACAAATTTTTTAGGTTTCTTAATGTAGTCTTCGCCACGTTTCATAAGAGCATATGTATTTCAATATGTTCTTACATGTATTCATTCATTTTATCATGTTTCATAAATGCTAGTTCTGTTTTAAGCATTACTAATTTATGCTATATTTATTTAGGAAAACTTATACCTATTGTGTTTATATAATTTTAACATTATGTGAAGTAGAAAATTAAGTTATGTTGAGGTCATACTTCCATCACTCTAAGTTGTTACTTGGCAAAGTTGTATTTCTTAAGAATTTTATTCAGTTGTTGTGATACCTTCAGGTGAAACTCAGCTTCAAGTGGGAAAGCTTTTGTAAAAATAATTTTTGTAAACAACTTCTAGGATTGCAATTTAGTAAATAAACAAAGCTGGAAGCTGGAGGACAGCTTAACAGTCAATGGAAAAATCTTCGGGTTGAAGACTAATTCTTCCTCATGACTAGCTCAGCCCCTGTGATTGCTTTCACTTTGTTTTTATCCTGAGCTAAATGACTGTGCCAAGATCAGCCAGTGTTACTGCATAGAAGTATTTGGCAAGGAAATAAATGTTTTAGCATGATTTATTTCTACGTGGCAAAAACTATTTGTCCTACAGAACATCTGTGAAGGAAGGTTGACTATAACTGGTTAGAAATTATTATGTAGCTGGGATTTTTTGTGAAGTCATCAGTAACTTTTGAAGGCCTATGCATTTTTCTAGACAACTAATTGTTTTCAAATATAATCCATATAGAATAAGCTAAACTGTAAGAACTCTTCCAGAAGGGTAATTCCAACTCTGTTTTCCACTTGTAAATTACTGTCCTGATACAGAAAGTCTTAATTTTCTCCCCAAAATATACTTTCTGAATTATATGATTTCATTTGGTTCTTTCCTATTAGGTTTTAGAAGAGTGAAATTATTTCCCCTGATGTACAAATAAGTGGAATATGCTAAGAAAATTGTACTTTAGGGTTTCTCCAAATAAAAAAGGAATTTAAATGACTGAGGCACAGGCATGAAAATGTTTGTCTATAAAAGTCTAGAGGAAAAGGAGGTATAATGCAGCACATACTTGATGAAGAGTTGCAAATTTCTTTGGTACTGATACAGTCATGGTCAACATTTTCACTGCTTTAGCTATTACTTCAAACATTCAGCATGATATAGACAATGTAAAAAAAACATTGCAGTATAAAGAATTTTCTGCACACATTGTTCCCTCAGATCAAAAAAATCTAGACAAATTTTCATATGAAAGAGATTACCTTTTGTGTGTACAGACTGTGTAACTTTCTAATAATAATTTTAAAGTAGACTTATTTTTTGTGATGGAATACTTACTCTGGGATCTAAGGCCAACAGTTTGGTTGTAGCCTATATGGTTCCTATTAAAAAGTGTTATATACACCTTTAAGGAAATAGGGAAAAGGGTTTGCAATTTGTAAACCTGATTAATTGAGATCGAAGATTTTTCCTTTCATTTATTTATATTGACTGTAATTTTAATTTTCTAAAACCAGAATATTTTATTAAAGTCCTAGAATAATACAAAAATACTATTTCCAATATGTTGCTTTCTTTTGTTAGAACTTTAATGAATTTAATATTTTCTCAAGGTGTTTTATTACAGAAATTCTGAAAGTAACCACTCTATCAAAGTATTTACGAATGCACTCATGATTAGAAAAAACTTTAGTGCTTTCAAAAATCAGGTGCATGAGGGAACATTTTATGGATGAAGTAATATTAAGGATTTTTTATTTAAATAATAAATATTGCTAAGGGACTGACTGTTTCTAATTAACCATTCCTTTTTCTCCACAAGGAGTTTGAGGACCAAGATAATAATCATTTTTAAATTTATTTTATTTTTTTACACACTGATGAAAAAGGATTGAAACTTCCAGCTTGTTTACATCCAAAATTTATTCCAATTAATGTAAATTAAGCGTATGTATTTTGATTATTCTTTTGATGCATTTTTTGCACATATCTTGGATAACACTTAAAAAATGGGTTCTTTTTACTTATAGACAAATATAATCTATTAAAAGCAAAAAAGGGTATTTGACAGTCATTCTGATAAAATGTGGGACGGAGGCCAAGTACAACAGAAGGGGAGAGAGAGCCATGTACTTAATTATGTAGCTCTATTATTCCACTTATTTCAGATTTTACTGGAACAATACAAGTGGAATTCACTACATTTTGCCTCCTTAAGGTATGCGTGACCAAAGATTTTTAGTCATATACCAAACATGCTTTCTAGCATAAATAGAAAAATAGTCTTCTCCATACAGTACTAGAAAGTTCACATGCATTTCTGGTGGGAAAAGTAACTCAGACTGGTTTAAACCACAGAGATAAAGATCTGTGATGGCAACATTCTTTAAAAAAATATCAACCAGTATATGAATTCCGGTATTTTATCAACTAAATGATATAAGACCCTGAGCCTCTGAATCTGTTTGCTGTCCTTTAAATTTTTTTTCTTGGATCTTTTAAAAGAAATAGTCTCAGGGAATCTTCCATATTTAAAATAGATAAGCTAAACTGTAAGTGTATATTCAATATATATCCCCAATATATATTTCCAGTATTTTCAGCTAGTATTACAGTTTTATTCTTTGAGTTAATATCAGCACGTTTTTAGTTTTCATGTACTTCAGATTAGTTTGAATTCAACAAAAAACTAAAGTTACTGTATTTTGTGGCAATTATGTCTTCCCTGTGGCATATTAGGATATATATGAACATAAAGAGTATAGGAAGTTTTCTTTACTAAAATAGTTTATTCCTAGGTCTTTTGTGCTGAAGATTTATGTAGTATTTCCCTTTCTTGTTACATATCATGCTCAGGAATCGCGTGGCAATTTTATATAAGTGTGCTTTTAGTTTCTAGATGCTTTCATCTAGGTGGCAAAGACTGGCATGGGCCTCTTCAGAGTGCACTCTTTCACCTTTCTAGTGAAATATTCAGTGATATAGACTATCTCAAGTGATCTTTTCATCACTGTGGAAGGCCACAGATATAACATTTAGTATGAATTTTTAATTAGCTTTTTTTTCTGTGCTGATAGTACGGCAGATTAGAATTTACTTTTCATGAAGTACACTGCAAAACCAGAGGTGATTCTATCCTTACTCAGCAAGATGTGATTCAATAAACAGGGAACAAAAGATGATAAATTCTTGGGAAATTTTCCTTTCTTCTTGTGTGTTTTACCATACAGAGAAAGAGAGGAAAAGCATATCTGCCCTACGTGCAGAGGTACAATGAAGCTTTCTCATACATGTTTATGGTCTCTGTCTTCATACAGATGAAGATGGTTTGTTGGCTTTACAGAACATCAAGTTGAAAATAACAGGGAAAAAAAAGCAACCCCCAAAAAAATTTTAAAAACGCCCCCATTTCATTATATTTCTGTATAAATCTACACTTGATTTACACCTCAAGAGCTGCACGGAATTCTTATTTAGAAGATAGAGTTTAACAGAAGGGGGTGCAGATTCAGAAAGAGTGAGAATGTTGCTTCAATTAATGGAACCTCTGTATGAGAAAATTTTGGAGAGGTGTTAATTTACTAAAGATATGATAAAACTGTGAAAAATTATTATTGGCCCTGGGAGGGTAGACAGTGAGATCACACATGAAACTCACAGAGAGGTAGTTTTTGAAACTAAATCTAGCTCCTTCGCACAATAGGGAGGTCACATGTAGAACTTCACAGACTGTAGTAGATACAGAATATTTATATGGCATGTAAAAATGGGACAGATGGGTTATTAAAAAATTAAGAGGATATAAGAATTGTTAACATTTAGGTACAAGTAATTAATACTAATTAAAGAACTCAATGCATATGTTTAATTTTACAAACCAGATAATATTTCCAGAAAATAGTTGCAAAGTAACTTTGAGTTTTTGAGGAATAATTACTCTCTTAGTCTTGAGAGTTATCTAGAATAACAACTCATTTAACATCCATAGTATTTTCACAAGAAAGAGTGAACTCCATGCACTTTCTGTGCCTTGTGTTAGGATATTCCTACACAAATCGGGGCAAATTGGCTTATTCTTTTATATAGGAGTCATAATCAGGACAGAGTTAGTTTAGAAAAGAGTAATGTCTCTTTGATGTTGGCCTCTATGATATCTGGAAAATAAAGGATTTTTGTGCCAAAAGTAGTAACTCATTTAAACTCATCTTTATTTGCAAAGACAGTTTGATGCCATGTGGAAAGAAGTGTGAATACTTATACAGTAATGCTATTTTACCAAGGGGTATGAGCTCTGCTATGCTAGCCCTTGATATATGCTCTATGAATATAGCCCAGGCATTGGCAGATGGGAGTCAGCTCAAGACATTTTGGATTACCTGTCATAGATGCTTGGGGATTTGTAAGAGTTTACAAGGCATTGGTTCTCCTTTCCTCTGATGATGTTCTTGGGGAGACATTGGATTAGGGAACAAGCAGGTTGAAATTATGATTTCAGAAACAAGGCATATGTCTTGAGAGCATTAAAATGCTGCTTTTCCTCAGCTTTTGGTACAAAGCCTCTGTTTCATTACAAATATATACAATAATGCACTTCAATTCTTTGAAGGGACAAAATGTTTTTATAGTTTCTGTCAGTGAATTTGTATTGTTCTATATAATTATGCTCAATCCAAGCCTGTGTTTTGGGTTTGTTGTCAAACCTTTTGCAGATTTTGGGTTTTGGAAAGAAACACTTATGAAAGATTTGTTCTCAGAATATTCATGGAATGAGAGGAATGTGAATACTTTCTTCTCTAGAAGATAAAAGGGGAATGTTTACTAAGTCAAAAGTCAAGTACACGATCACCCTTACCATATACCCCACTCTCTGCTGTTGCTAAGGAAATAGAGAGGAACTTAATTCAGTTTCCTCATTGACATACATGTCTGTCTGTGTTTGTTAAGGAAATAGGGAGAAAAAAGGATATAAGAAATTAGAAGATGTTGGCTGAACATCTGAAACTGAAGTAAATTACATAGATGAAGGGAAAGGCATAGCTACTCAGAAACAAAATAGGAAAACTAAGCAAGCTATACATAGGAGAGTTTTAGCATATCCCTTTCTCTTCTGCATTAGGGAAAAGAAGGTGGAGAAAAGTGGTTAGAAAAAAACACTCTGCTCTCTCACCACAGAAAAAACTCTAGAGGAATTTCCTGGAATTAAGGGACCTATCTAAATACTGGAGGTTGTATTCTTTTTTCGGAAAGGGCATTCATTGCTTGAAAAATAAGTTATAACTTTTTATAATCTGCATCCTTACTAGTGTGAATGTGCTGCTGTTCTGGGTTTACACCCAGTGCAGAAAAATAGATTAAAAGTACCTGGTCTGTAATTTCCAATTTGTACTGCATAGCTCATAACTGTAGTATAAGGGTTTCCTTCTCCTCCCCTTTGTGCATGAACATTTTATTATCTGCAGCATGGGGTCTCTTACTCTGATCTGTACATACACTTACAATTAATGTTAATAGCGATTCCCAGGGTGGAGTAGAAGAAAATACACCACACAAGTTTAATTTCTGTGACTTCAGATCCATATATTGAAGTGAGAGAGTCTAGTCATTTCCATAGTATTTCAGACTTAAAGATTACAAATGCTGGAATATGCTGACATCTTTGTTTTGAGGGGGTTTCTTGTGAAGATGTTACTAGTTTCACTGTCTAGTGAAACTCCTAGCAACCCTCAGTTTTGTTTTCTCAAAATTTTCTGGCAATCTATACAAAAATACATTCTCACTATTCCCCATCCTTTATAGGCTAGGGAGCCCAACCTCAGCCTAGGAGGCAGTGGGTAGTAAATTATTAAGGTGTACTTTATGCCTGACTTGAAATTTCCTCTGCTTGTGACTTCGTATAGGGGGAAATAAGAGACAAAAAAATTAAAACAATAAACCGATAAGCATTTAATAGAAAATAAATTTTTACTAAAACCCAGTGAATTTCTTCATTACTAAACAATTTAGAATATATGTCTTTGAAAAGATGGAAATTTAAACATACCTAAATTTTTGCCTCCTTAATTTCCATCATTTTTCCTAAGATAATCAAAAATTTAATAATCTTTATATTTATTATGATTTTTTTTCTTATATTCAAACAGAAGCAGTGAGCAGCGCTGAGTAAAGAGACAGAAAAATTCATTGCAGATCCACAGGTTGCTCCACTAAAACAAGGATGTCAAAATAGTGACAAAAAGAGAGGATTAATCACTAGGAACTGTTTGTCCAGTTCCTGTACTACTAATCCTGTCATCCCTTCTCCCAAGTGGATTATCTGTACAAAGCATCATTACAGTGCTGACATACTACATTCTCTAAACATGTAAATGAGATAGAATTTTATGCTTATAAACTTACTTGTGTCAGTCTGTGCTCGTGCATCAAGCGTAGGCACCAGGAAAAAGAAAATTGAAGCCATTTGGTAAAACCTTGAGTGAAAGTAGAAAATGGCTTTTTCCCTCTTACATTCCATTAGACCTTGACTATATAGGTTTTGGTTTTGTTTAAAGAAAAAAAAAATAATTGGAAATATTAACAAGCAATAAAAAATAAAGAAAGCCTGCTCAGGAGAGTTAGAGGCATTTAATTGTTTTGCAGGTTTTCATTCCTTTATGTTTGTTTACCTTTTCCTCCTCCCTAGAGAGGTAAACTCTGTATATTTACCTAGAATAACATACAATGTTCCAATCTTTATTTACTGAATTAGACAAATAGCAATTATTGCAAATTTTGTAGTAGGAATTTACCTCATTATTAAAACTTTAGGATCTCTCATCTAATATTGCCAGTAAGAGTGTGACCAATGGCACCTAAAGTGTCTGAGCTTCCATACTGATTATTTTGTTGTTTAGAAGTACCAATGTTAGTCCCTAAATTAGCAAGCTCAGCTAATGGAATGAGCTAAACAGCAATGATTTCAGTTAAAATAGTGCAGTGCACAACATTCTGCTGTTTTTCACAAAAGATTAGTATATTGACTACCTTTACATTTAACATCTATCTTTCTGAGATACGTCAAGACTTGTAGTTGAAAGAGGTTATTAAAAAACCAAAGCATATTAGTTTTAGTATTTAGCTTTAGCAGGGAAAATTATTTAGCTCTTAATCTCATTCTAAACACTGAAAGTTTAAATAATCCATTTTTAAGCTCATTTTATTTCATTACTCTGTTTGTGTATAGGCTTTTCCATATTATTAGTTTTGGAGACTGTCATCAGGCAGTAATGAACTTTTGAGTGTAAGACTGTATTTGGACTATTGCTACAATACTTATCATATCCTCCACTGAAGTACAAATTCTTAATTTACTTCCCTTTTCTATCCATGCATAATTCACTTATTCTTTTTTCTTTCAGTCTGTCTTTCTTCTCTTGAAAATATATATGTCCAGATAAACATGAACTGCAATTTCTCTAGGGGTTTTTTGGCTGTCTTTGGTTTGGTTTGGTTTGGTTTGGTTTGGTTTGGTTTGGTTTGGTTTGGTTTGGTTTGGTTTGGTGGGAGGTTTTTTTGTTTGTTTGTTTGATTGGTTGGTTGGTTTGTTGGGAGTTTTTTGTGTTGTTGGGTTGGTTTTTTTTTTGTGTTGTTGGTTTATTGATTTTTTTTTTTGCTTATTCTTATTATTTTCTAGATTATAACATGGGAGACATCACTGAAATGATCCAGGACAACTCCCCTAGCACTCTTAAATTGCTAAAGATGCTCTGATATTTTGTGTGCTGTATTATTCATTTCGTGAAGAAATAGTACTCTTTCTGAAATTCATCTGAAGACTTTTCTTGCAGATTTTCCATGAATGATCTTTATATAATCTATGTGCTTTTTTACATATGTATGAGAATATATGAACAGCAACCTGGAAATAAACCTTTATGTTTATCTATATGGATTTGATGCAATCCATTGTCTGTTGAAGTTAATGAGATTAGACACAGTCCTTAAATAATACTTCTGAAAGACAACAAAATCTACCTTTAACCATGTACTAAGTAACATAATATTAATTTGTTTGTAATATAGTCAGAATTACAGCACAGTAAGGGTTCTTTACTTGAGTTTCTGTGGTGAAAGAGCAGAACTTTTATTATTAGAATATATAATCACTGAATTCCGTAAATGGTTATGTTATTGTAACTGTCTTTGTTCTCACTCTCTGCTAAATACAAGGCTTATAATAGGCAATAATTATATCTGTTAATAAATCCAAGTAAAAATATGTGATTATAATTTTTATAGCAACCAATATCTGCATATCTGGTTTTTAGGGTATAGTTACACAGTTCTAAGCTTTAATTCTAAACAGCCCTATATTATCCATATGGAAAAGACCTGAATTAATTAAAATAAAAAATCTTTTAAGATAGTTTGTTACATACAGTGAAATTTATGTTGAAGAGATAAATTTACACCCGTTTCTTGAAAGTGATGTTCTTATCAGTGGTCAGGACAGGGCTAACATGTCTGTGAGGCTTGTGAAGTATGTGGTAAATATACATGGTGGATGAATATATAACATAATGAATCATTTTTAATGATCTTAAAAGAAACAGTGTAAGATTGATTTTTTTTTAAATTTGAAAAATGCAATAGGGCCTTTGTGTAATATGCCTTTCAAATTGTTCGTGGGAATTGCTTGATCATGAACACTATGTTAAGAAATCTGCTGGGGCTCTTAAAATGTAGTTCCTTGTTACTGTTGTAATTGCTGGGATATAAAAAAATTAGTATTCACTTCACTCTTCACTAGACCTAATCTTGATCCAAAAAGTAAATTGAAAGTAAGCTGATCTACTGTTTGCCCAAGCAGTAGTTAAACAAGTTTTAGAAAATTTACAATCTTGTGTAAAACAGTTGTGCAGAGGTGTTCTAGAGGTTGCATAAGAATTGAGATGAATTCAAAGTTAAAGCCCTTAATGCTCTATTAGTAGTAGACTTCCACTGTTCTTTTGTGCAGTGTCCATGTGATTCAGTATAAACCCTGGGTAGAATCCAAAAAGAAAACACTTTTTAAGAAGGGGTGACTGAATATTTCTCCTTCAAAAATGTATTCTCACCTACAGAACCTGGAAAACGCTGAATTTGTCCCCTACCTGACAAAAATCTTTATTTTATGCATCAAAGTACTACTCAAAGAACTGATAAAATCTTTTGTATTGTTAACATTCTGGAAAAATCTTTTATTGCATATTGTGCTTTGCTTGTTATTTGGAGAATTCATGGGCCAGAAATATACGTTTAACACAAAGAGGCTTTTTCAAAGGACTGTCGAAATAGCTAAGAGTCTAGTAGTAAAAAGGTTAAGGTTTTGATGCTTGTGGTAGGGGAATTTTGTATTGATGCGGGTTTTTTCCTTTTCTTTTTCACATCTGGTTGATACTTGAAGTATGAAGTATGTCAATTCGGACTTGAGTATGAAAGAGTTTCCATAAATATTAAATGTCTAACTTGCTTTTTTCCCTGTCTCTGAGTTTAAGCAACGTTATGAGATATAGGACCTTGCATAATACCAGCAAAATCAATTAATATTCCTTATTTATGCTAAAGGGGCGCAAAATATGCTAGGAATCACAGCTCTTTCCAGAAAACTATGCACAAAAATCCATAATATTTTTAAAGGTCTGCAATAGTGCACTACTCTGATGTTCTTCCACAGTTGCATGTTTCTATAAAGATAATTTCTGTATCCCTCTCTCTTTTTTGACTTAGAAATGTAAGAATTTATCATGGGGAATGCCAAATAAGCCAAGGAGGAAAAACATATTTTTTTGCAAAATTCAGATATATAAAGATTATTTTCAGTACAAAGCTGTGTGCTTTAACACTTTATAAGAAGTTATATTAATTTTGAATATATGCAATGTTTTTCTGATTTTGTCATCCACTAAAAAAAATGTGTTTTTTCAGGCTGTAACAAAAACAGCCCATCTGGTCTTAAAGTAAACAAGAGAAACACTACAGAGAGAGTGAGAAAATAGTCTAAATTTTCTAGAAATAGTCTAAAATATCTTTAACTCATTTTTTCAAAACATAGTGTTAAATTTAGGTTTTTTTTCTATTATAGTATCTGTCAGAATTTCAGAATGATCGATTTTTTAGAAAAATGAAAATTAAACTGGATGTTTTTAGAATCTTTTTAAATGTTTCTGTGATTTTGACCTAAAAAAATCAGTTTTAGGTGGGTTTATTTGTTAAAATCTGCTTTAGTTATTTGAAATTTTAGTTCCTCCTAAGTTAAACTCCTCCCACTTCCATCATGGATGTCTGAAATTCTCTGCAAACCTAGACCTGCTCTGTAGCATTTATCTAATTAGTACACACCACCTCTATCACAAGAGCTGAAATCAGTTAGTTTATTAATTTTTTAAAATATGGAGATAATTTCTACTTTGACTTCATTTTTTTCTAATAATTTAAACTGAACAAGTGTATTTGTTGGTCAGCATGTTGAAATTTAAATGAGGTGTATTGTTTTGTAATCTACACTGATAGTATGTAACTTGTGTTAAAGAAGGGGGTTTTTTTAATTGAAAGGTGGAGTCGAATATTTCAAACACTTTTACAGCAGTTTCTGTATACGTACATTGAAAAGCAGTAAAAATACCTAAAATACTAACATTAGGTATGCAAAGTGATCACATTTTTTCTTAGTCTATATACTTTCCTGTTTTTATTCATGTTTTCATCAAGAAAGTATGTTCTTTTTCTATGTTTCAACTGCCTTTTGTCCAGAAACCGTAGTCCCTTGTTTGAAGAACTTCCAATTAACTGGACACTGAAAGGGTTTTTTAACATACTATCTAAAGTTGAGCTTCCTTGTATTTTCAGGTAACTAGAGATACATAGAAACAAGATAATTTGAAGATTCATAGGGGGTCAGTGTATGGAAAGCAGATTTGAAAGGAGGCAACAAAAGGATTTTGAATTTTGTTTTGCATTTTTCCCTTATTCTGGTCAGGAAGAACTTCATTCACTGGCCTATTTCTTATTTTATCATTGAATTAACCCTCTTCCCCCTCTTATGTTCAAAAGCCTGTTTTGCTGAAAAAATAATTGCTTCTATTTTAAACTTATTTCCCTCATTCTCAGGAAACTATCTTTTGCTACTTCTTGCTTGTCAGACACCATCAATAACTAATGATTTAATCAGTTGGCATTGAAACCTGCACAAATATTTTAAACTAAAAGAAAGCAGCCTTAGAAAATTACACACTACTAAATACACTATATTAGTTAGCACTAACAACAAATACTAGATATCTCTTCCAAATTACAACCTCATGTACAGCTTTATTAACTTTTACCTATTCTCTGTCCCTAAATGGCAATTGCCAGAAGCTAAAATTGTATTGCCAGAAGCTAAAATAGTATGTCAGGGAGAAATAACCTTCCATAAACTCATTTCTTTCATACAAACCTTTAGCTAAAGTGAGATCCTCTGGATCTGACCTAGCTTATGCATTATTATGCATAACCTAGGTTCTATATTCACAGTGACTAGGAGAACTAATGTATCTTTTGATACTGAAACATGTTATTTGTATCTCTTGTGTTAGTCATTTAGCAATATACTGAGCTTCAATGTGGGTAACTCGGTCAAGGTTCACATGGCATATATAACAAAGGTTGATGACCAATCTAGTGTAACTATTAAAATCAGAGGGTTTCACAGAATCACTAAGCAACAGAACCACAGAAACGGATAGTTGAAGTTTGGGAGGGGCCCTTGTACATCTTACCTGCTAAAGCAGGGTCACCTCCAGAAAACTGGCCATGATCATGTCCAGATAACTTCTGAGTATCTTCAAGAAGAGCTCTCAACCCTTTTGAACAACCCGTGCAAGTGCTTAGTCACTTTCACAGCAAAAAAGTGCCTCCTGGTGTTCAGATGGAAGTATTTGTGTTTCAGTTTGTGCCCATTGCCTCTTGTCGTGTCACTGGATGCCACTGAAAACAGCCTGGCTCTAAGTTCTTTACACTGGCACCCCATATATGTATATAAATTAAAGACACCATCCTAAACCTCCTCTACTCCAGGCTGAACATTCCCAGTTCTCTCAGCCCTGCTGCATAAGAGAGTTTCTCAAGCCCCTCAGTCATCTTTGTGGCCCTTTGTTGGATGCACTCCAGTAGCTACATCTCTGTCTTGTGCTGGGGAGACTAAAAGCTGACAAAATACTCCAGGTGTGGTCTCACCAGGGCTGAGTAGAGTGGAAGGACAACCTCCCCTGACCTGCTGGCAATGTTCCACCTAATCCACTCTAGAAAGGCTCTACTGGCCTTCTTAGTCCATGTGCAAATTTGATCTGCTATAGCCTTCCCTGTAAAGTAGTTTCGAAGAAGAGGAAGAATGCCCCTCATGGATCCTGTATGCCTTACAGTATTCCTCCTAAGATCCAGAACTTTGCACTGCTTTCTGTTTATCTGTATGACGTTGCCATCAGATAATTTCTCCAACCCTATGAAGTCTGGATGGCTGCACAGCCCTCTGGTATGTTATCTGCTCCTCCCAGTCCTGTATCATAATCAAATATTCTGAGGCTTCACTTTGCCTTATCATCCAGATAATTAATAAAGATATTGAACTTGATTAGACCCAGTACTTACCCCTGGGGTATGCTGCTCATTACTGACCTATATTTTGTTGTTGTTTAGGCCTGTTAACACAGCCAGCTCTCAGTCCAGCTCATTGTCTGCTCATGCAGCCTGCACTACTTCCTCTCTACTCTGAGGAAGTTATGGGAGAAGGTGTTAGAAGACTTATTAAATTCAAGGCAGACAACATTTACTCCTCTTCCCTCATCTAGAAACTTGTCATTTGTTTGTAGAAAGTTATCAGATATGCCAAGCATGACTTCCTCTTATGAAGCCAGGTATACTACTCCTGATCACCTATAGATAAGTTGTGCCTGGCAAAAGTTCCCAGGATTACTTGTTCTATCATCTTCCCAGGTGTGGAGGTAAGCCTAGATGGGCCTGTAGTTCCCTGAATCCTCCTTCCTGCCCCTGTTGAAGGTAAGGGGATGTGCTATCTTTCAGTTCTCAAGCACCTCTTCCTATTGCCGTGTTTGTTCAAAAATTATTGGTCCTGCATTGCTGGCTGCTAACTTGTGGGTGCATTTCTTATGGCACACAGATTTATTTATGTCCAGTTTCCCTGAGTATTCAGTAAGTTGACTCTTTATCAACGAGTGCATGCCAGCCTCACTCCAGGCTTTTTGCCTGTTCTCCTGGGACTTGTAAAGACTGGTGTCTAGTGTCTCAGACTTTTTTTAATGTGGTGGTTTGTTCAGATTATTTTGTTGCTTTACGAGTAACAATCAAATAAACTGAGTTTTCTCATCTATGATGAGTATAATATGCTGAAATTTAAAATATTAATTTAAAAGGGTGCTGAGCTAGCATATATTTAAAGAATAAAAAAGTGTTAAGAAGACATTTTATTGCTTTTGATTTGGTTTTTTTCTATTTTTTTAATAGAGGGAAAAATGTTCTCTGCTACCCCTTGTTGCCAGTTTCAAAGGATTTTATCGAAATAAGTCTTACAAAAATTAAACCCCTTCTTTTCTGTTTCATGTACTGCTAGGGTAAGCAATTTGCACCTTTATTACCTGAAAGTCATGAGACGTTTCTCACAGTTTCAATCTCAGCTGTAAATAACAATCCTGGGTTTGTGAATAACAATTTAAATGGATGAGCTCTGTAATTTGATAGTCTTTCATTCCAAGATAAATAACCTCCAGTTAAGGGAAAAGGCATGTGACCTTTGTGTTTTAAAATAGCATGAAATATTTAAGATATCATGGTCTTTAAAATTTAAGCTTATTAACATGTAAAGTAAAAGAAAAATTCCACATAAGCAGTATGAAAATAACATAGTAGATGTGCTATGAAATGTTAGTTGAGCAGTCCACTATACTATGTCAAATTTCATTGAAATTTTTCAACTTCGCTGAATTTTTCAACAACTTAAAAAAAACACTACATCAAAAACTAGTACAAATTCAGTTTTCATTAATCAAAGTAAAATTTAAGTTAGATAAGGAAATTGATTGAATTATTTCAATAGCAGGCTGTAAAAGTGCTCAAAGAGTAAATATACTAGATCCTGTTATGCCCATTTTTTTCTCCTCTTGGGTCAAAGCTATGCTATCCTATTCAAAGGGGAAAGAACTGAACATCAGGATAAACATTGTGGTTATACTTAAAATCCTTACAATTTTTTCAGTTAATCTGAGTTAGTTAAATATTGCATATTACTGCATTTATATAGTGCTATTTCAATGGTAGTATTTTAAGCTGTCTTCCAAAATAAAAATGTGTAGATAGTGCTTTTTATTTCCTCTTTCTAACTATGCACTAATGATTCAAAAGAACTCCACCTTTTCCTCAATTTTCTATAAAATGCAGTGTTTGCATACCATTTCTCTTTAATAATTTTTTAATACCATATATCTTTGAGGTAAAATTTCGTAAAATAATTGAGTCACAAGAATAAGAAATGAGCAGCACAATATTTTGAAACATATATGCATGTCTAGAGAGATCCAAAAATACAGCTTTCTGTGTTTACATGCTGTATTGAAAAATGTCTGAAGTTCCTTAAGCACTTAAGACTTTGAAAAATCAATTCATTTTCTCATTCATAATTTATTAATTGAAGCTATTGGCTCCTGTCTTCTGAGAATCTCAAGACTAGTGTTCTAGGTATGCAGGATTTCTTTAAGCACTTGTGCCTAAATGCAAGTAGAGCTGTGCTAAAGTTAAAATTCTAGTTACAGAATTCTTAACCATTCCTTATCTCAAAATAACTGCCTATCTGAGATGAAATATAATGTAGATAAACTATTCTGTGTTTAAATAATTTATATACTCTTTAATGTATATACAGCATTTTCTGATTAGGATTTTATTTCCTTTTTTAAAATTTTTGTAATTGGCAAGCAGTTGATAAATTCAATTGCAGAATGTAAAAATGAAGCATATTAGGTCATGTTAAGTCCAGTTTTTATAATGAAGCAAGAACTATGCTATCCTGCTCTGAGGGGAAAAAATGGACATCAATATGAAACTTTGTGGGTTTAATTCAAAACATATAAATTATTGAAGGTATCAGATTAATTATAAAAAACCTAAATCTGTTTTAGAAATTGTCACCATTTGAGGCTTGGCTTTATTGCAAGAATTTGAAGAATGTCAACAGCCCAAGTGAACTGTATGAAAGATTATTGTTTAAAAAAAATGATACGTTTTTGTGTCCTTCTCCACAGGAAACATAGAATCATAGAATAGTTTGGGTTGGAAGAAACTATAAAGATGATCTAGTTCCAGCCCCCCTGCCATGGACAAGGACAACTTCCACTAGATCAAACTTCTTAAAGTCCCATCCAGGCAGGTCTTGAACACTTCCAGGGATGAAGCATTTATAGCTCCTCTAGGCAACCTGTTCCAGTGCCTCACCACCCTCTAAGTAAATAATTTCTTTCTAGTATGTATATCCAAACCTATTCTCCTTCATTTTGAAGCCGTTCCCTCTCAACCTATCACACTCCTGTGAAAAGTCCCTCTTCAGCCTTCTTGTAAGCCCCCTTTGGATACTGAAAGATCTCTGCAAAAACTTCTTTCTCCAGGCTGAACAGCCTCATCTCTTACAGCCTGTCTTCAAAGGAGAGGCACTCCAGCCCTTTGACCACCATTATGATCCTTCTCTGGACTGAGTCCAAGAGCTCCATATCTTTCTTGTATTGGGTGCCCCACACCTGGCTGCAACACTCCAGGGCAAGGCAGAGGGGCAGAATCCCTTCCCTCACCCTGCTGGCCACACTGCTTTGGATGCGGCCCAGGACATGGTTGCCTTTCTGGGCTGTGAATGTACATTGCCAGCTCATGATTGAGCTTACTGTCAGCCAACACCCCCAAGTCCTCCTCCTCCTCCTCCTCAGGAGAGCTTTTAATCTAATATTAGACAACCCTATATTTTGCTTGGGATTTCCCTCATTCAAGTGCAGCACCTTGCACTTGGGTCTATTGCAGTTTCCATGGGCCCACCTCTCAAGCGCATCAAGGTCCCTCTGGATGACATCACTGCCCTCCAATGTGTCAACGTCACCACAAAACTTGGTGCAGTCAACAGACTTGTTGAAAGTTTACTCAGTCCCGCTCTCCATGTCACCAAAGACATTAAAAAGTACTGGCTCTCATACCAGCTGCTAAGGAATGCCACTTATCACTCTTCTCCTCTTGGAAATTGAGTTATTGACCACAAATCTCTGAGTGCAGTGATTTAGCCAGTTCCTTATCCACCAAGTGGTCCATCTATCAAATACAGGTTTCTCCGCTCTAGAGACAATGATGTCATATGGGACAGTGTCACATGCTTTGCTAAAGTCCAGGTAGATGGCATTAGTTGCTTTTCCCTTATCCACCATCCTTGTGACCTCATCATAGAATGCCACCAGATTTTTCAGACACTGTTTGAATTTAGTGAAGCCTTGCTGGCTGTCATAATCACTTCTTTGCTTTCCATATACCTTAGCATAATTTCTAGGATGATCTGGTCTATGATCTTGCCAGGGGCAGCAGTGAGACTGACCGGCCTGTAGTTCCCTGGGTCTTCATATTTCCCTTTTTGAAAATGGGGGTTGTTTTTCTCCTTTTCCAGTCTGTGGGACCTTCATCAGACTTGTCAAATATAATGGATGGTGGCTCAGCCACTGCATATACCAGTTCCCTCGAGGGCCCAAGAATGCACCTCATCAATTTCCATCAACTTGTGTGCCCTCAGGTTCCTTAGGTGTTCTAAAACCCAGTCTTCTACAACAGACCACTCTTCATTGTCCTAGGCCCTGCCTTTGCCTCTGGCAAGTTTCTCAATGTGGCTACTGCACTTGACAGTGAAGACCAAGGGAAAAAAGTAATTGGGTACCTCAACCTTCTCCATGTCCTGCATAACCATAACCAGCTCTTCTTTTCTTTTTTTTTTTTTTTTTTCCAGAGAGGGCCCAACTTTCTCTGGTTTTCCTTTTATCACCAGCATATCTATAGAAACTTTCCTTGTTTCCCTTTGTATCCCTGGCCAGATTTAATTCTGTCAGTGCTTTAGTTTTCCTAGACTGATCCCTGGCATTTTGGTCAATCTTTCTGTATTTCTGCCAGGCTACATGTCCTTCCTCCCACTGTCTGTAGACTTCCTTCTTCTGTTTGAGTTTGTCCAGGGACTCACTGTTCATTCACACAGGTTTCCTGGCATTTTTGCCTGACTTCTTTCTGTTGGGATATATCACTCCTGAGCCTTAAACAGAAGATCTTTTAGTATTAACTAGCTTTCCTGGGTTACTTTTCCCACCAGGGTTTTATCCCATCTTCTCTAGCAAGCACTTTCCTGAAGGGTCCAAAGTCTTCTCTGTTAAGTCTAGGGTAACAAGCTTGCTGTGTGCCCTCCTTGCTTGTCCATATTAGTTATTGAAGCATTTGCTATGCCCACTGAAATAACCACATCAAAATATATGACCTAGTGTAAAATCTGTGCTAAATATTTCATTATTTATTTTAATTTACTACTTGCTTATGTTTGTAATTTCATTATTTTTATCTTAATTGCCAATTCAGCCATCCTTTCCAGTATCACATATCCTTGGATGCAACATATATTTGCTCTGTGGTTATTCCAGAAACATGACAGGCCAAATTAACGTGCTTTGATTCCTGGAAAATATGCAAAACACTTCCTGATGACAATCCTTTCTTTGTAATGCTCATGGCAAAACTACCTGGTTCCTGATACAGCAGCTGAAGTGCTTGGAGGTCTGAGAACTTTTTTTCTGTACTGTGTACAAAGACATCTGAGAATTTCAAGGTATTGGATCAGGGAGAACAGCTTAATCTCAGTCATTTTTTCATTCTTGATTCAATTTATGAACAGTAAGGCAAAATCATAAACCTGTTGATGTGATAAGCAGTCTGTTGTGCAAATATGATATGAAGTTTGAGTATATGTAGTGGAAATGGAACCCATTTTGTTGCTCTTAAGCTGATTAGAAAATAAAATATGAGAACCTGCAGTGTAATCAAATATTTTCTTCAAAATTCTAAAGAATTGTGGTTCTATTTTTTTTTGTTTAAATGAATTTCAACAAAGCTAACTAACTTTTTTAAAACATCTTTTTTTAGTATAAGGTTTTATTTTTTCCCAGGTTATATTACAGTCATGATATAAATCTGTAATTGCAAAAATATTTTACCAAGCTTATCTGTGTATCAGCTAACTGAAAGTGCTAGAGGCTTGCCAGACCTGTTATATTGGATAAGGACAAATGAATAGGAGTCTAGGATCTGCAAATTACTCCTGTATTGAAATACTTTGTATTTGGAATTTTTTTTTGGTTGGTTGATTGGTTGGTTGGTTGGTTGGTTGGTTGGTTGGGTTTTTTTACACTTTAAACATCCACATATAATAACTACTCATTTTATTTGCTTCAGTTTGGCCTACAGTAATGGCTTTCTTAAGCACATAGAGCAGGGCTATTACATGGAATGAATGCTAATGTCCATTGTAAAGGAAATTCAAAGAATAATTAACCTCCCTGAGACACATTCTATCTTCATGCTTCTTTGGGAATGGAATTCCAAGATATAGCCCTCGAAATTGTGCACATTACATATAATTAATAAATATATGATATTTTTTCTGATTCTTTCTATCACTATATACCTGTCTTTACTCAGTTTTATATTGCTGCCCTGTGCTTTCCAGAGCAGATGCTGTCAATCACTTTCCAGTAGAGGGATGAGTAGTAACATGTAGTTTATTTTAACTAGCAAATGAGTCGAGATGCCCACAGCTGAAAAAGAAATGATTCTTAGCTTGTTATAAAAACCTTCTCAATAGCAATGCTGTGTGTAAGAATAATTCTTATTTGTCAAGATTATTTGACAAGATAATATTAAAGTATCTGCTTAAAATATAGAAGGTAAAGGGATGAAAAATTTGGACTTTGAAATAGTATTCTTGGTTTACACCAAAGATTCTGTGATAATGTTTTGTATCCAGAAAGTCTGTACAAGCAGAGATGAAGTTTGAGTTAAAATGAACATCATGTCATCATGACAATCTCTTTGTTCTGTTTAATAATATATGATACATATTTATTTTCTCGTGTCTTCAGTAATTCTTCAACAATGAGAATTACAGTTAGCCAGTGCTTAGAGCTAAAAATAACAAAGGACAGGGGAAGGCTTGAAAGAATATGTTAGAGAATTTGGATCATATCCTTTCAAGAATGACACTTAGCTGATGTATTTCAGTACTTCAAATATAATTACTTGTTATTATGTGTAAAACTGGCCTAGAGATAGGTGCTGTATGTGTAAAGTGAGTTCTTTGGAGGCAGAATATTTTGTAGAGTACTTTTAAAAAAGCTTTTAAATAAGTAATTACTGAAGTTACAGCTCAGCTTTTTTGGTTTGGGGGTTTTTGTTGTTCTTTAATTAAAAAAACCTATTAGATAAACCATAGCATAACTGCTTGCTTGTTCCATACATTTTCTGAAATAAATCTCATTGTTTATGCTAAAATGAGTACAAACAAGCATAGGGAGAAAACAGACCTCAAATACTAAGTTATTACCTTATCTACCCTTAAAGATTAGAGATCATGTCATATTTTTAGTTACTATATAAAATAATTGTTTATAAAGAAAGCATTTTTTATTACAAGAAATGCAATAATGCATTCGGTTGTCCTTAGCAGATAATGTGACTACATGCAACCTATGCACACAGTTAGCAGCACTCTCAGATTCTTGGAGATCATCTTATTTAAATGGAAATGTGATGTATGTTGATTGAATAGGTACAAAAATGTACACTTTAGGGAACAGTCAGAGAGACCAATTTTAGGTGTGTGAGACTAGTCTTTCTAGACCCTTTCTGCTGTACCTGGGGACACAGAGCTCTGCTGCAGGGCAGCTCAGAGTACTCGGGGTTTCTCCTCTGGTAATTGCATCCAGAACAGCCTGTCTCTCTCCCTGCATTAGCAGAGATAAGCCTTACAGATGTGTTATCCATACTCTCGGATAACCTTTCTGGATATACCCAGAGAGAAGAGCACAAAATGAGATGTGCACTGCTTGCATGAGGGTCTTGCATTAAGCCCCTGCACTACTCAGTAGAAATCACAGTGGCAAAAAGCTTTGCTTTGATTAAGCTAATGGACTGCAAGAGAAATCACTCTTCTAAATACCATCCCTTCCTAGAGTAAAACACATGGTGCTGAATTAAAAAAAATAAAACCAAAACCCCCCAAAAACAACAAAAACAAAAACCAAACCAACAAACAAAAAAACGACCAAACAAAAAACCCCGAAAAACCCCAAAAAAGCCCCAACACCAAAAAAAAAAACCCACCCAAAAAACTGTTTTCACAGTTTTCTGTAAACTTAGGCTACTTCCATTTGGAGCAAGCAATGCTATGTCTCTCACGGTGTGTGTAGTGTGTCTGTGTAACTGCCAGAGGAAGCCAATCTTCAGAAGCTGCTATGTGTGCAAAATATGCAGAGACAATCCTAAATTATTTCCCTTTCTTCCTTTACTTTTCCTTTTTACTCTTATTTGTGGCAAAACAATATTGCTATCTTATTTAATTGCTTTTTTAAATACTGAAATAAAGTATTCCAAATTGAAAAAAAAAAAATTAAGATGTTTAGGTATTTGGGCAATAATTTATCAGTGCCATCTAGTGTATGCAACCATAAATCGAAGAATTTTTTCTACTAAATTTACACAGCACTGCAACAAGTGAAGTTCCAAATGCTTGTCTTTGACATCAGTGTCTCTTCACCAAATATTTCCTAACTAAAAATTTTATCGAGGGATTTCAAAATAGTTTTCTGATATTAGAAAAAGACTTGTAAGGCTTATGTGTCATTTGAAATTTCAGTGATAACTTTATTGTGTTCCTGAAAGTTCAGTGAGGATAAATAGCGTTATCATTCACATCTGATGGTATACCTTAATCATCCGAATCGTCCAGTCATTCACAGTTTCTCAGAAAGTAAGAGGAAGCTACCAAAAATGTGAGATCTAATGGAAAAAATTTCATTAAAATGTCTGTTTTTAAGGGTAGACAATATAATTCTTGTAATAATAGTAGAAATGTAGGATACTTACCTTAGGTAGGGTATCAGTCCTTTTTCACATGTGAGTGACCTTACTTCTAAGTTTTTACCCACTGGTTGCTAGCAATTAAAGCTACTCATTTCCCTCTTTGGAGAAACATATATTTCTTTTTGATTACTGATCTTCTCAACTTGAAAAACAAAAAGTGATTCAACTTGTTTATTGGGATCAGAAGGTACAAAGAATAATTAATTTCATAATTCTTTTGCTCAACGTTATTAGGTTGGCCACTGACATTATGATTCCTGAAGGAGCTATGCTTTCAAATTGCTCAAACCATTCCTCTTGTTTCAGTCTTCCTCTGAGATGAAAAAGCATGGAAGAGAAGATTGAGGTTACCACTGTGTTTTTGTTGCAATATTAACTCTGAGTCCCTAAATTGTCAATTTTTCTATGAAAACATCAAAATTTAACTCGGATGAACATGGAATAGAAAGCAAAAAGTGCACAGTGCAATGTCAGAATCCTTGTGCTCTGTGTTGTGCAAAAGATTCTATATGTGCAAAGGCATAGACAGAATATTACTATATTTTTTTGTAGCTAACCTGTGTTCATACATTTAAAAGTCCCAACAGAACTAGAAACTATTTGAACTATGTATGAGCTAGAAACAATGTGTTGATTTATTTTATCTCTCTTGGAATGAAACATATATATACACAAATATGCACAGTTACTTATATTGCATTTAATATATATGTATATATGTCTACAAGTAAATGTGTGTATATGTATGTATACATATATACATAAATATATAACTGTAGAAATATATCTGGGACTGAGAAGTTGCTGTTAGGGGAATGGTCAAGACTGACCAATATCAGGCCAGTATCAATCCTGACCACTACATATAGAAAATAGTAATCTCTTAAGAATTTTCTGCTGAATTAACTGTGCAGATATAATGCCACAGATCCAATACGACCATCTCAGAGGGCAGGCTATGGTCCCTGAAGTTTCATAGCCATGGAGATCACAGTTACAAGGTCTGAGTGCTCTTCAACAAGAGGAGCAGGATCAGAAATTTTTCAGTGTTTTTTGTATCTCTGTGTGGATGTTTTATTTTCCCTTACCTCTTTACTAAAGGAAAATAAAATAAAAATATCTTCCTTTTCTTCAGATGGTTTAAACCTAAAACTAAGAATAACATCTTACTGGACAGTCTGAGAAGCTGTATTCTTATGGCTCGATGCTTTTTTAGTTCACCTGAATAATTTTTTTTTTTTTTGCAAAATGAAGCTTATTTAATTAAAAATAGTAGAAATACTCCAAAAATATGTCACAGCTCTTTGGCAAGGAGGTGGGAAAACTGAATTTTGTCACTTCAATGTGACATCAACCTGGGCATTTTGACCACAGTCTGTCCATTGATCCAAATGATTGCACCAAGTATTTTTTTTCTTAAATGACTTTGTATAATTCAATAGCTAGACTAATTCAAAGCAGTGAGCCTCAAAGATATGTGGAGGGTAAATATTTCCATTGAAAGTGGACATTTCAGGTGTAGTTAAAATAATGAAGATTAATGAACCTAAGACTACCACAGACAAAACTGGTATGTATCAGGAAGCTGAAAACTTAACTGTCTTTTGACTACTTCTTACCAAACCTACTTTTATTAAACATGTTTGGCCCATTTGGCTGGAATTTGCAAATACAGTTTAAGAGAAGCTGAAAATGCATATTTGGAGGTATGCTAATTGTCCATTTACTGAGAAAGGAAATGTTAGCTTTTTTACTAAGTATACAGCATCCCTAAAAAACAAATTATAAATAAAAATTGCTTACCAATAACCTACTTACATTTAGGAGTCTCTACTAATCAAGATTATTATTTTACTGGAATTTATATTTTCCTTAGAGAGTGACAGTTAAAGCAAATTCCATTGTACACATAAAATGAAATTCAGGATCATTTGGTTAAATGTCCAAACCCAATAAAATTACACAAAATTAGCTTAATGAGCCTTTTAAAATTTCTGAAAAAACCCCCAAATAGCTAAGCCACTGAACTAAGTACTAAATGAGTTAATATCCGAAAACATTTTCTGATATTATTTATATACTTCAATTAAAAGTTTTTTTACTAGGGTATTTTGTGGTGCTATTGATTGCAAAAAGAATTTTTAGAAGTAATTCAATCTAGTTTTTTTCTGCTATGTAGCCTTAGTTTTGCTTGCAGCTAATGGAAAAGCTTATATAGAGCCAACTTCCTAAAGAAGAAGATTTAATTCTGAAAGGTTCTGGAAGGAAAAGTGTCAATGAGTCCTATGAAGCAAACTGTCATCACAAAAATAATCAGATGGTAGCAGGAATAATCTTTAAAATATATTCTGTAAGTACCTGAATCTGATGATATCTTTCCCTGTATTTGTCAAGTAACGTCTTACCATTTTTGATTTCTTTAAGTATTACGTTGAATAGAATTATGAGATTAGACTTGCCAAAAGGTTTTTTATGTGCTAAACTTCAGAATTTTGAAGAGCAACTGTGACAAAAGCTACTTGTTTTACAGTTACTATTTCTCTACTTACTTTTTTAGGGAGAATTAGTTTTCTTTTTCTCTTCTTACCTCTCCTTAATTACATCTGAGTCATGTCTCCATCTTACTACCTTCATTATTCCCCAAAATGATACCATATTTGGCCAAAGAATACAGTCACTTTGTAATGGAGGAGAAAGGAAGACAAAATCCACTCTAGCTAATGGAAATATTTTGGTTCGGTTTGTGGGTTTTTTTGTTTTGTTTTGGTTTTTTTTTGGTTATTTTAATATTTTTGGCCTTTCCCCTATCTAAATTTTAAAATGGCTATTTCCAGTATGGCTGTTTTGCAAAGAGCACATGTGTCCTTCAAAATTAAAACAGTGTATTATATCATGTTAGCATACTCTTTGTGATGTAATTTCATAAGGATCTTAGTCATTCATTGTCTGCAAAATGAGGACTGATAAAAGGTAACTGGAATAGCTATAAAACTTCTTAAATGTCTTTCTTTTTCTCTCCCCTGGAAGCATGATTACAATGTAAAACCAGATAAAAATTTTTGAAGCTTCAACAATGACGAATTCTTGCTTCTCACTATTATTATCTTTTAACACCTTTTCTGACACTTAGAATGTTTTCTGAATAATACGAAAATGGACTGATGGGGGGGGGGGGAAAGCTGTGTGCAGTCTTCACAGCTGGTGCAATGTACCATTGTGCCTTGTTGTCATCTGCTCACACTTAATTAATAAACATCTGGTTCATTCTTGTATTTACACAAGACAAAAAATAAAATACATAAGTTTGATTTTTTTGATCTGTGACAAGATGCTTCCTCTCTCACTTCAAAAATTATTACTGTGAACATTAAAAAAATCCCCACAATAAAATTCAGAGCTCTGTTCAAGAAATAAAATACAAGATTTCATGGTATAAATATGTAAACAGATCAGCTGTATTAACAGAAAGTTCTACTGTTATGGAAGATATTTTATGATATTCTAGCAGATATAAAATACATATTATCTGAATAACTATTTTAACATGATTTGTGACATTTTACAAGTAAACATTTCAGAAGCATGGAAGATGTGTGCATATTTTGATTTCTGGTCAGTAAGAAGCATGAAATCTGACACAATGGATTTATATTTAAGCTAATAGCTAGGACTTACTCTGTTTGTGCATTTATCTTCTCACTAGGTAGGTGGATACAAGAAAAGAATATTAATAATATAACATTTATCTAGGAAAATGCTAAGTTATGACTACATCACCCCGGTGGCTACACAGATACACATGATAAACTCTACTTCTTATCATTTTGTTAAAGTTTTATTGCAAGAATGCCTGTCCCATATTGTATAGCTTTCATGCACGTGTATATGGTACTTCCAGCACAAGTTCAATCTTGATAGCTCTGTGCCATTAATTTAAATTTATAGCTGTTGCTAAGAACCATGGTGTTCAGTAACAAAAAATATTTTATTTTGTTTCTCATTGTTTCCCTTGGAAGAAATTACAAAATTTGTCATATAAAGAATTCTCTACTAACTGAGTTGTTTATCACCCTAGCATTAATCCATACTAATTAATTAAAGCTGGAAGTATAACATATTAATGCTTACTAAACTATTTTTAATATTGTTGAAAGCTTGACCTTCAGAAATATGGGTGGTGGTTTTTGATGTGGTTTTTTTGCTATTGTTGGGCTTTATGTTTGGTTGGTTTTTAATAATAATATCAGGGCAAGATTCCATGCTTTTTTCTGGGGTTTTTAAATCAGTTTGAAGTGGCAATGGGTAGAATGTTTGTTTCAGAATGCCACAGAACTCACATATATCCTGATCTTTCTTATATCATAAATGAATTAGCAGAACCATTTTATTACTATACCAGGAGCACAGTTCTTCCTTCTCATGTCATTGCCAGGAATTTATCATTAATTCAGCAGTTATCAAAACCAATCCATATATGACCCCATTTTATTAGGGAAAATTGGAATAATTATTTGCATAATGTGCATAACAAGGTAAGTAGTTGTGGAACAGTGAGCTCAAACATTAAAAAGCTCCTTCTTTCCTAGATTTAGGAGTGAAAAGAAGAGAAAAGAAAATGTCTGTTTTCTCCTTCAATAAAATGCTGTGTCTGTGCCTAAAAAAGTTTTTGTCTTCTGCAAAGACCACCTATTGCCCAGCTCATTACCTGACAGCAAGGACAAAATCACTCAGTGGCATTGTCTGTTCTTGCTCTGTGATAGAGGAAAAATTTGAAAACTTTTGCTTAGGTACAAACAGGCTTTTTGTTCTGACTCAGATAAGAAGACAATAAAAAGTGGTATGGATGTTAGCAATTCCCTAAAGTTCACAACTGAGAGAGAGAAAGGAACTGAAGCATTTTATTTGCAGCCCTTCTGATACCTGAGCATGTTTTACAAAACACCCACCAAACTTCAACATGCATGCTAAGCTTCCAAGATGCAACACTCAATCTTGCTATCTCCATAATAGGAAACAAAGCTGAAATTGCATGGAGAGTTCAAAACTATCTACAGTGGGATAAATATAAGTGCCAAATTGTATAATAATATGTTGTGCCAAAAGCATACAGAACAACACTACCTCAGTACTAACCATCCAGAATAAAAATGGATAAAAGCACTAAGCAAAAAAGTTAGGAGGGACATAAAGGACTCTTCCTTTTTTGCTGTTGTTTTTTTTTTGTATTTTCATTTTCAGCATGGTCTGCCATTGAGATAAAATATATTTGCTGCTAAGGAAGGCAAGGAGAGTGTGAATTATGAAACAGGTAAGAGGCTACAAAATCAAAGAATCGCAAATCAAAGAGCTGCCAAATAGCAAGCAGCTTCCCCTGAGAGCAAGAATTACAATCGAGTTCAGTTTGTATAATCTTTGGTACAGAAAGCTGTTGTGCTTGGGAAAAGGGTGAATATTTCTCTAAAAGATTTTTTTTTAAAAAATAGTGGGAATTAGTTTTATTTTTATGCTGATTTCTTTAGATGTGAAGGGAATAAAATTGACAGGACTTTTTGTCCTCCTTAAGGCTTTTGAACAAGTATGAACCACTCCATATCAAGTTGAATACATGTAATACAAAAAATTCCTGAAGTATCTGAGTGTACTACCAGTCAAATTAGTACTTTGCTGTGTAAAAAAATTCCAGTTGCAGTTTATTAAAATTTAATAAAGTTTCCATGTTTTAAATAACACAATTACAAAATTAACCCCTCCACAAGTTATGTTCACAAAGCTACATGAGCATACTCTTTTTAATGTTATGGATTTGATTTTTTATTTGGCTACTAAAAGGATATGTTAAGAAAGCTATCCATATCATGGATTTGAAATGGTATTTATTCAATGCTTTAGTACTTCTCTTCAGTATTACTATATAGTGGTGGCTTGTGGCATACACAGTTATGGCCAGAGTTTAGCTTTTAATGACTGAAAACCAGACTGTTACTGAGTTTTCAGAGGGTGTTGAAGTCTACTAAAGATAGCCAAAAACCTATTGTTCAAGACTACATTCTCAACTAAGACAAAAAAAGGCTCTTGTATGAGTGTTCTGTCAGTTTCTCTGGACCACAGGACCTGGATTGTTTATGTAATCCTGTAGATATCTTATGTATTGAATTTTACTTAGTCAATCAATTTTTTTCATCCAACATGAGTTCAAGTTCCTCAGGATTTGTTGTCTTCTTTCTTCAGTCTCCTGCCTTTGTTTTCCACCTACGTGTCGTTTGTCAGTCTCAGACAAGACAATTATATTCTACATTTGGTTGCATTCTGCTACTTATTTGTCTTCCTTGATACCTCTGTATCTTCCCAGTGTTAGAATTCTTTGCCATTTCTTTTTCCAAATTAAAGTATTTCCCTGAAGTTAGGAAAATCACCCACTAACAAGGTTAACCAGCTTTATGCTTTATTTCATTGCTCTCCTAGCATGAACAAGAAAAAGTACTCCAAAAGTGCCGGACTTTGGCCCCTTCGTTTTAAATATTTTTCGTGTCCATTTCTTCCATAGTGTTTCTGGAGAAATTGGGTTTTGGTAAAAAAATATGTCATAAGTGCATGTGTATCACTTTTTTACAATGTTTTGGCAAGGGTTTCGGATACCACTGGTCCTGTTTAAAACTGAGAAAATATAGATTCAGTTAGACAAAGACAGTTCGATGATTTGCTGAAAAAAAAGAAATCTGTAATTTTCCAGCTTTGATACATAAGGATCCTAGTATTTTGTTGAGATTTGAATATTAAATTCTGTACTAGAATGCCTAGAAATATGTGGAAACAGTTTTTGATCTTCATGTGGAAGTTAAATTCAATAATATTAATTTATTTGAAAAATAATGCATAGTCTTCTCTCATTTCTTTGTGTCCATATTACTCTCCAAAAGACCTTTTTTTCAGATTTTGAAAAGTGTTTATATTAAAAGTGAATTTCATTTAATCTCCACATTTCTTAAGTATTTCAGATGTAGCATTGAAATTATAATTTACATTAAAAATTGTATGTTTTAAAATCACTATTTTTCAGTAATTTACTGGTCTTAATTTTGTCCTTTAAGTAAGCTGGTAAATAAGATATTTTTGTGCTAAAAAATCCTGTCCAGCTGCAATGCTTCTTCTTGACAGATTTAATGAATTACTAGATTTTTCTCTTTATAAAAAGTATTGATCTCTCAGATTTCATCGTACTATTTTTTAAAATTATCTTCATTTAACACCTGACTATCGATAAGTTCTGTGACAGGTGAGGGCAGGAAATAGAAGAGGACGAAAACACGAGTATGACTTGCTAGGAATGTTACACATACACAAATAATGATGCATATGATTATATGGCTAGATGTACAAAGGTATAAGAACATATAAAATCATAGTAATTGTGTGAATACATAAATATACACTATATATAAATAAAATATAAAATTAATTGGGCTCCTTTCATTATCATGGGAATTTAACATTATTCATCCCAGTATTACCTTAGTCTAGGTTATTTGTCTCAGAAATTCAGTAGTTTCACAAGCCCAGCCCTTTCTTCCTTTGAAAATCAACGCAATCTGTGTGTTCAGTCTGTGAAATGTATTTCATTTGTTTAATACAGAATTATATGCAATTAGTTTTGTGGTTCATTTCAGCATGAAGAATCTTGGTAGCCCTTATGTGACCTGCTGGGTCTTCCATATTTCAGAGAAAACCATATGAAATTTTGTTGCTAAAGCTTTGAAAACTTAATGTGATATCAGCAGCAACTGACAGCATATTTTTTGAGGCAAAAAATGCCTCTTGAGCTGTTAGAATTATGGTATTCGGATGAAAACATAGTTCTTATGTTATCACTGAAGACAAGAGTCCTAGAAGCTTCCTGTGAATCAATTTACTTTTGAGTAAGTCATTATGCACCAGAAAAATTAAAGATCATTAGAGGAAAATGTATAAATGTGTAAATATAGTCATATGTATGGCCATCTGGGCTCACCTGGGACACACAGGGTCTGACTCTTGGTGTACTCTTGGGGATCCTGTGTTGTGTCCTGCCCTCACCTCTGCTGCTGACATTGCTTGCCCACTTCTTTGTGTCTGTGGAAATTACCCTTTATCCAGGCAGCTTGACAATAGAAATGTTGTCACTTTGGAGAACAGTTGTATTATTAAAAACAAGCAAAAACTCAACCAAACAAAAAGTAAACACAAAAGCCCAAAAGATAATTTACCTATGTCTGTTTTGCTTGTTCTGTAGCCTCTAGGCCTTGAATTTGCCCTCTGTCCCGTGTGAAGCCATTTCTTATACCTCTATCTCACCAAAGGTATCCTGCCACTCTTAGCTCACCACGTTGCTAATCCTTCAAGAATCAGTTGTTCTCTGAATTCCTTCCAACCCACATCCTCAAGCAGTCATTGTTCCTTTCATCCTCTATTACCTCAACACAGGTAAATCTCTTATCTTCCAAGGGAGAAAAAAATGCCTTTCCTTACCTCCTGCTGAATTGTGACTCATAAATGGCTTACTTGTTTTGTGGATCCCCTCCCCCTCCCCCACCTCCTTCAATCCCTCACCTTTTGTAATTGATACTTTTACAGCTTCCATGTCTTCAATTTCCATTTAATTGAAATAATGTGTGATTAAAATGTTAGATCAGATTATGCCATCCAGTTTAATCAATGATGAACTTAAAATCCAATTAAAAGATCAGTTTATAATATATTTTGTTTGAACGCCAGCTACCAAAACAAGAGTTTTAACTAATGAGATATGTTGATTAGATAATATTTTGACTACCAAAACATTCTATTCAACTAAAGACCATCTGTGAATTTATACCAATTACAACTGAATCTAGTGATATAAGTGAATCCAAAAAGTTTATAGTCCTAAATAAAATCATGATTTAAAAGCTGCACTTTTTCATCCTTTTCAGTAGCAAAACATTGAATAAACACTGACAAGTTCACACTTCAGCTGTGCATAACCTGGGTTTTTTTTTGTAAAACAATCAAAAATCCTTCTGTCAAAATAGGTTACAAATATGAACATTTCTACTGTGTTCAGTAGCCTGAAGGACTATCAATCTGAAAGACTTTTAATTATTAAAGACAAGTAAAAGGAAGAAAGAAAAATAACACCACATCACTTTCTTTTTCTTTTGACAGAATTCACAATTGGTAGTTTTTTGTTTACCTGGGGAAAAACCTCAGCCTCTGAAAATAATTGGACATAAATGAAATTATTATTGCGTTAACAAGTATATACAAAACCAGAGGAGGTGTGAACATAACATAAATTCTGGTTTATTCTGAGTATGCACTAGTAACAGTAAAATGTCTTTCACAGCCTCCTTTAAATTTTGCTAAGTAAGTCAACTCCATCCATAAAAACTGGGTAGTTGATTTTAGCCAGTATTAATACAAAATAAAACAAAACAACCAAAGTAACAAAACAATTACACACTACCAGCTAAATTTGTGTTTTAGTTTATGCTGATTTTTGAAATTTGCAGATGAAAATAATATTATGAATCACTTCATAGTCTGATTCAAGTCTGATTTCATTTGATGCCTGTACTTTGGAAGATGGGTTTCACATTAACAGAAATGTTTGCCTTTTTTAGTCATGAAGCAAAGTTCTAAGAATAATTAGAACAAGACAAACTAAAGTAAAATTTCTCTCTCCTGTGTTTTTCTGTGCAAGTCACAGACTAGATATCCAGTATGGGTTAAACTAGATGCACTTCTTTTTCTCTTTTGTAAAATGAGATGACATAATTTGTCTTACTGAAACTGAAACTCCTGGACAAAAAATTTCTAGCCTTCTAACTACTGTGAAACCACTGGACTCTTTGGGTTTAAAATTAATAGACTGAAAAACTAATATACCACAATGACTACAGAATATCAATTCTGCAGGAAAGTTTTTTTCATTTTTACACATTTCAGGGAAACCTAGTTCAGACTTTGTGCCTGCTCTGTCCGTTGTATAATATGCCCTTGTCACCTTTTTAGGAAATAAATTTTTATAGGACATTTTAAGTAGTTTATTGAAAACCCAGTTGATATAGAATATCTTTATGTATGTCTGAACTGCGGATACAAAAAGATACATAAAAGAAGGAAATTGCTTATAATCTGTTTTGAAAGTTCCTTTAAACTGTTTCAACAGAATCACTGATCTTGTATTTCATCTTATCTCAGAACAGACAGTTACCTTCTGCTTATAAGGCAGCTGGGCACTTCACTCTTGTGTCCAGTTCTCTGAAGTGTGGACCTTCAAATGTACCACTGTACTAGAATTTAAGTTATAAAGAAGTTAATATAATTTATTTTAAAAAATACATTTACCTATACTTTAAGAAAACCTGGCATATCTGCCCACTACTACACCGTGGAATAAGGTATTTTCAGTTCTACAATGAAACAATACTTCTACAAATACTTTATAATGAGTAACATTTATCACAGTGAGTATTCCAAGTCTGAGAGATACCTGAACTGCAAAGTTTCTTTCACATAAGCAAAATGGCACTAACTCCAAGGGGAAAACCTGTACTGTTACACTTGTGACCTATGAACTAGTAAGCTAAAGAGGAATAATTTATACTAGGCAATAGTAGTATTTTTTCTCCCAACAGATATATACTGCAGTTATTGAGCAAAAGGTCAAGTAAGTGCTCTAGTGTTCTTTCTAGAGGAGAAAAAAATCCTCACATTCTTTCAACAAAATCCATATTAAATGCACTGTAAATAAAGCTTGATAAATTTTCGTAAAATTAATCAAATAGTAAGAAAAAAAGAAATGCCAGTTCAAGTGGGAAATCATATTTTGTCTCAACCAAGACTGGTGTATGGTGCGGCACATAAAATGGGTTAGGGTTCACGACAAATTTAGCTTACCACATGCACTGGAGCATCTTTCCCAGTGGAATGATTTTATGTGTGACTAGTAGTTAATATTCATCTTGTTTAATCCTTATGAAACATTATTTTTGTTCTTTTTTGTTTAATAACTCAGAAACCAGAGCACATTATCCTGTTAGAAAAGAAGGTTTCAGATTCCTAATATTATAATTCAACTATTTTCTGGCTAGGAAATCCTAGACAAATATATTATTAAATCTCTGTGTTCTGTTTTCCTGATAGAATGGACTTTTCTTTCACCTTTTTTTTTTCTTTTGCAATTACTTGTAAGGCATTGTAAAAATAATTCTATTACTCTTGATTATATGTAGCAGTATATGTCTTGTCTGTGGTTTGGAAGTTCATAGCAAGTCTTTTAGCAAGAATTAGGCATGAGTTATCAGGTCCCTATTAATGTATGCATTTGTGTGATAGAAGTGGTTTCTTTGTATTTCAAAAATGGTCAGAAAAAATGTTACCTTAGTATAGGTGGTTTTTCAATGCCAGACATCAATGAACTCAGTAGTCATTCAAACTCATTGCTGCTGATTTCACTACACAGAATGCAGCTGTTAACCTCTCAGATAGATGAGAACCTGACATTTTGTACTGGACATCCAGAGCTTCTGTCCCTCTTATCATGACTGAAGCCCAAAACCTAAATGTAAATCTTCACAACTACTACTGCAAAAATAGTGCATACTTTTAAAGGACACAGCACCAGAGATTTACTAATGGACTCAATTAATTAACAAAATGCTTCTTATCAAACAAGTGAACAAAGTGTTTTTGCACAACATTGCATCTACTTCTGTGAACATGCCCTTTGTATCCAAAATCTCACCAAAACTGTCAATGTACCTGTTTTCTTACCTGTTTCTAGACCTTCTGCCATCTGCATTCCAGCAATATCATCTAGGCCAAGGCCCACTGAGAATTATTTGAAAATAATGTTGATACAACATCTCTACCTGATAAGTCTTATAATTGTTGTATTGACTTGGAAGAAATAACATCAGGCTGTAATACACATTTTTTGCCTCAGGAAATCCACACATCATATCCACATTGTATCCACATTGGACCTAATTGCAGCAGTGTTGATGACTTTTCATGGATCTACAGAAAACTACGCATGTGTAGTAGTTTGAACGCAAATCAGTGAGAGACTCAAAGTCAGAACTACAATTTAATAGAAAAATTAAAATAAATGCAATAGTACAAAAACACTGACAGAGTCAGAATACAGCCTGCCACCCTGTTGGTCAGGGTGTTGGTAGCAGTCCAATTAGAAGGTGGCTGCAGTCCTGTGGAAGTGATAGATGTGATTCTGTTGAAGCAGTGATCCTGTGAAAGGTGTAGTTCTCCTCTGAAGGTCCAATGGTGGTGTAGAAGGATCTGGTCTTCCTCTGGGAATCCAGTGGTAAAAGCTGACTTGTGGTGTTTCAAATTCCAGACAATACCCAGGTAGGGATGCTTGGTTCCTCCCCCTGGGCAGAGCATCTCACAATGGGATGATGTAGGTTTATCAGTGGGACTCTGGCCCATTAACAGAAGATACCCCCTGGAGTTATCAGGGATGAGTAAGGAAGAGTGCCCTACCTGGTTTTAACAGCTTAGGAAGTTGGTGATAGAATACATACTATTTTAAGCTAAGATACCATGGTATCTTTCTGATGGTGTTGAAACAACTCCTTAACTGCCAATCAAAATTCATACAGGGACTTATCAGAAAGACAGATGTGAGGTAGCCTAGAAAAGTCTTCAGGATAGGTTTCATCATTGCAAGAGCTGTCCAGCAGTTCTGAGAACAAGTTGCATGAGACAGAAGATTGCAGCACACCTTTTGAACCTATATACTGTAAAGTATCTGCTTTTGGTAGATAAACTAGATAAGGTTACCTTTTAGGAAATTGTATTAGCATTTCTTATTTCCCTTGTACTGTCTTGTTTTCTTCCTTTATGAGGGATGTCAATATGAGTTTTAGTTTACATGGCTGATAGTTAAGGGGTAATTATTTAATTACATTAATTAGAACCTTCTTAAAATCTCATCCCTTATTAAACCTGTCACCTTCCTCAGAAAACAAATTTTCTTCATAAATCAATTCTGCACACCTTGTGGCAATGCTTATTGTCTGAAAGACAGATGATCTTATAGCTAAAGGAATCACATTTTTGTAGAATAATTAATGATAAATCAGTTTGGTAGTTCCTCTTAGTGCTTCCAAGTTTCTTGGCGATTTTGAACTAAGAGATTATTTTTAAACTGAAAATCTGTTTTTCTGAAGAAATAATATTAAAAAGAATAAAGAAATCTGGTGTATGTTAGCATTAACTTGGTTTACCAGGAAAAGCTGTTAGATGATAGATGTTCTGTGTAAGAATGACCTGGATTTTCATTTATCACACAGTTTACTTCCTGTTAAACCAAATTACAAGTGTTACAGTAATGTGATCAGATATTTTCTGTATTTCCTCAGATATTCTTTAGATATTTTATTAAAAACTTTATGAAGAACCAACATAGAACAAAGTAGTCAGAACTTAGGAAGGGTCTTAAAAATGTGCTGGTTTCTTGCTTATTATACTATATTCTATAAGAATAGCGATTGGCCAATGTCAGATTTGAGTAGAATTTTAAAATCCAGTTTTTATATGTAAACTAAAATAGAGAATTATAATAATACAATTTAAATTGTTTTGTCAAATAAAGTATACAGAAATTGTCATTAAAAATACTGTAATGGTACTTTGCACAGTTAAGGATAAAATAATCCATTAACTAACCATATAATTGATTTTTTATGAATGTCAGTTATAAGGCAAAAAGTAAATGAAATTTTGAGATAACCTGTTCTCTCCTTAAAAAAAAAGGCCACTCTTTCAAGAGTTAACCTAGATAGATTCCTTAACTGCTGATAGGCTCTGAAGTCAATGTGTCTAAACATATACATTCTTGAAAATACCCCATTGTTATTCCCTTCAGAAGCATTCTCTCTGCTTATTTTTATCTATCTCAACTTTATGGGCTTTTTACTCTTTTTTTTCCCCCTATATACCTTATTAATACTTTCCATGTATAAGTAGGAATCTTTTTATTTTTCTAAGATTTATTTGTATTTCCTGACTTGATCTGACTCAAGCACATAAAAGAGTAGTTGAATTAACTTGCATTAACTTGAAAACGAAAGTTAAATGTCCTCTGAGTGGATTACAGACTGGTAACAGGCACACATTGGTCAGAACAATAAGTGCTATAGAGGACATAATTCCACATTTACTCTGTTGTTGTCATATGTCCTTAATAGTGACAGGGATAGTGAATGATTAGGATCTCCTTTCAACCCTTACCTAATCAAGATACTAAGTGGAAACCATGATTGGGGTGGCCAGCTATAATTTAATCTAGTCTGCATCCGTTATGTGAGTTGTATGAGTTGTTTTCTACTGTCTTGCCAAAGCCAGTTAGCATGGCAGGATTACATTTCAGGTTTAATTGTTGCCTTTAAGGTGAAGAAGATCAAGTCCTGGTTTATTGTTAGCATTCAAGCCTACCCATTAGTATCTTCCCATACCTATGAAAGATCATTGGTTGTCATCTTGGTATGAAAATGTTTAATTCTGATACAGCTTTTGTCATAAGAAAGAGAAAATAACTACATTTTATTTTGATGACATAATGCAATAAAGCAGAAGTTGGTATATTTTTATTCAGAAACTTTTTTTGAATAGTACCATTGCCTATAAGTTTCTTTGATGTTGAAAATACTTTAAATAACCCTTTCTTGATACGTAATTATTCATTTACCTTTTCCACACAGAAATTTAGGATAATCAAACATAAGTAGTATGGGTGGCTTGATGTGATAAACTGAAAAAATTTACATAGCAAATAAGTTTTTTCTGTATGAGTTGACTTGTGGAACTGTAAAACAATAAATTTTACATGCATTACATTATAATTAGGAATATTACAGAAGTGCTTTCACTTATTTAAAATTTCTTCTTGAGCAGAATTGGGAATACTGAAGTTAAATAAGAGCAGGAGATAAAAAGAGGAACCTTTCAGGAATGAGAAATATAACTGGAAATCTCAGAGTGTGTTCCCTAATTTCACATTAATTATACAGAACTTAAATCTCAAATTAGTTGTCTTCAACCTCCTATGTTGTCTACAGGTTCAAACTTTCCCACTGCGTGGTTTTTAGGACTTATGACAATGTATAAAAGCACAATAGACTACACCAAACACTTCCAAAGCTTTGAAACCTTGAAGCTTTCAATCACTTTCAGCTTTTGGTTTTGTGATGGAATTTCATATCAGTCTTTTTTCCTTAGATGTGTTAATCATTCTGTTTTGATTTTTAATTTAAAATATTATATAACTAGATTATATTTGGGATAAAATTTTGTAGATGCTGAGCAAAGCTCAAATCTTCATATATTGGAAGCTGAACAGGCAAACTTCTACAAATACACATGTGTAAACATCTGGATAAAAATACATATGTGTATATTTATATGTTTATAGAAAAATATGTAAATAAATTGTAATTTCATACAAACTCGCAGGTTTCAGTTTTGTCTTTTCTAGCCCTGGAATCAGTCACAAAGAACAGTTAAATCTCTTATTCTGTATTTCCTGTTCCCCTCTACGTCCCAACTATGCCCCTGCTGTTGGCAATAGCAACAACAACAAAAGAGCACTTCAGTAAGATAAACTTACTCCACAGAAACTAAGGCAGAAATAGGAACAAATAACTAGGACAGAAAGCAACACAGACTTTTTTTCAGCAGCAACCTACTCCTAAGGGGGATGTAAACAAACTTTGGAGGTACAGTCCCTGGGAAGAGAACAATAGCAACAATTACTCACTAAAAGATACATCACTAAAAGAATATTACTCTTTCTTATTTTCTTCAAAGAAAATCTTTGCTGAATGTGATATTCCGCCAGTATGGGAAAATATCCAGTATAAATGCAGTTAGCAAAAAGTTTAATTTCCATAAAATAGTTGCAAAAATAATAAGCAGTTTGTAATTTATTTTCATGGGTAGTGTGAACAGATTCTGCAGTCAGCATAAAAAGGCTTCATAAAATTCTATTAAAAAGGATGTGCTTTTAATGGTTTGCATTACTGTGCAGAAGATGTTTTCTTTCTTTTTCATTTGTACATTTATTTCCATTTCACCTCTGAATGAAGATGTTTGCAGCGACTTAACTGGCTATGGTTCCTAAAGTATTCTAGAGTTCACTGTCTTCCGCTATTCCAGGAATCAGTAGGAGTTTTCTTTAGCTGTCCTCAACTGAAAACAGAAAATACATCATATTACCACTGGGCAGGTTAATTGATTTAGGCAGGTTAGGCATCTCTTTCAGAGCCACCATCAGATGAAGCAGCTCATCATTTTCTCCCTTTTTTTATTTGTTTCACCACACAGCCCAACAAAGAACTTACCCAGAAGATTATTACTTCATCAAAGAAGCTGCCAACAGTCAAAGAAAAGTAGGAAGGTCTTCTGCTAGGACTGATAGTAGTAATCATGGCACAAAAGGAAAATAAATGCATTAACTTAGTGGTAAATGCATGGTAACAATAAACCTATACTAAGTATTGTCAGCCTATTAGACCTAAAGTGTCAAATTTTGTTTTATTTTGATATGCACTTTATTTTTAAAAAGTCATAGTCAAGTATTTAATGAAAAATATGCCATAAGTTTACTTTTCTACTACTTACATGTACACATAGCTTTGAGATCTAAAGTATATTTTAGAATAGTCAATGAAAGAAGAATATTGTAACATAGGCTTCAAGGTTTTCAGAAACATATTTGTCAGGGAGAAAAAGAATGAGGTCCTTTCTTTTCATCAACCTTCTCTATGTACAAGAATGCCTCGTGATTAACAGAGAAGCATCCTGTGAGGCAGAAGTAAACAAACATCACAGTCTTATATTTAAAATATGTCACAGCAGAAGCTGTGCTGAATAATAAATAAAGTAATCTTCCTGTGTGAACAACGTTATGAAGCAGCCCAGCTGTTTCATTAAGTGTATGCTTTGATTGAGTAATGAACATCAGATCTGCTGTATGGGTGTATTCTATTCAATATATTATGGGTGTGGATTGTTGAAGCTTAGGGGAGTTTATACTTTACAGCTCTGAGTTGAAACATGCCTACATTATTGAAAGTAGATATTTTTATTTTTAGTATAAAAGTATTCATTGAAGTGATATTCAATTGCAATTTTTATTATTCTTCAGCTGCTGCTTTTCCAGCATGAAGGTTTTACATGCTGCTCTTTATAATTACACAAAACAAAAAATTCAGACAAAAATTCATGTTTTCATCTACAAAAAATGCTAAAAAGGATCTTAGTAATCAAATGCACTGCAGGTGAAAAGCAAATACAATTGCGTATGAGTAGGTTACAATAGAGTTGTACTGCCAAGACAACGGGAAGTAAATGGAAAAACGTGTCATAGTACCAATAACAGACTCTGTAATTTATGTAGAATACACCATTCTGCCATCTTTGCAAAGATCTACACTAAAACTGACAGTAGGTAGCAAGATAAAATTTTCTCTCACTAATACATTCCCTGAAATAAAATCCTATTTTGATTTGATGGGGTTTGGAACCAGCAAATGACACAATATATTCCCTGGGTGTGGGGTGAAAGGAATTTTCTCTGAGTATAATATCAAACCCAAGTACATTTTCTTTAACAATGCATTGATTTGTAGAATTCTTTTTGTCTTTTCTTTTTTTTTTCCTCTATCACAATATTTAGAGAAAGCAGATAGCATACATTACATGTACATGGATTGAGAAGAAATGCACCTGCTTAAAAACATGTATTCCTTTAAAGGTTATGCTTGGAAGTTTTCTTAAGTCACAGTGTTGTCTGTGAACATCCAGGTTTCACTTGATTCTCTCCAAATTTTTGCTTTTCATGTACACAAGAGGGACAGAATCCTCTTGGCTCTCTCATGGGTATAAATCAGAGACAGAGGTTTTGGAGAAAGGGGGATTAAGGCACATCTATCTTGGCAGTGTAGCATGTAACAGAACTTTAATCAACATCCACTTTTTACTCTACAGAGGAGCATATACAGGGCACCTACCTGCTCAGAGATGTGTCAAAATGACAGTTGATCACCTTGACTTATTCAGATTATGGTATCTGGGGATCAAAAGCATCCATTCCTCTGCCTGTCTCCTGAACAGAAATATATTTTCACTGATTAATAAAAGAAGTAATAGAAGGAGAAGCATCATTATTTTCACAAGAATATTGTCATGAATATCTATTATGTACATAAACAGGAACATTAATGTGGTTTGGTGGGTTAAATAAATAAACCTTTGCTTAAAGCATTAACTTTGTTTTACAAAAATATCAATACATAATTCTATTATCATAGAGAAGAGAAAAGAAGAGAGAAAAATAATGTGATTGTACTTGGTGTTCTTTATGAATATTCATCCACAGAAGTAGCAAACACAGAGATAAATAATTTAAAATTGGAGCAAGACAAATTTATTAATGCATTTTTAAGGAATTCTATGCCTTTAAGGTAATGTATCTATTCTAAAATGGCTGATCTCCACATTTCTATTGGAGGATATTTCTGCTTTATGATCCCTCATTTTGGGAATATGATGTAATGCAAGTTGAAGTACTAAGTTTTGACATAATTCATTTATGTATTTTCAGAATGATGGGTTTGAAAGAAAGCATATCTGCTCACCTACTGAAACAGGCTGTATTTATAAAATCGAAAATCAATAAGCATAATGATTTTGAAGCATATGCTTTGAAGCTGAAGAGAGGATAGGGCTGTCTCTTTGGCTAAATATTTGCTGTGCAGGCCAATGGCTCACTCAAGCTACCTGTAAATAAATGTGTTAAAAGAAAAATTAAATAAGACTGTTACTCAAATTCAAGATAGCTGTATATTTCCACAAAATATTAAAGAATAAGGCAAAAGGGGGAGCCATTAAGAAATTCTTTGAATTAATGCTTAGTGCATGTGGGCCGCTTATGATGTGATTTCTAATATATATAAATATAGTCAGAAGATAACTCAGTATTTCATTCATTAACTACTACTAGAACTCTGATACTAATCAAAACAGATGTACTGAGGAAATGTATCTGAAGATAACTTCAATAAGGACATTGCTTACCAAATTTAGATTACTTTTTACCATTTAAACAAAGCAAAAGCATTTTTAAGATCAAGCCATGGTCACATGTGAGTAGCCATTTGATCAAATAGATTGAATGTCACCGGCTGTCTGTGAACATTATCCTTCAAAAGTCACTGCAGTGAAGCTTCTACAGCTCCTTTCTAATAGGAAATAAATCTAATAGGAAACAAATCATAACTTTCAGTCAATTACCCGACCTCTCTGCAAGTGTTCCTAAATTTGTTATCTTTTTGCTATTTGTTTTTTGTTCTTCGTAGAAGAGGAGAACAAGAAATAGCTGATCTTCAGTTTAGTTTTCTCTGGGAAGGTTGATGTTGATAGAGTGTGTGCTGTCTAGTAAAATCATATTTCATAATTAAATTAAAATATGATCATGATTTCAGTAATCCAGAAGAAAGCTAAAACATGTTTTACTGTTGACTCGATTGAAGTTAGCAGGTTTAACTTCAAAATCATGTAAAACTCTGCTGAATAATCACAGAGGTGCTGGCTGGGGTTGTAGTTACCTGCAAAATAATAGTTGTTCTTCAGGTGAAAAAAAATTTTCCTAATTGTTTTTTATTGATTTCTGGGCTTAGAACAGTTAATCATAAACAGTTGGCTTAAGATCATGAGCAATATTTAAATCATGAGCTTTATTTAAATTTGTCATAAAAACACTCAAGTAAATAAGCAGAATAAATGGTGTGGCATAAATTAGATGCTAAAAATTCTTCCATGTTCAGTTGTTAAAATGACACTGATGCACCCACATATATATATACACACATATGCAGACATTATTAATACCATGCATGTTTTTGTTACTTGATTTTGACAAACTCCTATTTGTTTTCATTCAAAGCTCCTGTTATTTTCTCAACTTGAAACACTCACTACCAACTTGAATAAGTATGTCACTTGGCATTGGTTTTGATAGCAAAATCTATCTATCTAGCAAAATCTACTGTCTCTCCATGTAGTTTCAGATAAATATTATCTGTGAGACTGCAGAAAATCTTTACTTATCTTGGACCTTGAACAACTTTTGCGATATAGGAAATCAAAATTCAGGTTACTCCCACCTGGAGCAAAAGGGAAAACTCACCTTAGAAGTGACCAGGGCATTAATTACTAGACTGTCTCATGTCCACAATGGGTAGTTGGCTTCAACTAGAATAATACTATGAAACTGGAAAGGAATTTTTTCCATTTACTAACTTAAAAATTTCATTGACACTCGTCATTTTTGGATGCAAGAAAATAATTTATGTAAATTCTTGACTAACATGTATTGTGATCCTATCTCTGTCATTTATCTGATACGTAACTGATGGGTCACTGCATTTTTCTCTTCTCTTTCTCTTCCCTGTGTTTTATTTTTTCCGGTGTAAAAGTCAGTATCCCTTAGCATTTAGTTAGTGGTTATTGATTTGAGATCTTCAGTAGAGTCCTTCAGAGCTGCATTATTATGAACTCCATTAGAAATACAACTTTACATCACTAGCATAGCAGATTTCATCTTTGTTAAAAGACTTTTCAAGCAGGAAGATTTTATGAAAGGTAGAAAAATGAAAGGAGTCTTCTTAATTTCATTCTATCTTTCATATAATCTGCTTAGTGATACATCCTATTACTTTCTTGAGTCCTCACTCAAGGAGACAGAGGCTAAAGCTGCTGCAACTGTTGGCTCCCCTTTTGCTTCTAGAAAGCAATGCATTTTATATTCTGTTATAAGAATATGAATACACAGCAAAGAAAAATTCTGACTAAAAATTCTGAAGCAGACACAGCCTTCCAGATAAATACAAGGGACCTTACATTACCACTTCATCAGCTATGAAGGGGTGTGGTCACATAGGAGAAGCTCTGCAATTCACGTCACGCAGCCGTTCGTGTGCTCACTAGCTTCTCAGATGTAGACTTTGTTATCACCCATTACCTATACCAAAACGTACAAAACCAATTGTTTACCACAGGTGAGATGGAATGACTCTCATCATGTCTACTCCATGCAAGAACAAAATCTCAAAATCCCGATACTTTACCTAAAAATACATTAATTGTAGTTTAACAGTCCAGAATATATGAGCAGCAAGAATGGCTGCTAAGAAGTGAAGGTAAGACAAGAGCAAGTAGTGACAGAAGGACAATGTCTGTAAAGTCAAGGGCAGAGTTCTACAACATCCAAATGCAGAGCAAAGCAGGACTGGTGACAATTTGGTGCCAATCAGTTCTGTGAAGACAGAGTAGATCCAATGTCAAGCCTCAAAATAATTCAGCTGTCTGTGTCAATTCAGACTGACAGAGCACATGATCAGGCACACCTTCAGTATAGCTCAGACATGGTCGGAGTTTGAAAACAGCTCCTGCAGTGAGTGAGCACCTCCTGCCTCTTTCACACATAACAATTTCTTAGCAGCAAGGGTCCAGTGCAGAGTGCTGCACTGTATCAGAGGTGTCTTGACGAATAAGCAATTCAGCTGCCTAAAATGGTCCTGGCAATTGGCTTTCCTAATCCCAGAGTCCTTTCACTGGGGTTTTAAAGAGAAGTGTCTTGTCAGAATTAAACAGAACTCAGGCAAAATAGTATTTCATTAGATAGGGAGCAAGCTAAAAATTATTTTAAATTGTTTACTTTATAGCCAAGGCCTCACATCTCCCATGTGGTTTTTCCAATAACCCCAGTAATCTCATTTTTCCAGTTAAAGCTTTGTACATGGTCTGTAAAAGAAAGGAAGATAGGAGACAGAGAGGAGGATGAAGACACAGAAAGATAGTCAAGCAAATGTGACAGCATATCTAAACTTTGTGTGCAAGGAATGTTTAGTTAATACTGAGTTTAGTGAAAAACAAACCTATTTTATAAGCTCCAAATAGGACCCTACATCTATTTTTTCTTTCTGTTCTCTTTAATCATGGATCAAAATATTTAATCTAAAATGCACCCAGGGTGCTTCTTTCTAATCGTTAAATCATTTCAGTAAAATCTGTTGGTAGAAACACAGGTTTAGAATCTTGAGCTCCTTGGAAATATGCTTGTTATTTTTATCCATAGCTGACGTGCTAGGGAAGAAGAGCAATTTTGTTTACTCCCAGGTGGTTTAAATTTGATTTGAACTCATAGCTGAGTTTAAGCTGATGAACAGCTTTTTATTGAACATGAATAAATTGAGAAGTTCAGATTAGTCAGCCACTTTTTCGTCATAATTTAAATTCCAAAGAAGATGCATTTAGCAAAACTAGAGCAGAAAGGTGTGTGCAATTGATGAATTGTACCTGATGACTAGCTGACTTAATAAAATACTTAATGAATTTACTGCTGTTCTAGGTCTTTTCAGTATTGGTGCTCTTATGAAGAAGAATTTGTACAAAACAAAGTGAGAGTAACTGGCATAAAATATTAAAAAAAATGCATGAACAAACCCATATGCAGACCTTCCCGTATGTAAACATACACAACAGCTTTTCCTCACAGAGTATCTGTCCTGGTTTGAAGGACAGGTGTCTGTTAAGGAAGGCAGGAGCCTCCCTTGGAATGGGAAACTGTAACCCCTCTCCCTCCGAATTATTATAAATTTGAAATCAAGAGGCTCTCAGGCAAAGATATGGGAATAGGAATAACAGTTCTTTACTACTATCTAAAACAAGGATAACAAATAACAACAACTATAACGTTGACCAACAAACAGAACCAGAAACCCAGTGGCAGCCTGCTCGGCTTCAGGCACCTTTTCCCTTTGGTGCAGTTCCAGTCACAGCCTGCAGGGGCGCTCTGGGTGCGGTGATTCCCCGGTGGCTGCAGGGGGCGCTCCGGCGTGAGCTCAGGTCGCACACGGCAATGGCGACTGCCCAAGGCACGGAGGGATGGAGGAGAGCCCTTGCTCCACAGACCCTCGGGGGGCAGCTGGTGTTGGTGCCACAGCAGGATCCCCGGACACAGGGAGCTGGGACGGTAAGGGGTCTCCACGTGCAGGGAAAAACCCCGCTACAATGTAGCGGAGAAAAGCGGGCTGGTGGCAGGCAGGTCGGCTCCGGATGGGGCAGAGGGCAGAGACTCACAGCAGACAGACCGGCAGCTCCGCGCTGGCTTCTCAGGGGCCGTGGGTTCAGCAGACAGCAGCTCCGACCGTCCAGCTCCGAGGGTCCCGAGCAAGAGAGCGTGACCTCCCCCCTGCCCTTGCTTTTCAGTCTCTCCAAATCTCGCGTTGCCAGGCTCTGCTTCCGTGAGGGGCAATTTTGCCCCACCCTGCCAAGGAGAAAGGCTACGGCCTTGTGTTTTGTTTCTCTTAAGTACCCAGTCATTTGTGTCTTAGCAACCCATGGGAGAAAAATTCCTGGGGAAAAGAACCAGATCCAACCTTCAACAGTATCCTATAACAAATGTTTTGTTCATGTATTGAAAAGAAAAATCTCAATTGACCAACACAGTCTTTTTATAACTCATTTTGAGCACCTTGTCAGCATTCAGTTCAAAGTCTGAAAACCTTTCTTACAAAAAGAAGGTAACCTAAGCAATCCCCTTGGAAATCAAGTAGAATTACCTAAGCATAAAAAAATCAGAAGATGGTTGACTGTTGGCTGGTAAGACAGGGCAAAATTAAAATTAATACATAATTTCAGTTATGTCTTTTTTTTTTTTCCTGATAAAATGCTGAGTATTATTTTAATTCTGAAGAAACATTTTTGAGTAGATTTTTTATATATGTATATAGATGTAAACTCGCATACATATAAATATGTATATATGTTTATGCTTGTTTGGAAATGCTTTGAGGCCAAAAGATAACTTTGGCTACATATTATTACTTTTATCTGCTTGGGCACCTACATAGCAGTAATATTTCCTTCTCATAAGAATGACAAATTGTATGATTCTGCTCTCTGGACAAAGAAGGAGAAGACAAAAGAAGTGTCATAGTTTAAACTGGCAGGAAGCTAAACACCACACAGTTGCTCATTCACTATCCCCTTGCTCCCAGTGGGATGGGGAACAGAATGGTAAAAAAAACACAAATTGTAGGCTGAGATTAAAACAGTTTAACAGGACAGAAAAATAAGGGAAAATAGTAATAATAACAGTAATAGGAGAAGTGGTAATAATAATAATAAGAATAGTAACAATAAAAATCAAAACAAAGGATGCATGCTGCAGTTGCTCACCACCCGCACTGACGGATGCCCAGCCAGTTCCTCAGCAGCCCCCTCATCAGCTTTTCCCATAGTTTAGGTTTTGAGAATGACATTATATGGTATGGAGAATCCCTGTGGTCTGTTGGGGTCATCTGTCCTGGTCATGTCTCCTCTCAGCTTCTTGTGGTCTCCCAGCTTCTTTGGTGGAGGGCTGGTGGGAGTAGCTGGAAAGTCCTTGTCTTACGGTAAGCACTGCTCGTCAGCAACTCAAACATCAGTGTGTTATCAACATCATTCTCATCCTGAATCTGCATGCAGCACTATACCAGCTACTAGGAAGAAAGTTAAATTTATCTAAATTTATCCAGCCAAATACAGGACACCAAGAGAGGAAATACTGGAAAGACTCCCCTTATATTTAGTGGGAAGCAGCTAGATGCCTGTAAAGCAACCAGTTTGGCTTTTGGAGAATTAGGGGTGTACCATTACACTGACTCCTGTGAAAGCAGACTAAGCTGATACTGTCTTGGTTCAATAAAGGATGCAGAGTTGAATCCTTTTTCTGGTCTTAGGAAATAAAGGCTCAGACACAGTTAGAGGGTTGGGGGTTGTTTACCTTGGTATTTTAATAGGATCCCATTCGATGGCTTCTGCCGTCCAGGTAGAACGTGTTGCAAAAAGCCCCGTCCCCCCAGTCGAGTGTACAACTAAAGACTCTACACATTAGCATATCTACCAGGAGGGCCTAATAAGGGGCCTGGGTGGGCTAACTTCTAGTTTACAAAATCTGTCCTACTAGGAGACCTTGAGTGCTTAAGAAAACAGGGTATTTGGTCTTCTAACTCTACGTGGTTTCAGGGGTGTTTAGTCTACCGGCCTGCTAAACACCATGAAACCAGGCTAAACTATCACCTAAAGCATCACAAGTATGCATGCTAATACTTGTGAATATAGGGAACTGTGTAAGAAGTATTTAGAAGAAAATAAAAAAAAAATCCTTCAGGCATCAGAGCTGGGGCAGTTCTGTGTGTGTGTGTGTGTGTGTGTGTGTGTGCATGTGTGCATGTGTGTGTGTGTTTGTTCAATATATGAAAAATTCTCTGTACTGAAAAAAATTTGCATCTTGAAAAAAAATGAACTTAATAATTTCCAGATTTCAGAAAACACCAGCTTGTCCGTTGAGGGTGTTTTCTTATGTAGATTTCCCTAAATAATTGTTTGCATTAAATTCTTATAAACATTGAGTACCTTGGTAATTAATAATTGCCTATTTTATATATCAGTGTGGTTGATTGTTGATACGTTACAGGTATTTATAATTCCTTTATTTTGTATATGGAAATATTTCCCAGAAGTTGTACAAATCTTAAAATAAGATGAAAAAAGTCTGCAAAGCATTCACAGGAGCTTTGTAAACCCAAGAGATAACCGTGGCCCTCTAATAAATAATACCATCTGTTTTCTATTTAGTTAATATATTTATAAATTCTGGTTTCTTATTATTTGGTAGTTAGTAATAAATTATTACAATATTTAATTGAAAAAAACACTTGGGTTTATGCATTCATTTAGGAGACTAATCTTTCAACATCTGACTCTATAGCTAGTCAGATAGTCAAGGATTACATGCAAATCAATTTATTTACATCTGTAGTCCACTAATCTGTTTATAAAGTTATTTATGCATCATAATAAAGTGATAAATTAATACCTTTAAGCTGGTTCTAGAGTTGAAGATGTGTCAGCTCTATTTCTAAGTACACTTTCTTTTCCATTCTTTGTTCTCCTATAACAGAGTGGTACATCTATTTAGAAGATCGTGGTCCTAAAATGGACAGAATGCATGTGGGGCATTATTGGCTGGTATGATAATGTGCTTTTGAAAACACTCTTGTCAATGAAAATACAAAATCAACAGGAGGTGGAATTAATCTAGAGGGTTGCACAGCTGTTTTGAGGCAAGTTTGGATTAGTTTATTGTTATCAACAAATGTAAGCAAGTCAGTGCAGTGACACTCTTTGCAAGCTGTCTGACTAAAGATTCAGCTGAGAAAAATGTGGTTGGAACTCAAATAATAACCACACACTTCTTCATATTTCTGTTTTGTGCTCCTTGACACAGGAAAAACAGACATTTACCCATGGAAAATTAAGAATAGTAGTCAACTGGAAAAAGAATAATAATGAGGGATATTTTGCACTGACAAATAAAAAAAAGTTGTATTCGATCTTCTGCCTCTTTCCTAGCATAGGCAAATTTTGCAAAATCCATTGGACACCTTCATATGCATATAACACTGAAAATAGTTGAAACAGAAAACTGCAAGAGCAAAGAGCATATGTTTATGCCCCATGGATAGTAATAAGATACCAACCATGATGTCGAAAACATCTAAAAATTACCATGAGATTACCCTCCTTTATGAATAAGATAAAATTATTTCTGTAATAAACGCACAACAAGCACAAACAATTACAAACTTAATGTTCCACTGACAAAAAACAGAAAAGGGTGTTGCAGTATTAGGAAGGTGTTTCATTTGAGTTGGTACTTCCGAAATATTCCTTTATATTCATGTTCTTATGTTGGTACTGGTAGGCTAAGTGAGATCACTAAATGTATACTTGTGGGATATAATTAACTAAAGGTACATATATGATTCAAATAGAAATTTAAAAAAATTAGTAAATTACAAGTAAATTTTGTTAATTAAACATTAATTATACTGTGCAGTATTATATGTTAAATGCTTCAGTTCCATCCATGTTTTAAAATTTGGACTATGAAAGACAGGTTTTTCTTTACTGATCTGTTTTTCTTCATTGTTCAGCACATAGCAGTAGTCTCGTACCTGATTTTCTTAGTATCACTACTTTTTTGTCATTAGAGATTTTTCACTTCAGTACATGAATATGAACCTTTTCCATGGACTTGTTGCAGCTTAAGATATCATTTCAATATGCTGAAATGATACTAATCTTTGGTGTGAAATGAGAATTATAATTCAGAAATAAAAAAGAATCATTTTTTGCTCACACTTCTAAAAAATATGCGTGTTAAGGTGAGTGCTTTGTGATTCTGGAGCTCAGAAGAGTACAGTACTTCCATAGACTCCATATAATTGGAGATTAAAAAAGATACTCTTGGTAAACAGACATAATTGTCAAGAAATTCTTTTGACTGTGATAACTAAACATTGTATGAAAGGTAGCGACATATCCACAATAGAGTATGACCTGCTTACACAGAAGACATGGTATGACAGAAGTGTATTATTCCACTTTACTAATTCACAGTTCCAGTTCTTTTTGTTATTCTTCTATAAGCTTTGTATTTTGAAGAAGCAGTTACTTCTTGAAACAGTTATTTGTCACTGATGGGTAAAATGATGGTGGTGATACAGATGGATCTTTAGTGTTAGTGTTGCTAATAGGCACACTTTTGTTAAATGTGTTTTCAGAATAGACCCACTTATAGTGGGTTGGCCTTGGCTGAATGCCACACATCCACCAAGCTGCTCTGACATTCCACTCCTCAACTGGACAGGGGAGAAAATGCAATCAAAGGCTCATGGGTCACGATAAAGATCGGCAGAGATCACTCATCAATTACTATCACAGGCAAAATAAACTCTGCTTTGGGGAATTGGTTTAGTTAATTGCCAATCAAATTAGAGTAGGATAATGAGAAATTAACCCAAATCTTGAAAACACCTTCCCAGGCTGAAGTCAGCTCCCAATTTCTCTCCCTCTTTCCCCTGAGTGACAAAGTAGGATAGGCAATGGAAGTTAGCATCAGTCCATCACACATTGTTTCCATTGCTCCTTCCTCATCAGTGGGAGGATTCCTCACATTCTTCTCCTTCTCCAGTGTGGTGTGTCTCCCACAGGAGACACTGCTCCATGATCTTTCTTAGTGTGGGTCTTTCCCACAGACTGCAGTTTTTCACCCTGAGTCCCTTGCACAGGAGAGAGTCCCATCAGGAAGAGGCTGCTCCAGTGTTGGTCCCCTATAGTATTATCACAAGTCCTGCCAGCAAACCTGCTCCAGTGTGGATTTCCCTCTCCATGGGGTTGCAGGTCTAGCCAAGAGCTATCAGAGAGCTTTAAAAAATTCTTGATCAGCACTTAAATCTGCAAGGTATTCTGCAGGACACTCAGCTATTTGAGAAAATTTGAATGTTAAAACAATGAGCCCCATAGAGGAATATGGAAAAATGATAGTTTATATAGCATTTCAAAAAATGATGGGATATTGACAGAACTGAATGATGATTGTAATGTCAGTTTCAGGAAGATTAAGATACTTAGGTTTATTCACAGTCTTCCACAAATTCTGAGGTACTTCCTTGAGGTAGTAGAAGTCCAACTCTTTCCCTGTGCTTACAGTCTTTTTTTTGTACCTCTACCTAGATTTATGATCATTTGCTGAAACAACATGGCTTATGCCAGGTGCTCTCTTCCTGGCACACAACTTTTCCTCAAGAATTTAGAATTCTCTCTAGGTCTTTTTAGCAGGTAATATGCTTCTCTTCTTCCTAAGGAATCCAAGTCTGCCATGTTGATTGCCAGGTTAAACTGATAATTAGATAAGATGCAGTTACATAGGATCAAATTAGTTACTTGATTTGCATGTAATGAGTGAGAATAGAACTGATAAAAATGGCTTTGTTCTTTGACATAGACCACAAACAATTTTAATACTGACTTCACTGATATTAATAAAGGAGATGGAAAATGTGATAAAGACAAAGATTGTTCAATTTATTGGCATCTAAGAACCTGGCTTTGTTCAGTTCACATAACTGCTGTCCAAAGCTATCCTTTCACTGACATGCATTCTATAGTAATTTTCTATGTTTTCTTTTATTCTTAATCTATTATATTTCAAAACAATGCATCACTTGAAAACACTTCTACAGCACACAGGAAATAGAAGTGCTTTTATTTGTGTTGTGATAAAATTAGCAGTATCACACAGCATTGTTTCCAATAGAAAAAATATATCATCACATTTTACATTTTCCCTTTACACTGGATATATTCTATCTCATAAAGCAGACATCAACAGTCTCTTTCCCCTGCTGCAGTCAACTCCATGGGAGTTAACACATTTGTACACGAAAGCTACCTTATCTCTATTTTGTATCAAAAGTACAAAACACGGTAAGAGAGTTATTTCTCCCTCCCTTAAAAGAAAAAAAAATCTGGGAAACACAAAGAGCAGAATTTTCAAAGCTTCCTATGAAGGCTGGACACCTAGCTCCCTCTAAAGTCTCACAGACAACTTTGAAAAATTCAGGCTATGTATATTTTTTTTCTCTTACAGATGGCTTTAATTATTTATACAAGGCCTATCAAATTATTCATTCCTTAATGATCTCTCTTTTTTCACCAAAAAACAGCTTTTCAGTTTTGTTGGTGTTGCTTTGGCACGTGCCACAATTACTGCACAGCAATTTCTTGGTGATGTGAGCCACTCCTTTTTCTTGCTATATTTCAGTACAATTAATAGGTGACTGATGCCCTATATCATGAAAGTAATTATTTTCAAATGTGGCTATCTTTTTTTCAGATGAAATTTGTTGGTTTTCACATTATTGCATGGGACAATGCTATTGTCAAAAAATAAGCAATAAAAGATCTTCAGCAGAGGCAGCTGATGAAGTACTTTTATTCAAAATCTTGTTTGCTTTTTTAATAATTTGCTGACTGCCAATTAGGTCAATATACAGTTTAGCCAGCAAACTACATTGATGACATGGATTAAGAGAAATCTAAGAAACAAAATAATAGACAGGTTTGGTGCCTTACTCTTTATGTTATTTCACTCTTTAGTTAGATTTCTATGTGAGTCATTCTTTACATAAAGAGGCTTTTAATATGACTATTTTTACTTTGTGATGTTCCAGGATCACTGTAAACTGTTTATGTGCTTACAAGTGTATCTAAGTTTGTTTGATTGATATTATTTAACTTTTATGGGTTTTAAAACAATAAATATATTTTTTTTCTGCTGAAAAAATAGATACATCTTGGTAAACCATCTAATGAATTCATTTTCCCATTTTGTGTGAACACAAGTATAAAAATACAGCGAAATATTTTGGTTTAAAACAAAACTGAAGTATTTCTGTACTTAAGTATATGGTTACTTTCCATTCTAAGATTATTTTTCCCCCCCCATTTAGTAGTGAAAACACTCAAAATCTTTTGTGGTTATTAAAAATCTTTACTGAGCAAAATTTTTGATTTAATGGAGGAAGTTGAAATAAATTTTAAAAAAATTAATCTTTTGGAACTACTACTATGAATCTTTAACTAGGAATGGAATGCTTTACTTTCCTTTTCTATTCATTTTAGGCTTTCAGTTTTTATGCATTTGAAAAATACATGTTACATCATCTTAGGATAAGATATATTCAGTGGGTGTGTCAAAAAATTATTCAGTCCTTACATTATTAAAAGCAATAATAACTAGTAGTCACAGTAGTATTTTTTTAGTGAATAGGGGTGATCAACTATATTACAGATGAAAAGAGTAAAGAGTATGCATACATACCTGTTAAGGGGTCTTCTTTCCAAAGCAAATCTCCTGATCAGCTTAGGTCACTTTGAATTCAAGCGCACTAGAAAGCACAAACTGGATTCCTTCCATATGATACAAAGCTGGCAGACAGGTACCAGACCAGTGCTTAACCCAAAGTGAAAATGGACAAACAAGATATTTGAAATGCATCTACTATGAATTCCAGACCTTCATTCATCACATGAATTCCAGATCTAGTGTTTCTCTCTACAGAAATCAGAGTTGTTTGACATAGTTGGTAGTGTAGATGTGTCCTCAGTGGTCCAGTGTTAGCATCTAATGTAGGCAATTAAACACTGACAGTCTGCCAGTAGACAGAAAGCTAAGGAGATATTGTCACTCAGCTCCCCCCACCCCCCCCCCCCCCAAAAAAAAAAAAAAAGTAAAACAAAACAAACAGCAAATCCCTAGTTTCCTTGATGGAATGGTTCTCTGTGTGGATTTGTCCCAGTGTTGTACAAACAGGTGTATGTTAAATGAAGTGAGCAAAGGTTATTGCTTCTCCTGTTCCAGCCAGTTTATTAATCCAGGCCTCTTAAATACTCAATGGAGAGGATCTGTTTGGGAATTAAAGTGCTTTCAGTCACCCTCCAAAGTATCCACCAAGGATATAAAGAGCTCATATTTTGCTCTATACAGCGAGAGAATATTAATGTATCCGTACAAATAACTAATCCCAGCAAGGTCAGTGGTGCAGATGCCTTTTAAAGGAGAATAATGCCTTCAGATACACAATTTCAGATACCTTACAGGGCCTGTATTATGGTTATATATTTTTTAAAGCTGTAACTAAAACTTTGTTGCGTTATTTCAAAAAAGTAAGAGGGCATATAAAATCTTAAGAATCTTTTTCCTATAATTAATTGCAGTACAGGTAGTGATTTGCTGTTTTTCTTTGCAGATTTCTCAGTGTGAAGAGAAGAAAAACTAGTAGGAAGGATAAATTAGAAAGAAGAGAAAGAGGTTGTCTTGGATTACTTGAAAGGGGAAAGTAAAATGACAGGAAATAGGCTTTATTTTCTAAAAACAATTATGGCTGTTTATTTTCTATTTAATTTTTTTGTAAAGCAGCATATTAAACATAAAACTTTCTATTCAGGTTTTCCTGATTTTATTATTTTAAATATTGTACGAAGCATGACATATTTGTAACATGATAATAGTACCAATGTGAAGTAAAATGTGAATTGTAAGAATTATCTAGAATAAGTTCAGAATATAGTTTTCTCATACTGGTTCATTTCGACATTGATGGGGAAAGGTGTAAAGCTACACTAGAAATGCATAAATCTCACTAAAAAATTTGGTAACAGTGTTTCTGTTCCTGCTTATTCTTTGTCTTTGACAGCTCACACGTTTAGCGTACACAGAAATGCTGGACTAATCTGTCTAAAGAAAATGGGACTGAAAGCCCCTTTGAAAAAAGAGTGTAAAAGTGGCATCTATTTACTTGTGCTACCATATGTTTTTAATACACATTAATATTTATAATGCTAAGATTCCATCTCTGAGACAATATATTTGGTATTACATTTTGATGAAGAAAGGATTTTTTTCAGACTTCTTTTTATATCATAGATGTCTGTATTTATGCTTAGTTCTTTGACAAAGTTTCTTCCCCATTTGTTGTTTTTTAAATTATGTAAGGAAAGAGGGATAAAGATGGGTACCATTAGATTCCTTATTCAAACCTAATGTGTAGTGTAAATCGAACATATAATTACTATATAAAGTTCTCAGTGTATCTCAGAATATTCACTCATCACTTGGGAAGTCCATTCTGTGTAGGCAAAAGCCTCTGGAATATCCTACACTCTTTTTAACCCCTTGTTTTCCTCTTTCTAGCTTTAGAAACTGATCTTTATAGATAAAATGCTAGGTCTGCTAGAGCTGATGTCAGAAATTACTGTAAACTTCAATGGACTCAGAATTTTAATTTTTATTTAGTGTTTTGTTGTGTAAGTGTTCATATGAATATGGATTGATTGAAGGATGATGGGCACTGCTAATTATTACAGCCGTGAAGTGATATTGTTTTGCTTGCAGGACAGGTACAACATGACCAAAATCAGACAGTGTTTCCTTGCATAGGTACAATGAAAACTAGGAATCATCCATGTACTGTGAATTTAACTGATTTTTGTTAGCTGTTCACCCAAGAACAGAAGACACATCAGTAATGGAGTTCTGGTTTAGGTTTTAAATTTCAGACCATGAAATGCAGTTCTATAACATTCATTGTCAATGCTTTTCCTGTTCTTTTCAGCAAAGAATTGCAGAAGAAAGTTCTGCTATTAAGTTCTGTTTGCCCATAGGTCATTCCTAATGGGTGAAATGAATTCATCAAATCACACAAAATAAATGCCAATTTATTGCAAAGAAATGTAAGTCAATGTAATCTTGTTTATTGTATGCTTATAATAAATCAGGCTTTAAGCTTGCAATCATGTTAATGCAATTTAATAGTGTATAATAATCCATGAATAAAACAAGTGACATTATAGGATTGTAGCAATTAGTTTGCATGTCAAGAAAAGTCTGTACATATTAGTAGGAGTTTTGTTTATGAAAAAACTCCCCATGTACTTCATCAAGCATATTTGTTCTCCACCAGTTCACCTTGATTCCAAATTTTATGCTTTCCTACAGTAGCTAACAAATGAGCAAACAAGAGCACAGATGTCCAAACTTTAAAAACAAGAGAATTGCAGTGACCTTCTTCCTTCCCTGCTAAGCACTGTGCAAGGAATGCATATCAGCATCTTCACGGCCACAGTGTTGTTAATCTAGTTCAAGAATGTAAGAATTTCAGGCACGACAATGCAATTTTGTAATATCAAATATAAAGTCAGTAACACTTTGCAATTAGTGGCTAACCATTGCTTCTTTGATATCTATTGCAATAATATTATTTCAGATAAAATAATTTGGCATAACTGTATGCAAAATATATAACAGCTTAAAAGTCACATTTTTTAATATTATATTCCTTATTGTACTTTTTTTTAAAATTGAGGGGAAGTCATCTGCTGACTGAAGAAGGGAGATATTGTTCATATTATTTTTATACCATATGATTATTTTTAAATAAAAAAAATAAATTGTGTTATGACTTGAATAAGCAGTGGTAAAACCAGTAGGAAGAAAATGACAAAGACAGTATTTGTAAACAGCAAGATTTCATGTACTGTAAACTGACTGAGTCATAATGGTAGGATATAGAACTGATGTAGTTAAGAATAGAAGTGTGTTATCCTAAAAAGTAATACAATATGTTTAGTTTTTCTAGATTAATAACTCTACTGTTTTGGTATTTGCACATGCATTAGTTTGGTTATGGCTATCAGAGATTATTAACATAGCTTAAGGAAAAAGAAACAGGTGTCTTGAAGATAGAGAATATGGACATTGAAATATTATAAAAAAGATGTAATTGTAGAAAAATTTTTTAAAGCTTCAGAAATTATTACAAGACTTAAGAGGAATGATATATGAATACTGAGTGAGAACCAAATTATAATTGGCCTACTCATGCAAGCAGCTCTACTGAAATCAATAGGATTATTCATGTAAACCAGGCCAATTACCCTTGTCCTTATTAAGTCGGCATTGGACTATGGAACTATTTTGAAGGTTCCCAGAACAGTAAAATCCTTTTGTAAAACAACTTAAGCTTAATTTTTATGGTGTGCAGAACAATAATTCTTTTTTTCTGATTTCAAAACAAAACAGATGTATATGTTTTCATCCTCATCCTCCTCCTCCTTTATTTCCCAGTATAATTTCAGTACAGATTACATTGTGAATAGCACTGACTGCAGGGAAGTTGCCTAACAGATGCTACAGACCTGATTTTAGTTGACTGTTTCTTATGGTTATTTCAAGATCAACCTGTTCTATCTGCTGTGAAGGTGTTCAGAGTCATGCCTCTTGGGGTATGTTTAACAGATCTTCTGTCGCTACAGGTTCAAATAGATTTGATTTATTTTGCCAGCCTGCCTCCCAGTTAGTGACAGCCTCTTGCTCCTGTTGTTCTTGCAGCCAGGTATGGAAGATCTGACTGTGACATGCACTTTCACATGGAACTCTTCACTGAAAATGGAGCTCTTTGCAGGAGGTTTTGCTTCCAATTTATGGCCTCTCCTCTCTAAATATGTTTTCCTGTAATAACATGTGCTTACAATGTGCAGTAGGGAAAAACACGCAGAATGCTGAAAAGTGTAGTTTTTAAAAAAGGTATTTTAACAAAAAAAAATTGTCCAGGGCACTGGAATACCAACCTACCAGAGATTCCATTTCAATTTTGACAAAAGCAGCATGTCATTGCATTTCCTAGCTGCAACTGACAGGACATAAGATGTTCTAAGACCATAAATGAAGACTAGTTGGACTAATTTCAGACAAAATAAAGACTGACACAACTGCAACCAGCATTACAAAAAAAAAAAAAAAAAAAGAAAAAAGAAAAAAAGAAAGAAAGATAAATTTTTGAAAAAATCTAGATAAGACCTATTTCCATTAAAAAAATTAAAAGCTAGGAACTAAAAGAAAACAAAAAACAAACCTTAAAATTCTGTGTGAGCAGGAGGTCTTATGGTTAGGATGTTTTCTTAGAGCAATTTTAAACTTCACTGCAGTATGAGGATAAATTGCTGAATATATTGTCTTCTTTTTGGGTTAAAAGTAGAAAGCAATACCTTTTTTTTTTCACTTTTTCAAGGAACAGTCTGTGCTTTTCTTAATAACCTTTAAGCATAATTTTTTATTGCATTGTTAACATATTCAATAATCTCTTTTTGTACCTCTTTGTTTCCTTCCTGTCTATATTTTAACAGTAGGTCAAGTGTTTTTGAAATACTTATCTTTTCTTTTTATTTTTGAACTGTCTGTGTCTTCCTGAATTCTCTTTCATCTTTGGAAAATCTACAGATTCTTCCTGTCCTTTTCAAGGGAGAGAAAGAGTGTACAGCTTTTATATCAGAATTGTATCATCTATATGAATATTGCATTTTTTGTAAGATTTGTGATAGGAATGATTATTTCTTCTCAGATATTCAAACCACTTCATTTCACATTATTCACTGATTTAGATCAAACCCATCCATGGTTTTTAAAGAAAAATAATTATTTTGGCTGATTTGTTGTCTTGCAATAGTTTACTGCCCAAAGGAAGAAGAAAGGACAGCAATAACTGCCAATCCTCTTCAGCTTTTTATTGAGGTTTAATTTATATTACCACCTTTTAAAGAATTATTTTCTTCTGAAATGGAAATTTTATTTGCCTTGTCTTTTATGATGTTATGCAAATTGTGCCTAATAAGCTGACTATATATAAACATTTCCTTGTTCCTGCATCTAATAGGAATTCTGTCAAGAAATCTCTGACTTCTTGTATTTTTTGAGATATTAAAAGATTTTACCCAGAAAAATAGTTGTTCAAGTATCCATTTTCTCAGATTTTATGTCATCACCCTCTAATACAAAGTTTTGGCTACATAGAAACATATTAAGAATACATTGGATGAACATTTTGTTCAGTCTTGGAGAATATAATTTGAGAGTCAGAGATAAATAGGGATAGGACGTGCTTACATGTAGGTCTAATAAGATCCTGAACATCACCCCTGTCTCTGAAAATAAGCAAGTAAGAATTATGTTTAAAATTAATACCTTTATTTAAACCTCAGGGTTACAGGACAATCTTAAACCTGTGTGCAGATATAAATAATATGACAGAGTGAGTTCATCTTGCAGTGAACATAATCCAAGGCTCATTTCTTCTTCGTCAGCCTAGTCTGACTTTAAAGCAGTTCAGAAGTCTACTCTTACTCATACTAACATCTGTATTAAAATTTCATGCTTGTATTTAAGTTTAGACATATTTTTCATATTTATCCATAATGCTATATCCACTTCTGGTTTTGGTTTTTGTTTTTTTTACTTAGCATGCCATAATAATCTTACCTCTTCATTTTGATACATATTTTCAAATTTTTTAACAGCATTTAATTTACATTACATATCCTGTACAAACATTGATGTTATATTTCTTACCTAGTTTTAGTCTTTCAATGCTACTGTTAACTAGTTTCATTATAATAATCAGCTGAAGTTCATGGTGTGTTTTTCTGTCTTTAACTCATAAAGTGATAGCACTGCTACAAGTGTGATTATGGAATGGACAGTTTGCACTTTTCTTGATTATCTATGTCTAAGTTTTCTAGTGCTGTGATTTTAGATTTCTTTTTCTCTTTTGGTGTACTATGAGCTACATTTAAATACAGTGGAATTTTTGTCTATGGGTTCTCATCTAATAAATAATCTATTTTTGTATCATGCCTTCATAGACTTAATTAATGATTTCATTTATTGTATTTATGCTGTTAGTTTGCTTTTGGTTTATGTGCTTTTAAAAATCATATTTAGAATTTCAAAGTGGATCAGCTCTAGGGTTATTCTTTGTATCATGTTGTTTACATGTAGGCTTTATGTTAGTTCATGAGAAATTCATCAGCACCTGGACTGAAGGTACTCACCTGCTGCTGTGATTCTTCTATAGCCTCTTCTATCCCTCCCCTGTGTGTGAGCTATCTTTGACCTCAGTAGACCTTCCATGATTGCAGTGGTTATCTGATAGGATTTTAGTTCAGCCACATTTCTGCCTGAAAGGCTTCATTTACTTAGTCAAATAACTTGAGCTTGCAGGTTAGACATAATATAATATGAAACAGACCATAACAATATTAAGATTACTTAAAATATTGTGCATGAAATCCCCAAAAGATTAGCATATTTGATAAAGATACAACCTTCAGAATAATATTTTTTTTCATAGGAAATATATTGAAGGTATGTAAACCTTCATAAAGGACATCTATGTTTTATTACCTGGGGAAACATCACCTTGTTTCTTCTGCTTAGTATGAATTTGCGCGTAACTGGTATACATGTGTTTGTAAGGCCTGTGTGAGGATTTCTGAGATTTACAAGAGAGTGAACTGCTTCAAACCTTTTTTTTAAAAAAATGATACTGCTTTATTAATAAGCCCCCCCAAACAGGCAGTTTGACCTAAGCCATATCCTTGCCACAAGCCAAAAGACAAGCTGTGAATGATTAGACTTTGAAATTATATTCAGTGAAGCATGCTTCCAGACAGACAGAAACCAAAGTCAGCCCCAATTTTTTATAAAACAATGTAGAGGAATGTTTCTTTCCAGCTTATAAAATGTAAATGTGCAAAGGTGCTGAAAATAGCTTGAGAAAAGTGCAGATAGTAGGTCAGTACTGTTTCTCTGAATATATATATACTTCCATCATTATAGTGCATCTTAAACCAGTTCTAGCTCTAAAAAATAAATGCTCAGCATTTATATATAGAAACTGCAGTCCTATCCATTTTATTTCTGTAAGTGATGTCATTAAATCAATGGTGGAAGTCACATAAGGTAATCACGTATGGCCCTTTGTGTGTCTTTTTAAAAAGATGCACATTTATCAGAGAGATTCATTATTAAAATGTGACGGTGGAGAGATAAATCAGTGCCGGTTTTTAAAGGTTAGATCAGTTATATAGGTCTTCAAAGCATGTGCTGTTTTTATCATAATTAAGAGCTCTTCTTAACAAGATAATCTTTTTTTCTGCTTTAAATGCATATTTTAATGTTGGGTCTGACTTTATGGCTCCTGTATCCTATAAAAAGAGCTCTCTGGAGGATGAGTTTCCTCCGTCATGGAAACTTTTAGTTTTCAAGAGTTTTGCTGCATAAACAAAACTCATTGAATATTTTTGAGAGAGTGAAATGTATAAAGATTGAGCTAATTCTTGTACTGATTAACTGCTCAACAGAACAGTAAATAACCATATTGACATAAGAGTATTTTGGCATCTTATAAAATAATTGGTAAAATGCTTCATATTGGCAATAGAGCTGAAGTACTGAATAACTCTAGGAATCCCTAGTATCGTTTCCTAGGATAACACAATCTGTGAGAAAAACTTCTATGAAATTTAAGTGAACATGAATTCAAAGAAATCCAAATAGAATGGATACAGATGAATATTTTTAGTTATGCTCATTAAAAAAAAATAGAAAACATCTACATAGTTAAAACAACAAAACAAAAAATTGAAAGTAATTAAGACAACTTCTTTCTAGGTATGAGGTAGAGAGAGCAGAGTACTAGAGAGAAAGGGTGAAGTACATGTGAATATTAAATGGAGAAAAAAATCAACATAAGCATCAGAACACTGTTACTGTAGGAAGAAAAATATTGTCCATTAATGGATTTTGCATAGAATAAAAAGAATCATAGTATCACGTAGTTTTTGCGTTTGGAAGGGACCTCTGGAGATATCTAGTCTAACTCTGCTGTAAAATAGGATCAGCTAAAGAGGGTTACACAGGAACACATCCAGGTGGGTTTTGAATGTCTCCAGGAGGGGAAGAGAAACCATGACGCCTCCCTGGCAGTCTGTTCCAGTGCTTCCATGTCCATGTGAAGAAGCTCTTCGTCACATTGAAGTGGAACTTGTAATTTTATTTATGGCCACTGCACTGGCGTCTGTGCCCGGCACCACTGAAAACAGTCTGCATCATCCCAACTGTCACGCTGTTTATATTCATAAGCAGAATAATAAGATTCCCTCTCAGTATTCTTTCCCTAAGACTAAAAAGGCCCAGTCTCTCGCTCATAAAAGAGGAAGCTACCAGAGCCCTGATACAACTTGCTGGAGTTGCTCCCCCTGACCCTCTGCAGCTCCGCTCCTTGTCTCTCTTGTGCTGAGGAGCCCAGAACTGGACACAACACTCCAGGTGTGGCCTCATTAGGGCCAAGCAGAGGGGAAGGGTCACCTCCCTTGACCTGCTGGCCACACTCTTCCCAATGCACCCCAGGGATACCATTGGCACCCTGGCCACAGGGGCACTGATGGCTCATGGACAGCCGGTGATCCACCAAAAGTCCCAGGTCCTTCTCCACAGAGCTGCTCTGCAGGAGGTCAGCCCCAGCCTGTGCTGGCACTTGGGGCTGTTCCTGCCCAGGTGCAGGACCCGACACTTGCCCTTGTTGAGCCTCATTGGGTTTCCCTCTGCCCAACCTCCAGCTGAACAAGGTCCCATGGAATGGCAGCAGAGCCTTCAGGTGCATCAGCCACTGCCCCCAGTTTAGTGTCACCAGCAAACTTGCTGAGGGTGCATTTGACCCCTTCCTCCAGGTCATTTGATGAAAGTGATAAATGTTTGATAAAGGAAACTTGGAAAAATTCTGGAGCGGTATTCTAATGAAATGTAATGTGATCTAAACCCCATCTAGGGGTTAAGATGATAATATTTTTTTAAAATTATTCTGTTTTGTGGTTGCTTTTGAATCTAGGGGATTGAACCAAAGATCATTGGCAGTCTAGCTTGTTTTGTTTTAATTCACTTTTTTTTCTCCTGTTTTATTTCCCCATTTGGATTTGATATAGTCCCGTGATGTCCAATTAATTTTTCCATTTGAAACCACAGTCATTAAGACATATTTCTGAGTCCATAGATGTTCTACTTCAACCAAATTTTCAGCAAGACCTAGCAGTATATTAACTCATCTTGCTTTTTAAGTTCAATTTTAATACTGAATATAATAAAACTAATATAATTACTTATTACTAAATTCTTCAAATTTTAAACACTGACCCCTTCCTCACCTATCCATTCCAATGCTTCCTTGGATTTTATTTTTGTAAACAGTTTGTTATTATTTTATCTTACAAAGAAAATCTCATCAACTGTAACGTCAGCCTGGAGCATATATTGACAGATTGAAATCAGTTTTCAGAAGAATATGTGAATGGTACTTTTCCTGGAGCAAACCAGTCACATATATTTGGACGATAACACAGGGTTTTTAATCTTCTGGAAATATTCTCACAAATAGTGATTGTGAGGTATGCAAGTGGTTATATCTAAAAATGGATTCTTGCTCTAAAGCACTGTATTTTTTGATATGAAAGTGTCATTTGGACATACTCACAATTTGTCATAAATGACTGGAAAATGTGCCAACAAGAATTTCAGATAAATCATTCTCACAGTTTTCACTTTTGTATGTAAATCCTTACTTAGGCATCTATTAGAGTTGAAACATGATCTCATACCAGTCTGAGCCTATTGATTCTTTTCCCATTACTGTAACTTTAAACAGATAAAACTAAATCATAATTGCTATATTGGGTGCATCACTGCATATATCATCAATAAAGTAATGTATGCTCTGTTTAAAAATGAAATTTTAATTCAAATATACTTCTTGGTAGTCAAGTTGCATACATCCAGGGCCCGATACTGAAAACCTGTCTGATCTGGGTCTGAGGTACGATAGAATTTCAGTATGAAAAAAAAAAAAAGAGAAGCCTCCAATTTTATCAAATTGAAAACAAAAAAAATTGTTACCATTGTTGGCAACTATTTTTTTTTTTATTTTCAGCTTGAAGGAAAGGTGAATTGATTTAAGACATCAGCATATTTCTGTAGGATTTTAATAAAACATGTTTCCTGTTTGAAGACATACATTTTATGTGACATTAAGAAGTGTGAGGTGAATTAATACTTTAGATCTCATGTTGCAGAAGCATAACAGAATATAATTTCTCTCCATATTAGGGAAATTGTAATAGAAGGTCCCAGGATTACAGTATACAGAAGATCTGGCTTGACATATTCTAGTGGCACATGTATTTATAAATGCAGGCAGCTGCTAAATAAAACCCTCAAAATCATTGATTGCTGAGCAATATACTAAAAGGGTTAGTATTAGATGTTACTAAACAGAACTGAATGTCTAATTTTAAGGAGTTTGCTTCAGCTATCGCTAGGGAAAGCAACAAACACAACACGGGTTAAGAGTTAGGAAGTGGGAAATGAGAACTGATTTTCCATCAGTAAGCATTTATATGCATTACAGTTCCATATATATGCAAGTGCATGTGGTCATAGGAAGATATATTGCAGGTATGCAATTGACTTAGTGAGAGATTAGAGTTTAGAGACTGACATAGTGCCTGAAATGTGGCCTGACCACTCAAGGCACTATTGAGCTGGATTGTTACAAGGAGTGAAGCTGCAGAACCTAATAGCAGGGATACTCAGTAAGTCTGAGTTTTAATAGAACTTTAAGATCAGCCCTTAATTTTTGAAATCAATCAGACTATTTGTCTGATGAAAATTACAGTATCTTGGATGGTATATGGTATGTGAATGCTGGTGTTCACTCCAAATAAAATATGTACCTCTTTGCACAGAAATTTTATTATTCCTTCCCTTATTTAGTATGTGAATATTTGAGTATAAACTCATTACTGTTTAATATTGAAGTGAAGGTAGAGCTGAAACATAGTATTTTAGATACCGGACAGTACTTTGCAATAACCTGGGCTTGCTCATTCCTCTTAATGTGAAGAAGTCATAGAATCATAGAATGTCAAGAGTTCGAAGGGACCTTGAAAATCATCTAATCCTAACCCTCCTGTCATGGGCAGGGACACCTTGCAGTAGGCCAGATTGCTAAAAGTCTTACCCAACCTAGCTTTGAACACTGGCAGGACTGGGGCATCCACAACTTCCTTAGGCAACATGTTTCAGTATCACACCACCCTCACAGTAAGAACTTCTTCTGATAGCCAACCTAAACATCCATGATAATAAACACATAATAAAAAATTGTGACACTTTTTATGGAGGTGGAATTGGCTTGAAAGCTTTCACTGCTAGTTGTCAAAATATTTTTTAAGTTCTCAAGCATTGAAAATTAGCTAACTGTCATCAGAGAAATCTGCTGCAGTAAAACCCATTATTTTAATTTCTTAGTGAAGTTCTGTTGATAAATCAGCTATGAAGACTCTTGTTTTATATAAACAAAACATGGTTATAGGTGTCTCCTGTAATATGACAAGAATGACTAATAACAGAAATATAAAATTAGATTTAGGTATCTTCTTATCTTGAGACATTCAACCTATTACAGAAGGCAAAATTCAGGCTTTCCATTAATAGATTTATTTGTTTCTGATAGAGTATGAAATATTATAAGCTCCCTTGACTGAAGTCAAGCAGGATCTCATGACCTGAATAATGAGGGAAAAAAAAAAAAAGCAGGAGAGACAGAAATCCTAAATAATATGTGGAATGTGATACAAGTCTCAGCTCAGGAATTATCAGCTCAGTTCTCTGACAGGTCTGTCATATTCTTCCAGAGTCATAGATTGATTAAGGTTGGAAAAGACTTCTAGGATCCAACCAGTCTGAATTTTCTGATCCATGTGGCATCCTTCTGCCTCCAGAGTTCTGAGTCATAGAAAAAGTATTAATTTGATCTCCGTGTTGGGATATATGTAGTCTGCACGTTTCCTTAACTACACTTAAGTACTAACCAATAAGATTTATCAGACCAAGCTGTGATGCACTGAGTCAGTCACACAGCACAACTGGTTTGCTACATTGCTACCGGTAACTGGGAACTAAGTAGTCTTGGTTTACTCTACTTTCTGCATGTGCTGGAGTATACCATGTGTTACAGGGGAAACTGATTTACAAATGGTAGCTTAAACTACAGAAAAAATATATACTTTTTTGTTGTTGCTGTTTCCTAACAAGTGATAATGGTCATCATTGATTTTTATAAAATTCTGATTTTTTTTGTAGCCACACTTTAAATACTGGATCAACTGTGATCAGGTTCCCCCTGAATTTTCTCTTCTACAGGCACCAGAGACATAACTCCTTTAGTCTTTCCTCCATAGAACATTCTCCAGCCATTTGATCATTTTTGTGGTCCTTCTTTAGAACCTCTCCAGCCTGTCTGCATCTTTCTTGAACTGTGGGGTTGAGAACTGAATACACTACATTCCAGGCACCTGACAAGCACCGGGTGGGATGATCATCTTTATCTCTTCTAGTAATGCCCCTGGGGATGCAGTACAGGATCCTATTTGCCTTTTTTGACTCCTGTTCTGTTTATTGTCCACCAGGAGCACCCTTCTGGCAAGGCTTCTCCCCAGCCACATGCTTTTTAGTCTGGACTGGGTTCTCTGATAATGTCACCCCAGGACTTTGCATTTGGCTTTGTTAAAATACAAATTTGAACTTTGCAGTTACTGATAGCACTCTCTTCCAACCTGTTCAGGCTTTCTTTCAAGATGGCTCTCCATTCTGACAAGTTCATGTGACCACACAGTTCATTGTCATCAGCTCTTGAGTCTTAATCGTTATGCTGCTTGCTTGTTAAATTCTAGAAAGTGTCTGAACTTTAGTCGAACAAGATAACAGGAAAATAAATAGCCAGATATAGGAGACGCTTGTATCTCTTTTAGTACTTCTTGCTAAGCATAAAATTTGGTTCAAAACAATGTTGCCCCAATGCGCTTCCTTGTGAAACTGACTTGTACAGAACCCTGACTTTTCATTTATTGTTTCATGGTAATATTTACATTTGACAAGAATTAATTAAAGTTAATTGCTGTGTCACTTCAGTTGTGTCTCCAGTTCAGTACTCAAAATAGGAGACAGGAGTGTCTTATTGCTTCCAGCCCATGCTCACAGCTTACTTTGAAAAAAATCCAAGAAATGTTGACAAGTGTTATTACCCCCAAGATCCAAGTAGACAGAAATTTTTCCTTCTGCTGCTTATAAGGCTTTGACCTTTACTCTGTAAGCTAACTCTTCTAGCCAAAGTGGACATTTTCCTCATGCATTTTATATCTAGAGTTTAGTCTTAAGTGCTCTTGTAAAAGGAGTAACTAGTCTATATTTTACTCATAAAGTTTTCATGAGACAAAATTAATTAGGAATACAATCTCTGTTATACAAATAACATTGTGTGTGACTCATGGGAAACAGAGAGAAAAGTTAGAGTCAATGTTTATTAAAATTTTTTTTACAAACTAATCTGTAAATTGGTCTTACTACTAATATGTATACTTAGGTTAGTAAATATTTGAAATCTTCTGGTAAAAGGTAGTTCTTTTCTGTTCACAGAATTTCTGTTCTTCCTGAAATTGAAATATGAATAAATAATTGCAAAGTGATTTGGAAATACTAATTATCTGTTCTTATGTTACATGTCTATCCAATTAAAATTCTGTTCATTTTAAAAGAACTTCGGGAAAATTTTCCTAAACTTATTATGTCATGACTCACTTTTAAAACACCGTATGAAACACCACAATATATTTTTCCTTCCCCTAAGCACCTTATGGGAAATCAGCAGGGATGCCTGTCTGAAGTGCCTATATAGCAATGCATGTAGCATGGGGAAGAAACATGGTAAATTAGTGATCTGTGTAGAGTGGCAGAACTTTGATCTAGTTAGAATCACATGGATGCAGTAGAACAACTTACATGATTGCAGTATTTCAACTGAGTTATTAGGGCTGCTTTTTAGGAAGGACAGAACAGGAAGATGAGGCGGTAGAGCTGCCCTTTATTTAAGAACACAGATGAAATGCATGGAGCTTTTCCTGGTGATGGATGATGAACAGACTGAGAGCTTTTGGGTAATAGTGTAATAGTGGGTGTCTATTGTAGACCACCTGACCAAGAAGAACAAAATGAGACCTTCCACAGAGAGCTGGAAGGAGCCTCACATTTACAGCTCCTGGTCCTCGTGGAAGACTTCAATCACACCAGCATCTGCTGGAATAGGGACAGCATAGCATGGCATAAAACATAGAGGGCATTCCTGAAGTGACAACTTCCTGAGTCAAGTGAGAAAGGAACCAGAGTGTAGAGCTGCTTTGCTGGACTTCACACTCTGACACAAGGAAGGATGTTAGTATTGTGAAAGTCAAAGGCAGTCTTGATTACCATTTCCATGAGATGGTGGAGTTCAGGACCCTGGGAGGAGGAAGAAAAGCAAAAAGAAAGTTACAACCCTGAGTTCAACACATTAGGAATTGGCTTGGGCTTCAATGCTCATCTTGAAACAATCCCATTACATAAAGCCTTGATTGGAAGAAAGCCCCAAGAGAAATGGTTGGTGTTCAGGACTCGTGTCCTGCAAGCTCAGAGCAGTCTATCCCAACAAGCAGGCAAAATATCTGGAGGCCTGCACGTAGGAACAAGTTCCCACAAAACTCAAACATAAAAAGGGAGTATATGAAAGGTAGAAACAGGGACAGGTAACCTGGTTGAAATAAAAAGACACTGTTTTAGCATGGGGACATGCAGGTAGGAAAATCAAAGCCCAGAAAGAGTGTCTGATGAAACGGATTCTGATGTAAAAGCCAAATAAAAGGTATCTATAAATATATCAACAGGTACAGGAAAGCTAGGGAAAATGTGATCCTATTGCAGAATGAGATGGGAACCGTGTTGTAAAAGCACATGGAACAAGCTGAGGGTACTGAATGCCTCTTTTTGCTACTATCTTTACTAGCAAAGTTGGTCTTTAAAAATCCCAGATATCTAAAACTATGGACAACAACTAAAGTAGGAAAGTTATATAATTGGTGAAAGAGAAGCAGTCTAGGGAAATCTTAAACATTTTTTGTGCATACAAAAATCCATGGACCTTGATGAGTTGTGCCCATGATTCAGGCCTGATGTCATTGAAAAGTCTCTGTTGATTATCTTCAAAAGATCATGGTGACTATGAGAGGTGTCTGAAGACTTCAGGAAATAAGTGTCACCTCTATCTTCCTTAGAGGCAAGAAGAAGGATGCAGAGAACTACAGGCCTCACCTTCGTCTGTGGAAAGGATCCCGTAAAACATTTCCAGGCAATTGACCAAGAAAAAAACTACCAGGAGCAGTCAGTATGATTTTACCAAGAGGAAGTCATGCTTGACCAACTTGATAACCATTGTTGAAAGGACAGGTTTGGTAGCTGAGGAGAGAACAGTGGATACTGTCTACATAGATTTCACTATGTCTTTTGACACAGTCTATTTCACCTGACATTAAAGAGACAGTTTCTTTCAGGAATTCTTTACAGAAGGATGGTGACATTATTACCAGGGGTCAGAAGAAGGAGGTACCAGCCACACCTTCTCATGATATCTGCTCAGAGAAATTGTTGATGAATTTTGGAGGTGAACAGTGAGATCCTTTGAAAGCCATCTGAACAGACAAGGCCAGTATGTGGTGGTGAGAGAAACAAAATCTGCTTGGAAACTGGTAACTAGTGATATACAGTAGGGACCAATCCTGTCTGACCCTGTTCAGTATTCTTTTTAACTATCTGGAGAAAGTGGAAGAATGTAACCTCAGCAGTTTTGTAGATGACACAGAACTGGCAGGGGTAACTGATAGGTTTGTGCTGTCATGAGGAGGGACCTCAATAACCTGGAGAAAGAGGCTGACACCAACCTAATGAAGTTAAGAAAATACTGAAACTGGTACCTGGAAAGGAGTAAGATCACATTGGACTCGTCCATCTGGGAAATGGTTTTGAAGAGAACGTTACAGAGGCGTCCAAGTTGAATATGAGCTACCATTGGGAATTTGAAATCAAGATGACCAACAGCTTCTTAGGCTAGGAGGATTGTCAGCAGATCAAGGCATGATCCTCCTTTATGTTGGGCACTGGTGGCGCCAGATGATTAATATATAACAGAACATTGTACTTTCTTTGGGGTTTCCCAGTATCAGAGAGCTGCGGACATATTAGAGAATTTAAAAAATGCTACAAAGATGATTTATTGATTGGAGAAACTCTCCTATTAGGAAAGACTTAGAGAAACAGGACTGTTCAGCTTGGAGCAGGGGAAAACTCAGGGTGATCTCTTCAGTGTATGCAAATATCTGAAGGCAGGGTGTAAGGAAATAAAACCAAGATCTTCTTGTTGGTGGCCAATGACAGGGAAAGAGGCAATGGGATTAGACTGAAACACAGGACTGTCCAGAGTAGCAAAGCTTTCTTTTTAGTTTGGGCTGCCTGAGCACCTGAATAGGTCACTCAGGGCAGTTGTTAATTCTCCATCATTGGAACTAATACAAAATCCCAAACATCCAGTGGTGCCCAGTGGTCACAGTGGTGGGACATGAACCAATGTGCATCAACTGAAACACAGGAATTTCCATCTGAATGTCAGTGTAGTGGTTCCAGTTCACCTATTTGAGTTTCTGGCCAAATGCCAGCACACTTACCAAAATTTACCTGATGTTTGCTGTGAGATTAGGAGTAGGCAAAGCAGGCTCAAACTTTATAAAGAAAGTTTATTAATATACCTAAGACAGAGGGAAAAAAAACCAAGAAAAACCAGGACAAACTCCTCAGACCACCCCTCCTTTCCCCACCTCTCCATTTCATTCTCCCTGACAACATACAAAAGACAACACTTCGACCTCCAGTCAGTTTACCACCTCTGAAAGAGGTCTTGTTTCAGTTCATTCAGGGAGAGAAGTCTCTTTTGTTCATACCATGGATTTTCTGTAAGAAAAATACAGTTTTTATGGGTCTTCTGCCTCACCACCAGCCACTGCCTGGAAGAAAGATCAGCTTAATGGTGGATCCCTCCCACCCCAGCAGTCTTCCCACAGCCACTATGGTGGGTCATGAACAGTCCACAGGGTACCTGTTTTAAGGATGCTCAGTTCAATTGCAGCAACAAAGAAAATCCCTTATTCTGTGCTGAGCAACACAGGTTCTCCTGACAACTCAGGTTCTCTAGCATTCTCCCCGGGACCAGAGCTCTGGGTCACAGCTTCTCCTCTCTCTTGGTTCTAGTTTCTCATCAGGCTGTACTTATTTCAACACTTATTTATCTTTACCCAAGTATTTCAGTTCACTGGCTGCAATTAGAACATCATGTCCCCCCTTTGGACTATGTCTTCATATATTACAGGGAATTTATTAGTTGAGTCTCCAGCCATGGTTCTCCAAAAGAATTTTCAGCTTCACTCTCAAAGCCCTTCTCATACACCTCCCTCTAGGCATCGGTTCTGCTTTCTTCACTGACTGTAAAGTCTCTCTGCTGCATTTATGTGGATGTCCTCACTCGTTCCTCTCTCTGTGCAAGGAAGGATGGGTGTCTGTGAGTTTAGTCCAGGCATGGAGAGAGTTAATCTCTGTCTCTCTCTCTCTCCGGCAGTGTGACGATTCCCGTGCTCCCTGCCGGGTGTTTGAACAGGTCCGAGCTGGATGCCAGAAGCTCTCAGAGTCTCTGTGCCTGGCTCTGCGGAGCTGGCTCGGCCTGCTGGGGCCATCTGGGCCCGGGGTGACAGGGCAGGGCCTGGCCCGAGCTGGATGGAGCCGGCCCAGTCCTTGCCTGGCCCAGAGCAGGGGCCTGGCCCTGTCTCATGTAGCTGACACACCGGCTGAGCTGTATCTGCTGAAAATTCCATCTGGTTCCTCCCCCATGCCCAGCTGCAGCTGCACAGCCACCCTAAACCTCCCTCCCTCCTTTGGAAGGAGCGGGGGGGGCCTTACCAGGGAGAGAAGCAGGGGATGCTCCTCTCTACACAGCAGCAGGCCAAAAGAGGAAGAGGCTCAGAGGGTCTCTGCTTATATATGGTTCTTGCCTTGAGGGCGGATCAACTTTTTTATTGGTTCACCTACACATCAATCCTTAAAACTACCTGGTTATTGTCTCTCTCTCTCAGGAAGGAAGTTATATCCCTTCCTGCAGTGTAGGTCACTTCCGAGATTTTGACCCCTCCTGACTAACCCAGGACAGCCAGGGAACACTTAATGTGAGGGTGACAGAGAGCTGGCACAGGGTGCACAGGGGTGTTGTGGGCTCTCCATCTTTTGAGGTGTCCAAGAGCTGCCTGGACAAGGTCCTTGACAGCTTTCTTTATCTTGTTTGAGGAGGAAAGTTGGACAAGATAACCCTTCCAAACTTAACTGTTTTGTGATTCTGTGCTCTACAACATCAATATTGAAAGATACAAACCACACCTACCAGCTAAACAAAACCTGAATTGAGAAGCTATTCATCGAGTACTGGGTAACTTGGAAAACATCTTCATGTGTGGGACAAGGAGTCAAAATTGTAGTAGAGGTGTTAGATAAATTTTTATGGAAGATAAGTTAATAAATTTAAATCTTAATCGCTAGAAGTCTTTGACTTCTTATTTCAAAGAAATCCATTTTATGTCCTAAAATAATGCCTACTTGCTAGTTTAAAATGCTTCTAAAATTATAATTATTTCTAAGTATTTTTGTGTTCTATTGATTAGAAATCTATTTTTTTAGCAGTAGCAGTTTACATATATGGTCCTTGTTGAACTAGGACATTTTTCTCTTCAAATCCACATAGCTCTAGAGAATATAAGTTTCAAAATTAATTTTAAAAAAAATCATTGAAAATCTTTAAAAGTTAAACTTATTTTGGTACAGGGAACAGAACTCCAGTTATGATAACCTAGAAAGATATATCTAATGTTAATTTTGTTTTAACTAGAGTTAAAATATAGTGCTGGACCAAAAACTATAGTGTACAATTTCAGTTTTATCAATGCTAGCTACAACAACATTTTGGTCTAGAGATCAGCCACAGCTTTTTCTGACTCAGCTGCTCATTATCAGTATTACTATTACATTATCAATAACTGTCAATAATATCAGCAAATTCAAAAAGCAGAATTGTTATATTAAGAAAAAAAGAAACTAAGAAAAAAATGGAGGACTTTTTGCTTGCCTTTTTCTCATTATATAGATGTTTTCTATATCAACACAATTAAGGAATTGAACCTGCCGTAAACTACTAAAGATAATGCATTTTTAGATTTTATCCTTCATTCCTATTCAGTCAAGTTAGTAATTCAACATGTGGTCCTATGTTGCATCTCATTTTATCATGAATTGGATTAGAAGGTCTTCAAAGTAGGGAAATCTTTGATTACCAAGACCATATTTAAATATTAACTCAGATGAAAGCACCCCACACCAGCTGTTTCTATTTAAGCCTCTTCTTGTGTTCACATGAAAATTGTGAACCAACAGTCAGGTTGCTGAAGAGATGTTGGATTGGATCATGATGTTCCTAGCATTTTGTTTTCATGACTGCTAGGCCAATAGTCTTCAGAGAAATGAGATAATTTTCCCTGAAATTACTCGACTTCATTATCATATAGAACTAAGTTTGTTGGTGTTTTGAAGACATTATCCATACTTTAGATTTTAGTCAGAAATGCATGAGTAGATTCCAGGCAGACTAAGGTCCAATATCTTGTTACCTTATCTGTAATTCTGCAATTCTGTGAATTGCTCTCCTTTTGTTTAGTCTTTGTTTTATTTTGATTTCAAATTTTAGTATTGTATAAGAAGTAAAATGCCTGCCATTCAAGAAAGCAATTTTGTTAGGGTATGAAAGTAATAGCACTTTAATGTGTGATTTTATCCTCAGTGAGACATTTATCAATAAATGAGATTTATTGCTGTAAATAATTTGCTCACTGGAAATCCTTTCAACTTCAGCTAGTCACACAGCATAAATTAAAAGGAATAGAATTGTTCTCTAAATACACATGCAGTAAAACATAGTAAAAGTGTCCCACTGCTCCTGCTGACATTGAAAAATTTTGTTGAATTCTTTGTTGTTATTCATGGAGAAAGCAGGATAAATTCTTCTCTTAATGATATGTGCTCATTTTAAAAATGTGATTATTTTGTAATTGTAATAGACATTGGAATTTTTTTCCAGAATTAGGTCAAGGGAGATTTTTAGCAACCTTTCAATGTAGCCAGAATTTCAAATTAAACCAAAACTGCACATAAGCCTGGGGAACCATGATTTTATTTCCACCTCTGAATTCAGACTACTGGATTTTTGGGAAATTTTGTCGTTCCTTCCCCCCCCACACCCACCAAGGAATTTATTTTTAAGTGTAAATTTCTACCGGTTCATACTTTGCTATAAGCAGAATTCAATCGACTAATCTTTTATGCATATGAAGATGATTAAAACTAATTGATAGGGAGTTGTATCAGATTGTACAGTTGACATTGTACCTGGTTTCCTATATTACCTAACTTTCATATAGCTTCCTCTGACTAAATGGAAAGAAAACTCTTAAACCTCAAAAGAATTGTAAATAGGTTAATTTTTGACTAATTGTTTTTATGGCTGGAAGTAACCTGTCAGAGTTTTGCTCAGATTTTAAATCTATTCAGCACTCTTTAGATGCTTAGCATGCAGACAAGAAGAGACAGATTCTAATTTGTGCATCAGAGTTCCCTGAGAATGCCTGTTAAATCAGGAAATCGTATCAATACAAAGCAAGAAAAGAAAGCAAATAAGCTTCTCCAACCATAATTCTAATTCCTAGTATTGTCTTTCCTGGATTTATTTGGTCAGTCTAGTAGCAGGCACAAAAAGAATGTTTAACCCACTTCCCTACCTCCACCCTCATTCTTTCCAAACTGGATACTCATTATAAACTCTGCTCACTTTCTGTGGTTGTCTTTTGTGTTCTTGCAAAGTAGGGATGTAAGGAGATTAGTTCTTGATGAACAAGGAGGAAGGGAGGAGGTTCTGCTGTTAAATAATTTTGTCTATTTCAGGGTCCTGTTGAGGTACTGTCATAAAGGAGAGTACATATTCTTATTAAGAATATGTAAAAGTTGTCCACCCAAAGGATTAGGAATATTTTGTGTTGTATATTCTAACACAATCCTGAATCAACTAAAGGTACAGGAGTGACCACAAAAAATTTACACATTGTGGTAAAAATTACCAAGTTGTTTTTTTGACACCTAATTGCCTAAATTGAAGTAAGGATAGTGGGGGCTGACAGTTATAGGGGTACTTTAAGTGTAAAGCTGCTGAAGATGTGCATCTTCAAAAAGCATTAAATGACTATTGGCTGAATATAAATAGAAAGCATTCTGTGTACCTGTGTCTGTTTCTGTGGGAACAGCAGGAATGCTGAGTGCCATGATTTGAACTAACGACGTTACCTGTACTACTGTGTGTGCAGAACAGATTATAAAGGGTAGCAGAAGAAGATTCTCTTTTCTGAGTAACCACAAAGCATATTGGGAGACAAAAAGAACCCTAAACTCTAACATCCAGGAAATTATGGAAAGATGTCTAAACATTCTGAACATTTTTTGGACTTTTTAGGCATTGTATTGAACAATAGGCTTTTTTCTTTAGGTACAGGAGAGACTGAAAGGGAATCTTTCAATATGTATAGCTTTGAATTTTGTTGGTGACTTGCTAGGGACAATGAGCAGCTTGGGTTATATTGAGTTCAGGAAACATTTGATGTTCAGGTAAGCTAAAAAAGGAAACACACACTGATGATTTCTTCAGAAACAAAAATTTTCCGTTGATGCCCTGAAATAGTTAATTAGCTCTTCTGGTAATTCTTTTATGGGAGTATGCAGCTGATACACAGTGCTTTTACTGAAAGTTTCTGACCCAAGTGTTCCCACTTCAACTATGAAAATATCAGATGGTTGTAAACAAAGTAGATGCTATTCATATCTACTTGTGAGAGTAAAGCCATGAAAAATCTGTCTGCTTAAATGCATAGACTCATGCTGAGAGGAAGCCGATTCTTATTTACCATATAAAAGTCAAACTATTCAGAGTCTTTGAAACAAATACATTTATTTTATTCCAAAACTGATCTGTCAAGTGATCAGTTAAAACTGATTAAGGTGTTTGAAACTATGTATCCTTTTAAAATAAATTTTCTTGTGAAGCTTAGTATTTCCCTGTGAACTTTAGAAACTAATATTAGTTTGATGTTATGCATGTCTTAGTAGGGATTATTGGGAAAAATACTGAAAATAAATACAGGTAAATTTTAGCAAGATCTGTGTGGGTTTAGACAGTCAGGATACTTAATAAAAGCAGGTACACGAGTATAAATTTAGACATTTTATCTGCTGTTAGGTAGATGTGAAAAAAAAAGTAAAATAAATGGGGGTTTTGATTTTTTTCTTATAGATACTATGCCAAAAGGTATGTATGTAAAATATGTGGATAGTAATAAAATGTTTAGGTGGTTCAAGACAAAAGAAGACACTTCACTTTGTGGAAACAGTTTACATGTAGAGAAATTAGCAGCTAGTTCTACCCATAAGCTGTCCCTACTATTGCAAGAAAATTGCATTTCTCATTAATAATTTTCATTATTTGTTTACAACTGTAACTGTTGATGGTGAAATCTGCTTTTTTTTTTGCCTTGCCAATACTCATAAATCTGTGAAGAAAGAACTTTTCTCTATTTCCTCTGAAATTCACAGTATTTTGCAATATTACATGTTTTAAGTACTTTTCCTTTAAGTGACTGTACCATTAGCAAATATTTAATAACCTAAATTGTCCTTTTAGAGAAATCTTGAGCTAAATAAGAATAATAGTAAAACCACTGAATTCTGAGATCCTCAAGTCAATTTCAATGTTGATTTGGCTAAACGAGGATTTAAATAAAGTCTAAGTGAATGATTAAATTAAGATCCTTGAGAATTTTCTAGGACTCCTGAAATTTAAGCTGCATGGACAGATCCTCATGCCATAGCCATGCCACAGCACCCACCTAGCAGTGTACTGGATCAAGGTGATTGTTAAATAACCAAAGACAAAATAACTAACCTTTTCTCCAAAGATTTTTTGGATGAAATCACATTGTTGAGCTTGTATTGTCTCACGGCTCTCTCACTGCACTTGTATCTTTAGAATAGCTGGAGAATTTTCTGAAAATAGCCCCTCCCCACAGAATTTTATATGCACTCTGAGTTCGTAAGCCTAAGAAAAATAGAGACTGAGAATGTTTTCACACAAAGGCTCAGAATAGCTTTATGGCAGATACAGATAATTTGAAGTATAAATGAAAATGTTATGGATGATAAGAGTACTTAGGAGAAACAGAACCACATAATAAAACAATAAAGCATGTTCATCTTCAGTGCTGATGTCTTGTCTACTCACATTTGCAACAGTTTCATGCCATCAGTACTGAGTCTAATGTTTTGGGTTTTTCTTATCCTTGTACTTAATAAAGTCATGAGTGTCCTCTGATAGTACTGAAGTGCATTGAAAATATTTTCAGTATTTAATGATCATACTTTCTTTCACATACATCAAAATTTCAGGCTGTTCGTGACACGAGCTTGCTTACATTTCACTGTCAGTTTCAGCACAATCCAAAGGAGGAATTCTTTGACATACAACATTATATTCTACAATGATGAATTTATAAAAGCTATTTAAGGTAGCTTTTTTTTTTTAAGGTAACTATTTGCTTTGAGTAAAGTAAATAAAAGGGAAAGAAAAATATAACTGATGTAAATTCTCTTTATAAAGATCCTGTACTAGTTTTAAAGACTATATGTCAATTCAAAACAACAGTATCAAACTCTAAATGACAGCTAAAGAGAAGATTGCAGTGCACATGATATAAAGTTATGCTTTCCTGTCTTTTCATCAGAAGAAAAGAAAAAATCATTGGAACTTATAATGAGGTGAAACAATTTACTCTAAAGTGATTGTTCAAAATATTCTTGGGAAACATCATCTTTCAATTAACAGAATCAAGGATGATATACTATTAGTGCTATCTCTGCAATGTAGCTTGGATACTGTGCTCATTGTTAGAACAGAGCTGTAAAATTCCTAAGTATTTAGGTAGTAGAGCCTTTGTTGGAATGAATGCTAGATACTGGATGCAGGACTTGAAGAAATACTAAGTCTGTCTGCCAACAATAATAAAATGGAAGCAGATGTCCCTCCCTCAAGGGCAGGGAGGCCCTGCAGAGATGAATTAGAGAGATGGTCAATCACCAACCAGCGGGTGCTAGATTCTACACCTGGGATAGGCAACCCTGGTTGTGCAGATGGACTGGGGAATGAGACACTGAAGAGCAACACTGAGGAAATGACCTTGGGGTCTTGATTGTCAGAAAGTGGAACTTAAGTCAGCTGTGTCCTGGCATCCAGGAGGGCCAACCGTGTCCTACAGGGGCATCAGGCACATCATCGCCAGCTGGGCAAGGGAGGGGATTGTCCCACTCTGCTCTGCAGTGGGGCAGCCTCACCTCAAGTCCTGGGAGCAGTTTTGGGTGCCACAATATAAGAAAAACATTAAGCTAATGGAGACCTTCCAGAGGAGGGCCATGAGAATAGTGAAGAGTCTGAAGGGGAACCCTTATGAGCAGCACCTGATGTTGCTTGGTTTATTCAACCTGGAGACAAGGAGACTGAGGGGAGACCTCACTGAAGTCTTCAATGTCCTCATGCAGGGAAGAAGATGGATAGACACTGATGTCTTTACTCTTGTAACCAATGACAGGTTCTGAGGGAATGGCATGAAGTTGAGTTGGGAGGTTTAGGCTAGATGTTAGAAAAAGGTTCCTCACACAGAGGGTTGTTTGAGCAGCGGAATAGAGAATTGGTCATAGCACAAGTCTGACAGAGCTCAAGAAGCATTTGGACAATGCTGTCAGACACATGTTGTGATTTTTGGGTGTCCTGTGTAGGGCCAGGAGTTGGGCTCAATAATCCTGATGGGATCAACTCAGTATATTCTATGATTCTGTGATTCTAAATAATCAGATTTTGGGTTCAATTTCTATGTGATCCTGTTTTTAATATAATAATATCTGATTTCGTTGAAAAGTAGGCATTGGCTAAATTTCTACTGTGTAGATAGACAAAAGGTACGTAGCTCTGGTCTGGAATTTATTTCAATTTTCCGTATATTCTTTAAGGCTTAAAGCACAAAGTAGAAATGCATTGTTGTAGTGAACAGAAAAATCTATACATCTATGTTTTCTTTCTTCCTTTTACTTTTTTTTTTGTTTATTTTAGTTTCCATGCTCTTTTTTATAGAGTGCTAAAGGACCATAACATGGCAAGATTGTTTTGGGTTTTTTTATACAGACAGTCACCATTGACATTAAAAATAATAACACATGTTAAGTAGTTATGGCATAACTTTGCAAGCTGTACATAACTGGAAAATTGTTCAATGTATCTATAATGTAATTAGAAGATATTTCAGGTTGCCTATGATGTTCATATATGGGAAAAAGGAATGATTTTGTAACAGTGAAGTAGGTAGAAGTTGAAACAGTGCAGCTGATATAGAAGAGTGAAGACCATTAGAACATTCAGAGAAGGATTATGAAGTTTGGGATGTATAAGCAGTATGGTGCCCCTTGAAAAAGGTAAAGAAAACTGCTTTTTCTCTGGCAGTGCAGGAAGTGATTAAAATTTTTCTGTGTAACATAAGAATTTAATTACTTGTTCTCAAGAAAAAAAAAAAAAAAAAAAAAAAAAGAATGCAATGGAAAAGATGGATTAAGGCACCCGTATTTTTAAATTATGGCTGTAGTACAATAGTATGAAATCAGCAGTCTACCCCAGCCGCAAAGTCTAAAAATATAGTGGGCTTTATGAATAGGAGCATCAAGAGAAGGGATTATATTCTTCTACATCACATTCATTAGAGCGTATCTGGATATTTCATTCAGTCTTGATCCCTAAAATATGCGAAGGGCATGGACAGAGTGGAGTGGGTTCAGGGACTGCAACTAGGACGAGAAGGCCTGGAGGCCTTGCCCTGTGAGAAGAGGCTATGGGACCAGGGCTGGTTCAGCTGGGAGAAAGGATGGCTTTAGGGGTAATCAACAGTATTTCCAGCACCACTAGAAGGGGAAGAAGAGATGCAGTCAGGCTTTTCACAGTGGTGTGTGGCAGGAAGTTGAAAGGCAGTGAGAGGCTTAGGCTGGAAAGAAGAAGCCTTTTCTCCAGGAGGACAGCCCAGCAGTGAAACAGGTTGTCCAGAGCCATTATACCATTTCTATTCTTGGAGGTTTTCAAGAACAAAACCCTGAGCAAATTTGTCTGAATTAATGATCAACCCTGCTATGAACAGGAAGTTGGGCTGCAGGCCTCACAAAATCTCCAACTGAAATTATTTCATCATTCTGAGACGGTTAACTAAGAAAATAAATGATCGTGGCTATTTGTGTTCTTCCATTATTCCCTTCACAAAGCAAATAATTTTATATTAAGCATCCTTTTCCTGGGTTTTGTGTGCTATATATTATCTATATTTGCAAAGTAATCTTTGAAGATTTGTTACAAGAACTTGTGTATTCTGGGCACATCACAAATATTCGTAAGAAAAGGAAAGCATTTTTCACTTCATCCTGATGAAAAGAAGGAAAGCAGTAAAAGGAGTAGTTTGAGCTGGAACAAATGGATAAAAAGGAATACAGGAGGGGGAAAGGAATTATTATTACAGGAGACTTAGAAGTCGTTAACCACCATACTCCTGTTGGTACCTGTTAATGGTACCAAGCCTTCAGCATTTAATGATGTATCAGTTTTGCACTGCAGACACAGCTATAAAAGAAAAGAACAGTAATGATAAAGGAATAACTTTATTTTAATCTACCCTATAGGGACCAAATCCAGAGCAGAGTTCCTGGGCCACACGTGCAAGGTCAGTTTCTATCTGCTGAGGATCTTTCTTAGCCTAAGTTTTATTTAAACTGTCCAGAAAAGTGGGAGCAATGTTCCTCTGACAAAAAAAACAAAAAACCAAAAAAACAAAAAAACAACAAAAAAACCCCAACAAAACAAAAAAAACAAACAAACAAAAAAACAAACAAAAAACAAAAAAAACCCCAAAAAACAAAAGCAAAAACAAAAAACCAAAACAAACCAGAACAAAAAAAAGCCCACAAAAAACCCCCAAACAAACATAGAACATTGTAACATTGACATAATTTATTATGCTGCATAGAGCTGAACTAACAAAAAAGTTGTTTGCATTGTATTACTGCCAACTATGCAACTGCTGCTTTGCACCTGTTCTGGGCATTGGACAGGGAGCTGTTTCCACAGTTGGGAAGATATATTTTTCCTATCTATCTAAGGTGAACTCTTTTTTTTTGAAGACATACTGGACAACTGCAAAGATACGTAAGTCTCCTTGTGGCTCTAGGACTTCAATCTTAAAACTGCTTCTGTCCATTCTAGCTCCTGACATCATTACTCCAGTTCTCATATCTCAGTCCTTTGGGAAAGCCTTCCTAACAGCAGTTTCCAGAAGGCAAAGTTTGGAATCTTGGTCTCAGCAAAACCTACAGCAGTTTTGCTGTTTGAGAGAGAGAGATCAGTGCTTTATCTCCATTTCTGCCTTTCACCAGTTTGTTTTTTGACATCAATTTTCTGTTGCTGTGATTCTCCATGTAGCTTTTGTGTTCTGTATTATATTGTGATTCCTATTTTAAATGAATGTTACACCTACGGTTTATAATATTTCTTTAAGAAACCTTGTAATATTTGTTACTTTACAGAAACAGGTTTAATGGCTCTCTCTCACATCTAAGTATTAACTAAAAATCTACTTTTTCATTTTAATTTTTATAAGAAAACTAGGAGACAAAACACACGTTTAGTGGAGATGGAGGATTTCTTTTTGCTAATGACATTTGAATACAGAGTACAATGATAGACTACACATGTTCATGTTTGTGGCCAGAAATGTGGTCTTCATAATTTTTTTTCTCTCTGTTCACTGCTCTGGGAGCATTGTGAAAGGCAAAAAACTCATTTTGAATATATTAAAAAAAAACCTTCATAAACATTACCAATTAGCCATCAAGAGCTGGAAACTAGCAGTGGATACAATGAAGGTGTGTGTGTATGCAGGGCTCCCTGTGATATGATGGATTAGGCATAAAAAAAGCAGTTGGTAATGGCAAAATATCACACCTGGAGATGTAAGCAGGTTAGTGTTGGAGTGAGGAAACTGATGAAAGGGCAGTAGCTAATACAGCATGGTACCTGAGGATAGAAAAATCTGGATAGTTTCAGGTCACCTTATTATGCCATTGCATTATGTATTGTCATTACTTCTGATTGCTGGTCATAAGCCTTGAAAAACAATAGTCACTATTAAAGATAAATAAATGACAGAATAACATGTTAATTTCTTAAGACCTGGCCTCTTTCAATGCAGTTGGATAGAAGCCTTGGAGAAGTAGAGAAATTACTTGAGTCAGCCAGAGAAATTCAACAGATGCAGGGTTGCTTACTGGTCCTCTGGATATGCTCTTTGGTTTCTAAACAGTTTGATGACTAAGAAATACAACTGAAATCTAACATTGCTAATCTTCGTTAAAGGAATATTAGAAAATTTCCGTCAGTCTCACTTTTACAGGTACTGAACACAGAAAACTGGTTTGCTACACTGATGCAAAATTTCATTGAAGTTAATGCAGTATTTTTGTATTCATATTCTCTGTGTAATATAATTACTAGCATTGACAATGAGCTGTCTCTATGAGTTTTTATGGTCTTTAGAGACATATGTCTTAAAATTAAGACTATTTGCTTAAAATGATGAATTTTGCTACTTCAAATACCTGATATGTACATAACTCACGACTGAAAGTGTGACCAGCACATAGCAAACCTGTAACTAGTATAATATGCTTGGGGAATCTGCCTGGATTTTTGACATATTTTGCATGTAATACTTTATTATCATACAGTCGATTACTTAGAAGAACGCCTCTAATTTAGGATTACACAGATTGCCAAAGCAAACAAAATTGGTGTTCTTACTTAGCTCCTCTACAGCACTGTAAGTCCTGATCTCATACACAGCTTTACTTCTGAGGAAACTGAGGGGTCTGAGACCTCAGTGTACTGAATCCTTATAAATCCACTAACCTCACACCTGTTGAGTTTCCCATGAAATTACAGACATTAAAGCTCTAGTATTTAAACCCTTCAAAAACTGTATGAAATTAATATCCAAGCCCTTTCAAAAGAGTATTGGTATATATTGTGTGTTGACCCTGGATGGATGACAGGTGCTCACCAAAGCTGCTCTGTCCCTCCGCTCTTCAACTGCACATGGAAGAGAAAATACAACAAAATGCTTATGGATTGAGATGAGGGCAATAATTTGACTGATTATTTTCACAGTCAAAACAGAGTTGACCTTCGGGAAATTAATTTAGGTTATTTTCAATCAAATCAGAATACAATAATGAGAAATAACTCCAAATCTTTCCTCCCTTCTTCCTGGATTCAACTAAATTTCTAATTTCTCTACCACCTCCTCCTAAATGGTACAGATGGACAGGAAGTGGGCATTGCAGCTAGTTTATCACACCTTGCCTCTACCACTCCTTCCTCCTCACACTCTTACCTACACCAATGTGGGGTCCCTCCCCTAGTCGACAGTCCTTTATGAAATTTCTGAATATCAGTCCTCCCCACAGTCTGTGGTTCTTCCTGAACCTGCTCCAGATGGGTCTCTTCCCTTTTGAGCAGTCCTTCAGGAACAGGTTGCTCCAGTGTGGGTCCCCCACAAGATCACAAGTCCTGCCAACAAACCTGCTTCAGTGTGGGCTCCTCTCTCTATATGGTTACAGGTCCTACCCAGAGCCTGCTCCAGTACGGGCTTCCTATGGGGTACCTTAGAGCACATCCACCTGCTCCTGCATGGGATCCTCCAGGAGCTCTGGGTGGCTATGTGCTTCCATAATCTCAGAGTACATATTTATATAAAGCAATGAACACATGAACATGAAAGTGAAGGCAAAACTACTCTCCCCAGGGCTAAACTCACTAATGTAAAGTTTCATTTTGAGATTAAGCAAGCCAGAATGTTTGAACCATAACATCAAACATTTTTAGCTTTCAAAAAATACAATGTGCAGACCTGGTGTTCTTTCTACATAACCCAAAACTTTTCCTTTTGCCCTTTTTCTTCACTTCAGGTCTACTCCAGTGGCAGACTTCACTTTCCTTATAGTGAGCTACAGTAGTGTGCTTATGTCCTGTCACATTTGCAACTAAGTCTTGAAAATATTAGCAAACTAGCTTACTTAGAGCAAATAGCTTCCTAATAGCTGGAATGTGTAATTTTAACTATTAAATTAAGAAAATACATTTTTTTTTAATTCATTATAACATAATGAAATATATTTTAAAGTTGTAATAACACACTTGTGGTCAGATCAGTAAGCCAGATTATGGTTCAGCAAACCAATTTATTTCAATAGAATTTTTAGACTGGAAGGAATGTGAATCTTGCCTTGCAACCCTGGGAGTGGAGTCTTCCACAGGGGTGAGACTAGAACATATATATATGAATCCAAAGTAGATAGAGAATATTTCCAGCATGACACACTTAAGGTTAATGACACTTGTATAGTTTAAGTTTCCCATGGACAGACATTTCTCCCTGATGTCTGGAACTGGATTATATTCAGCCTGTGAGAATTCCTGCCATAAAATTGAATCAGGAAAAGAGATAGACTGGGATTTGTGCTTTTGACTGTTCCATTAAACTCTCTGAATAAATCAAAACTTTAAAGCCTGTAATTCTTTTTTTTTTTATCTCTTTAATGATAAGTATGTTTCAAATTTAGTCCTGTGACTAATGATCATGTAGAAATAAGGACATAGAAAAATTCATGCTTTGTTAACATCAGATTTTTTTGAATGGAAATATACTTCCTCTATGAGTAGTATTTGCATAAGGCTGCTGAATAACTGATAGTATCCAAATTATATGCAAGTTAAGTTTGCACTGACACTCAAAATCAGATTTGTGCCGTAAAATGTTTAAACACTCCTGAAGTCACATTCAGCAACGTAGGGGTAGTCAAACAACCATGGAAACAAACTGTCCATGGATATTTAAAATTGAATTACTCACTTTCATGAATATTTGACCTGCTTATTACCTGAAAAGGTTTTAGATTGCTTGCCTATAATTTGAGCTTATTAAACTTCTGAAGATAAGGATCTGTGTGACAGGAATGGCTGTAGTTCTGAAAACGGAAAAAACAGAATTGCACAGTATATAAACTTTAACTGCATAGACAGTCCAGAATTGTAGACTTCTGGTAGTACTTTCTTTTGACAAGGAATCAAAATAATGATGTGACAAAAAAATTCAATTGTTCTGCTTAATACACAGACATCTGATGAGCACACATATTTTCCATGATTACTATCTTAAAAGTTATAGATACTTTTGGCTTTTTAAAAACTAAAACCATAAATGAAACATCTCATTTATACTCTAAGAATTTTTCACAGACAGTAACTTATAGGGGAAGTGGATAGAGTATAGATACTGTAGACAAGAAAGGATTATCTTCATCTGCTGATAAAGATATTATCTGCAGAGATAATAAAAAAAAAATGCTGAAGGCCATACATTCTGTGAAGTTGCTTACAGATGTAATCAGCAAAGAATTTACCTTATAGTAGAATGTAAAATTCATGTTTTTAATCAGAAAGAAGGATATTTGTTTCACATTTATACTTTTTTATGGTGCCTTATTTTATAATACAGTGAATATAAGTCCTTAAGGATACAAGGAAAGACTAAAGCCAAAAATCACATTAACAAAAATAGTGTATCATCTGCATTACAAATATGTTGCTAAAACGTGGCAAGAATCAGTTCGCACTTTGTGAAAAGACACAAAATATGACAAAAAAATTTATTACTTGTGTGTTAGTATGGTAAAGGTATCATGAATATTTTTACCTTTGGGATGAGGTTTTTTTCCTCTGCCTCTTAAAACATCGAGATAATAATGGAAGACAATTTCCATAGCATTAGCACACTTTTGAAGCTTTAGCTTAATCACTAAGCAGTCTTCCTATTGCATATCTGAATTATTAGAGTATTTTGCTTGAAGACTTACCCAGTAGCCTAATATATAGATATATTTTTTTACTTCTAGTAAAATATCAAAATGGAATTAAAACAAACGTGATGCTTTGAATAGGATATACTTTCTAATACAGTATTTTCATGGTATAGCAGATAGAGGACAATAAAAGCTAAAACTCATCCAAACTGTTTAGTAGGTATTATTTAACAGTACAAAATATGCTTATAAAAATTATTACAATTGTATTTGTAAGGTAATTACTTAATACAGATTTCTTACACAACAGCACAGACTAGTGGCTTTTAGCAAGGCAGCAAGTTTTTCTTTTAAACAGTATTAAATTAAGATGGCTAAGATCAGAGCATATAGGAAGTCTGAGTTTTTCTAATTCATGCATAGCTTCTGACAGGATCGGGCACTTTCAAAATAGATCGAGGAGCAAAATACAGAGTTCTTTTACAAAGAGATAAAATTTTTTGTCCTGTAAGAGATTGAACCTGCCTTGCACATTTTTTTACATTTATTTACAAGGAACAACTTTGTCCAGACTAAATAGTTTCTCAATTTCTTGCAATAGTGTGTCACAGATTCTCTGTAATGTTACATACAATTACAGAAAGATGTTTTTCAAGAGCTCTTGATCTTTTTTACATTTCTAGACAAAATATTTGCATAGTATATGTCTGTGCATACCTTGCAACTGAGTGTACCCCTGACATTTAATCTTTCCATAAGTCTTCTAGACTTCAGAAAATATATAGGTACAATTAAGTTTAGTAACTTAACCTGAATGTAGGAATTATAATCATAATGATTACACAGCGGTCTCTTTACCTCATTTCTTATACATCTTCCTGTCTGCTTTTCTCATCTTTCTCTCTAGTTAGCCCAAGTGTAGCATCACACTGACATTGGTGTAGTTGTGTCAGGTAGCTGGTATATCCCTTGATCAGTATTGTCCCACATTTCTCATTGAGATGCACCTCACTCCTTGAGAAATGCTTTTCTTTGCAATTATGCAAATAACTCCTAGAAAAACGTAGTGTGGCCCTGTAGAGACATGAGAATATGGTGTGAATAAAGTAAGTACATGGGAAGGTGCCTACCATGGAAGTATACCTGCAAATTTTCTGCTTTCCAAAACCTAGCTCATGGAGATGGAAAACACACTGCTCTTGCTCATTAGAATAAATTGAGAAAATGGGTGGAGGTGTGCCTCTGTGAGTACATTTAAAAAATGATCTTCCAGTACATTTCATTTGTTGATCACTTTCTAGCTGTGAGTACCAAGGTAATGAACACAGGACCTAAAGACAAAGTTAAAGGTAGGGAACCATAAATAATCCTTAGATTGGGCTGAATTTAACAGCTGGTATTTGTAGCTTAATAACACTGATGAGATGTAAAAGATGAAACGTAAACCCCAAACTAGAGGGAAATAAATGATTCACCAGGCAGTTTAAATTACAATATAATTTGGTGTAAGTTTTCTTGGGACAGCAAATACTTCAGGCATGATAGCCTGATATCAATCTACCATTCAGTTACTACATATGATTACAAGGATCATACTTCCTTTTACCATACTCCTCCACTGTGTATTTATATTATTCTAAGTAGTTCAACTGGCTTGATTTCCTCATCCTAGCTGGTCTTATTTCCACTCCATCTTGCCATGCAATTTCTTCCCTGATGCATTATTTCCAAGCAAATGAAAATAGGCTAATGAAATTACAAGACCAGTAGAGTCCTGGTAGACTCAAGACACCAAAGAGATTGCCCAGGAAATCTTCTCTTTCTTTTTTCATTTTTCTTCTTTATTTTTTTTCTGAGGGATATGTATGCCTATAGGTATTCTGGCTAAAACTTGCAAATCTGTGAGGCTGTCTACTCAAGTCCAAATCATAGCTATATCTAAATCATTAAACATCTAACTTGGCTGTCCTGAAATCTTTGTCAGGAAGATAAAACATTAACATTTACAGGCATTTACCTGGGAAGAAATACTGTGCGTTGTCTGAATTTGGGACTATACATAGGTGAAACAGAACTGAGAACGAAGACAGAAAAGCTCTTCAATAATGTCCAGTGCCCTGTAAGCTACCTAGTACTTCTTATTCTAATATTCAGCATCAAACTTCTTTGCAGTGCTAGCTACTCTGTGTGTTTTTGGACCTAAAGAGCAGTCTCCTGGCAGGTAGACAAAAGTAGTGCATTTTGCTTTTGTTGTTATTTGTTTGTTTTTTCTTTTCTGAAACTGCCAACTCTTAGAGAAATCTGGGTATTCACTGTGAGGCTCCTGTTATATCTATAACATCGGGATTTTAATTTTTTTTTCTTTAGTCCAATATTTTTACATATCATAATGAATAAAGCTGTAGCACTGAGATTTAGACTATAAAATTAAGCAAATGGTTGTCTGAAAAGGCCTCTTTGTCTTTAATTTCCCTCTTTTTTTGCATCTTACAGTCCCTCCATTTTGGAGGGATTTATGCTCTCTTGTTCATATTTATGAATATAGCTTAATTACATAGTCCTCCATTCAGACACTGAATCTCAAGGAGATTTAGGTCCACATTTTCATAATTTTACACTCTTGATGCTATTAGAATAATGATCATTTAGATGGCTACACAGGTGTTAAGCACCTAAATTTGAACAATGGTAATAGTTTTAATCTTTCATTAGGTTACTGATAAAAAACCCCTTCACGTTTATTTATTTTAAAGTCAGGAAAGGAATCCTTCCAGCAGATGGCAGCAATTCTCCACCTACCCCAATTCTGACTGAAATTGTGTAATCATATTAAGCACAAACTCCGTTAAGAATTTTTTTTTTTCCAGCTGATGACTGAATTGCTTACACAGTCTATTCTTTTCAAGTTTTAATTTTCAGGATGAACAAGCACAACTGATATCACTAAGTTGTCTGTAACCAGCCAAGCCAAGAAGCATCTGTTACATCACAATTAGTTTACCATATTGACAATTCAGATAAAGGATGTTGGACCAAAGCCGTAGCTAAATTTGCATTTAGGTGACAGGGTGCACTGCTTAAACTAAACTTAAACTAAACTTGCTTAAATAGCTGCAAGAATCTGGAGCTATTCTGGCTTCTGTAAGGATTTCCTTGCGGCGGACTTGTCATTCATAGTCATTCTTCTTACTTAGCACGTTTGTAATGTAAGTGGTATTGGACAGAATATACACAGCCTCCCTAAAGGTCAGTCTTGCCCAGGCATTCTTCTCTATTCACAGAAGATTGTACGGTCTTCCTGTTCAAGGGATACTGTCAAATAGGATATTTAAAAATAATCCAATTAACTCAAGCTAAGTGTATGCTGCAGCTTCCTATAAATAATTAGCTGATTTTATTTTAAATCTGTCTTTAAAAGAGTGTTACAGTGACTCTTTTCTTCTGCTGAAAAATACCCCATCAACTACTGAGACAGCAACTGCCTGTGGCACTATCCTACAGTTTATTCAGCTATTCATAGACTTAACTTGATCATGCAAATAATCCCTCTTCTTTGGAGCTTCTGGTTAACTATACCTTAATACATGAATAAGCCACTCTAGGGTTCAGATGTAGCTGATTACAATTAAACTATGCATATACATAAAAAGCATGATCAAAAATACATATGTAATCCAAGGATTATATATATAATTCTTCCACTGCCATCAACTTCCTTGTTATTTGATATTTAAAGGACTTATAAATAAAGCTAAAGCTGGTTAATGATGCAGAAGTCTAAAACAATCACAACATATTCTGAGTTCTTTGACGAATATGAGAGATAAAAAATATTTTGCTTACTTTAAAACAATGCCACTGTAATCCATGTTTCAACATGGTAGTTAATACTACAAAGCATTTTATTTGCCGCAGAGTTTTTTGGGGTTTTTTAACCTAAAAAAGGATGTTGCATTTTTTAACCAAATACTTTGAAAATACTTCCATTAGAAAACATGAATTTGTATAAAAGTACTACTAAAGAGCTTTCAGTTACATGCTGACAATTTCTTAGCTATGTTGTGTGTAGAATGGATATACCAGGGGAAATATTACACTGGTACAATGGAATAAGCTTTTCTTTATACATACTCTGTAGCCTAAGCATTAATGTTTAGTTGTTAGGGGTTTTGGTTTTTTGTTGGTTTTTTGTTTTATTTTTTGGCTTTTTGTGGGGGGGTTTTGGGTTTTTTTGTTTGTTTGGTTTGGGTTTTTTTATTTCCATTAAGAAAAATGTTCTTTTCTTACCGCATAGATTCAAATGACTTTGGAGGACTCCTGGCCCTTCCCTTTTTAACCCCCATTTGCTATCATTCATGGTGTAAGATCACCTGTATCAATTGTCTGTAGAAATCTGTTATATTTAAAAAGGCTTAGAGAGATAGGGTACAGTTGTGAGATGATGTGAGAACAGAGGAACAGGCAAAATAACGCTTTGACTTTTATTTGCAAACCTGGCTTGGAACTTTGGCTTTACTCAGACAGTACTGGACCATACGATCACTTAAAGGACATAGAGTTCCCAATTTTCAAACACTCATCAAGAATTTTTGCAGTGGGGAATTCTATTCATATATTTAGATTTTTGAAAAATGCACTGTATAACAGTAGTACATTTAATAGATATATGACTTTTTTTCTACAGAACATAATTTTCTGATACGTACTTATTTGAAATTTTCCATAGTATGTCAGAGGTTTTATTTAGACAATAGAAAAAGACAGAAGAAACACCCCCCAAAACCAGAATTAAAAAGGTAGAATCATTGCACAAAAGGGAAAAATTTACTGCAGTCCTGTTCCAGGGTATATTTTATAAATTATTCTTGGTGTATGACCAGAAAAAATAATGGCAAAATTTCCAGGGTTTTGTTGTTGTTGTTGTTTCTCTCCACCCACAGTTAATTTTTTTTTTTACTTTTGTTTTTGTTTTTGTTTTTTGTGAATTCATTTTACTAATGCCTGTTTTGTAGCTTTTGGGTAATATGTAAGTTGACCGATCAGTAGCAGATTTTCCTCATTGTTATATAGGCATTGCTGAACAATTTCTATGTGATAATAAGGCATTTTTGTAAATGCCAAATGTTGTTGAGTATGATTTGTATTCATTAGGTATATAAAGAAAACAATATGACAGAAGAATTTTTAAGCAAAAGCTATTGAAAACAAAAATAGAAAAAAAAATTTAAATGGATAAAAAATAAGGGCAGTATCAGAAGGAAATTTGTATGTGCATCTTATTTACAAAATTCTTAATTATACCAAGAAGATTGTAGGTTTTCATAAAATAATGACTTTTAGCTGTATTTCAAATATAGAGCATTTTCCCTACCGTAGTTTCTCTAAGGCACAAGTTAGCTCATATAAAATAGTTATTTTAGCTGATGTCTTCTATGCCTGGAACTCTGAGGAAATGCCAACAGTTTTCACCTTAGAAAGCTTACTGACAAGACAGTGTATTAATCTTGAGGCTTTGTGAAAAATACAAATACGGGAATTTATTTGACAGTGCTTTGATAATAGAACGATTAGGAGACAAGTTGATCTCAATGCCTCCAGATCATTATGCAATAACTTTCCACATACCAGAAAAACACAAAACAAAAAACCTCAGATAAATTTCTTACTGCAGAAGCAAGACCATAATTAAACTCTTAATCCATTGGAAAATTCAAATTTTTTTCCAAGGGTCTAGGAAGTAAAATTTTTGGCAAGGAGGAAATACTTGTCCCAGCTCTACAAAAGAAGAGCAACACTTTTAAATAATTTTTTTTGTTGCATTTTGGAATGGGACCTGGAGCCTGGGCAGGAGCAGGGGCCTATGACAAAGTCACACAAGCCAGGGCCAGGTTCTGGAATTAAGGCGAAGTACAGGGGCAAGAGGAGGCCCTGGAGGCAGCAGGGAGGTGGAGAGACATGGGTCAGCCCAGAGTTTCCCAGTGACAGGGACCAGGAGGAAAGCTGAGCCAGTTGACCAGCTCAGCTGCAGCTGTGGGCACAGCCCCAGGCTCTTGGCTAGGTGCCCCTGTGGCTGCCTTTAGGGGAATCACAGAGGAACACGCTGGCACATCCATGGGGCAAGACCTCAAAGTGTCTGACTGTGGCTTCCAGCACTGCTGTGTGTCCTGACCCCGTGGCTCCCAGCTGGGCTGCAGGGCAGCCTCTAACACAGCTGTGGAGTCTTCCACCATGGCTTGGACTCAGGACTCAGCCTCCACACACAAGCAGGGGCTTAGGAAGGTGGGGACGCCATGGAAGGATAATCTGGGAGCTGCAGATACACCAGGCTGGGCAGTGTGCCTGTGGAGTGCATTCCCCTAGCAGGGGAAAGAGCTGCAGTGGTGGTGGGGAAGCCACGCTGTTCTGCAGCAGGGATGTGAGGGAATGGGCAGGACAGGTCTGGGCACTCGGCCGTGGCTGGACATCAGAGCAACGGGGCACAAGCAAGGCCCTGCAACTGACCAGACCTTAAGGGCTGCCCAAGCCCTTGACATCCTTGGTTGACCATGGCAACTGCTTTCACTACAGCCTGTGATAAGTCTGACAGGAACTTCTCTCTCCTGAAGAGCAAATGTTAGTGTTTATATTATTATTATTGGCACTTATTTTCTTAGAGGAGATCTGCCCTACTGACTTTTTTCTTATGATTTAGGAGCTCTTTTTACAGCTTGGGTTTGCTGCTGCAGCACTAGAACAGAAATTGTCAAACTTCGTGAAATGCAAGGTAAAACAACACTGATGCTATTTTAATAGGTGAAAAAGGGTTAAACACATTTTCCCTTTATCTCTCTGCAGGGTCCTGTTTACTAGAGCTTAAATCTCCTCCAAATAGCAGCCTGAAACCCCTTTATTTTGCTTCCTACTACATTCCCACTGGGGCAATGCCATGTTTCTTGATATTATTCTTCATCGTTCTACCTCTTAATAGCAATACTACTGAGAATGACTTTACAGGAGGAGAAACACTGATTTACTTGGCTGTAAAATCATTCCTGGAAGACTGCCTGCTTGTGCTGTACTGTTAAGAGGGAGACTGTTTCAGTCTGTTTGTGAAAACAAGATTAGGCAAGTGAGAGGTCTTAATAGGCCTCTCTTAGCTTCATCATCTGCTATTGTGTTTCTGGACTAAACACACAGGTGACATTGAATGGCCAGGATTAATCATGAATGGGGGATCATGAAAATATTCAGAAAATATTTAAGGGCGGAATATCTTTTTTTCTTATAAAACACATTTGATACAAAATCCTCAATCAACTTTTTTCGTTATCCTTCATGTGCATGTGCACCACTGCCTCTAGAAGTGGGTAATACTCTGGCATTTTTAGAACAATATTAATTTCTCCTGGTTTATCTAGTCTTTTTGAATGACTGTAGTTTTGGTCTCTAAGGAAACTAATTGAACTAAATTAGGTACCAGATTTTCTGAATATTGAAAATCCTGGTTTTGATACCATTCTTCATACTTCTATGTAATAATTTGAAGGATGTATATTTTTCCTCCTCTTTGATGTTGCTGCTTATAGCTAAAGACACATCTCTTGATGTTCTTTCTTGAATAAAAACAAGTGGTTAGATAAGGAATATTTTGCTCTAAACTTTATTTGAGAAATACATATTTTTCCCACTTCATAGTTCTAAGGATGACAGTAAACAGGCTGTACTTACACATCCTGAGAACGACTATCAGATGTTGGTGATGGTAGTTATTGTATCAACAAGGAGGAAATTGCTCATAATAAGAAAACAATTTTTGACAATATAATCTCTTTGCAAAAAAAAATTCTAAATAAAAATCACTTTCAATTTAAGGGGGAAAATAAATCACTATGAAAGAAGAATTTAAGGAATATACCAATGTTTTATGCAGTCTTTCATGTCTTTAAAGGTTTTTAGTAAAATGATAGAAACATGGAGTCTACTCTCTGACACTAAATCTAAATCAGACTAAGTACCCCCAGCCAGTAGAAAATTCAACTTCTAGCTCGCCTATCCTGCTTATAATGAAACTGATATTCTATTTTTTCAGTGCTTCCATCTTTAAAGATTTTCTACACACTCCTTATAATCTAAATCTGAAGTTATCCAATGTTATGGACAGTGTTTTGTTGGTGCAAGTTTCCAGCATCTGAATGATGTTACTCAGAACTAGCCAATCCCAGCATGACAGTTGTTGGCAGTGAGTTAATTGTAAGTCCATTACTTAATTCCTCCTTGTCTCTCTGCTTTTTGGATTTGGGTGTAAGTGTTTATTTCTTTTTTAGAGCACAGAAATGACTTCTTGTTCATGAGTCCATACAGGACCTCATTTTCTATTCTGTGCCATATCCACATACGCTACCAGACTGTTTCCCTTAAAACAATTAAAATGGGCTTGACTACAATGCCACTTGTCCTGACAGGCTTTTCAGCTGTTGAAGAGCTTTGTCTGTTCCTCTGTCTGACCTTCAAATACCTGAGAGGGGTTTTTCTTTTGAAAAAAAAGGTTAAAATCTAGTTATCATAAAAAGAAAAGTACCAAATCGTATGCTTCTGCCCCTTTCCCTGTCCAGGTGTAACAGCTATCAGACTGCCATCAAAAAGGTAAACTTGCAAAAAATTAGACTCTTTTTCCTAAGTATTAGTGCTGAGCTCTTTAGACTTGTGGACTCTGTCAGGGGAATAGCAGTGGACAGGGCAGAAAAGCATGTCAGGGAGATATTCTATCTGTTCCATGTTAGCTATTAATTTTGCCTTCCTGAGGCATGGAATACAATGAATGTCCATTTTCATTATTTCAATAAAAGAGTGACTATGAAGAAGACTAAAGGACAACCACAAGAGAATTAGCCTTAATGAGGTCAAATTGAAATGAGTTACCTTCATTCCCGTAGACTCACATGCTTTCACAGTATTCTTCAATGAATTTATTTACATGGCATGTCAGTGACATGGCAGAAGACTGTCAACTCCATTTACCAGTGACAAACCTGAGAGAGGCCTGGCTATGGTCAGAGTCTAACAACAACTCCTGTCTCCAAAGTCTGCTGGCAGCCACTCAGCACAGACCATGTCTTTTCTCTCAAGAGCTTTTAGCTTTGTGTGGCACAGACTTAGAAACAAAGTTTTGGAACTGTGACATCTGCTTTCTTATATTTTATATTTAAAGGCAGGGAATAAAGATTCTGGAGACACAAGAGACTTGTTAGGGGAAGGAGTGTTTTTGTAAAAAATTTAACAGTCATTTTTTAAGTTATTTTATTTTGAAGCAGAGACAAGCCTATTGATCCTGCAGGGCTGTACAGCAACATTACTCCCTTGATATTTCCAGCAATGTAACCCACTATCCTCTTAACTTTTTTTTCTCTTTTAAATAAACACTAGCCAGTGATCGAGATTTTTCTGTTTCTGTAAGTTTAGGAAACCAAATAGATGAGTTCCCAGAGCCTACTCTATGATATTCAGATATGCTGTTGATTTTGTCAATTTTTGAGGTTTAATCATCTGTGATTTAAGCTCAAAGTTATGCTGATATACTGATATCTTCAATACTGAGATGAAAATTGAATGAGGAAGGAATTCAAAGGAATTTAGTAAGATTAGAAAAGGGCCATGGGATATTAGAAAAACACAATGGAGGGGAAGAGGAAGGTGAAAAGCATGCATGCCCCCAAATACAGGAAAAGGTTAGTCTTACTAAACTGCTGTCCCTCCACTACAGCTCTGCAATAGTTCTTCCTCTTTCTTTTACATGTACACAGAATGTGCTTATTGCTCTTCAAGAAAATGACCATAAATTAATCTCTATAAACTGGGCTTAACAAATTAGAATATTAAGAATACCTTTTAGGCAATGCTTGTTTTTGTGGTTGGAATTGCTGCTTTTTTAAGGAAAAGTTGAAGAAAAATAGTAGTATTAACAGAAAGGGAAAGTAGTGAATGTGTAAACAATCTTTCAGTGAACCGGACAGTTTCATAATTTTAAAGTGACAAAAGCCCATGTAATTGGACCAAGCAAATTCAATATAGGCAACTAAAATACACAGTGTAGAGTAACAAGGGGAACTGATAAAAGAATAGTAGAGTCTTATTTGTGGAAGAATCTTATATTTGCATATGTTTTTATAAAAAAGGAGCAATGCATAGTGCACCAGTTTTCAGGACATATTTTATGAGTTCATATTGCTTGATAAGCATTCTTATGATATGATGATTAATCAAGCAACTTAAGTAAAAAAAAATTAATTGATGCTTTTATAGACATAAAGGAAATGCTAACTGCTGTATAGTGTCAGCCTAATAAATCTCTGCCATAAACACAAACATGTTACGTTAAAACGTAACGAAATACCTATTCAAGGTAGTCAATTGAACCATGTCATTAAGCCTTCAGCACTGACAACAGTATTATTTGTGTGTTTCTATTCACTCTGCTTCCAGTCTGACTGTGGAAAATAAAGCAGATATTGAAATGCTTCTGGCATAAAAATGATTGACTCAGTCCATTGTCATATGCAGCCATGTTTCACTACATTTGAAGGCCCTAAAAAATCATATTGAATAAATGCTCCAAACCTATGATCCCCTTATATTTTATACTAATTAACATTTGCTTATAACAAAAGTTTTCTACCTACCTATTTTCAACAACTATTTTCATGTTGCATATGCAGTGAATTAAGAAAAAAAACAACGAAACCACTGAAACTGTTACTGTATTATGACAAAAATAGAATAGTTTCAGGGAAGAGAGTTTTTAGGGTGAAATATTCTTTATCACTGTTGGTTATTTATTGCTATTTACTTTTATTCTCTCCTAAATCAATTAGGAATATTGTGATTTTTGAATGTTATGACTGAAATATATAAAAATATCAATCCCAGACTGCCTAGTGAGTGGATAAAACAAAAACTCATGAGTGCTGTTGATAAAATATCACAGTATCACAGAGTGGTCGAGGTTGGATCTGGGCCAACCTCCCTGCTTAAGCAGAGTTACTGAAAACAGGTTACCCATGACCATGTCCAGATGTCTTTTCAGAATTTCCAAGATGAATATTCCATAGTAATTTCTAGGCAAACTGGTTCAGTATTCAGTTACAGTAAATAAAGCTATTTTCTGATATTCATAGAGATCTTTCTGTGTTTCCTTTTTCCCATTGTTTTTTGTCCTGTCACTGGACATCAAAGAAAACAGCCTGACTCCATTTTTGCTTCTTCCCTTCAGTTGTTTGTATGTGTTAATGAGTCTTCCCTTGAGCCTTCTTCTCTCCAGACTGAACAGTTCTACCTCTCCCAGCCTTATCCCAAAGGAAAGATCACAGAATCATGGACTCATTGAATGGTTAGGAAGGGACCTTAAATATAATCTAGATCCAACCCCCTGCCTGGGGCTCCTTCCACTTGTACAGAGTTGTACAGAGCCCCATCCAGCCTGGGCTTGTACTCTTTCACAGATGGGAAGTCCACAACCACTTTGGACAACATATTCCTTCCTAATACCTAACCTAAATGTACACTCCTTCCACTTAAGGCCATTACCCCTTGGCCTATTACTACATGCCCTTGTCAAAAGTCCATCTCTAGCTCTCTTGAAAGCCTCTTTCAGATACTAGAAAGTTCTACAAATTCTCCCCAAAGCCTTTTTTTCTCTGGACTGAGCAGCCCCAGTTCTCTCAGTCTGTCTTCATAGAAGAGATGCTCCAGCCCTGTGGTCAAGTTAGTATCTCTCTTCAGGAATTGTTCCAACAGGTCCACATTTTGATTTTGTTGGAGGCCCCAGACTTGGATACAGCTCTCCAGATGGGGTCTCACAAGAGCAGAGTAGAGGGGGACAATCATCTCCCCTGACCTGCTGGGCACACCACTTTTGATGTTTCCCAGGCTGAAGTTGGCTTTCTGAGCTGCGAGTGCATATTACTGGGTTGCATTTTCTTTCTCATCAATCAATGCTCCTAAATCTTTCTCCTCTCAACCCATTCTCTATCCAGCCTGTACTTATGCTTGGGTTTCCCCAGCCCAGATGCAGGACCTTGCATTTGGCTTTGTTTAACATCACAAGGTTTTCACAGGCTCACCTCTCAAGTTTGACTGCTAGTGAGAAAGAGCTAAATGCATGAGTTAAATGGATATCCATATGGTAGATGTTGCCACAGCTTTGTGATATGTGAAGAGAAAACTTTACTGTAGCCTTTACTGAAAAGGCTACAGTTCTGTTTGCCTGTAATTTCCTAAGGCAATTTACCAAATGACATAGTGTTGGTGCAAGTATTGCAGGTTTTGGCGATATGTTTGGTGTATTTAAAGAGCTAGTAGCGTAAGTTCAGTAGTGAAGCAGTATTTTTGCAATAAAAATAGTACATTGAAAAAGGGTTGGTCTGGCCAAGGGAAAAAGCAAGGAAGTGTTTATGACTAAGACAATGTCTTTGGAACACAATTGTTTCATAACCACTTCAGTCAAGTACAGATAATTTCAATACAAATAATTATGTATAACTATGATTTATATTCTTTCACATCAGAGTTACTCTAGAAATTCCACTTTGTTTTGCTGCTTTTCAATGATTACTGTTTCCAGAAGTTATTTATCACCAGTGTATTTAACTTTTCTATTTTTTGAACCCTTTAGAATTTATTGGTGTTGCTGTAGAAAAGCAAATAAAACATGTTTGATTTTCTTTTTCAGGGAAATCTTGAAGAGTCTTACACTTTTAATCCTCCAGTCATTAACTGTGCTATGAGGACATTCTGGTGAGGTGGTAAGTTGGTGTAGATCCATTACTTTGATCAGTTGAATTGTCATTTCAGATTTAACTTTTATGACAATGTCCTTTGGTGTCTATCTGACAAACTTGTCTTCCAGGCTCTCTTGGCAAATTTCCAAAACTGTAAACCTGTGATTGATTTCATATATAGGAAGTCTGAATCACAGAGGCATCAGATTATTTCTGTATTTACAGATCAACTTTATATCATACAAACAGAGCAGTTGATTCCTACATGCTCAATTCCTATTTTCCAGAAATCCTAGGTTCCTACACATCTGGAAATCTGAGTGATTGTTGTAATTAGTTTTGTACAGCATGAGACACTCAGGAATGTTAGATATTGTCAGATTTCCAAATTTCAGTCGACTGCCTGTCAGACATCTTCCAGAATATTCCATCTCCACTCACCTATGAGTATGACAAAACTCTAAAGACTTTTCTTTTTCTGACTGCAAAGAAGGCTTATAGATTTAAGAGGTCACTGCAACCTGTCAATGTTCCCTGGATGAACAACTTTTACAAAGCTCTAATAAATTAAATCATAGCTTCTGTTGATCTTAGCAACACTCTAGTAACTTTTATATAATACTCTACTCACTAAATCGGAATTTTCATCTGAAATAGAATTATTTTTAATTTTCATACTTACATATTGAGTAGAGACAACAGAAATAATGGTTACTTACTTCTAGCTGTTAAAAAAGTTCTGGATAATGAAGGGCCCAATGACTGTGAGTCATGTTTCAGACAATTTTGTCTCATGTCTTCCAGCTTTAATGTACCATGCTTGTTCTTTTATTTCCTTCATTATAAAGTCAAAGGTTGTGCTACTGTTGGAGCTTGTGTGCTGGGGAAAAAAATCTTCATCTTTCAATGAAACAACGTGTGGGTTTTGATCCCATGTACAAGAATAGCTTTACCACTCTAGTTGTATGTAATTGTTATATGAAACAGATTCATATTCCAGAATTTAATGAGTACAAGAAAACCCTTCAAAACTCTAGATCCTAAGAAAAATAAAGTAGTATGCTATTTCATATTCAACAGGTGTAGAAATGGTCATTACATTTTGTACATCAATTGCAGAGGTAGGACCACTGACATAGCATAGTTTCTGATTCTCTGCTCTCTTGTTGTTGATATATGGAGAATTTAAAAAGTGAACAAGAAAAATTATTTCTGATTTTAAAATATGAAGTTCACCCAACCCATAGTCTGTCACTTTTTAGACCAGGAAGATGTTTGTTCTTATCAGTCTTCTAGTGACTTTTTCTTTGTGATATCATTGAAATACAATGTCACTAACTATACTGTCATCTAAAAGAAGTGATGTCACATAAACGGTTAATTTCTGGAGTGAATATCAAAAACCAAATTCCATTTTGATACAAAGTTTCCTTTTCAAGGATTTTTTTTCCTCATCTTTGAAAATATGCAATAGATTAAAGTGTGATCTAAATCATTTCACCTTAGCTAAAATATAAATTACTTTTATTGGAAGTAACGACATTATCCCCTTGTGTTCGGTGTTTCCTACTGTAAAACTACAAGTGGTTCAGATGCAGTTATGTATTTTACCCAAATTAATAAACATATTCTCAGAAAGAATTCACATTCTTAAACTAAAATCAGATACATACAAATCTAATTTATTTCTGCAGTCTCTTGCTGCAGTATGTTGTTGAGGTTTTTTTAATAAATGTGAACTATTTATTCATATTTATATTTCACAGCTGAAGAATTCTTGATTGTCTGTGGCTAGATTCCCACTTCTTCAACACTGCAAATCTGGAATAAATGCAATTTCCTAGGCTGAAATCCTGTCACTTTATCAAATGTGAGAAATGTTCTTGAAGGAATTAATAGCAATGGAAAAACAATGGGAAATAAAAAATGGGGAAGAAAAAGGTGTCAAATTTATAGGCAAATTTGTAGGCAAATTTATATTTAAGGTTTCAGTAGTTTAATATTTGTGTTAGTTTAAGAATTCTGTATTTGTGCCATAGGTATACAGTAATATAGGATTTTTTAACTTCCATTCATTTTCATTTCAGATGTTATGGAGAAAAATAAATCCAAATTGTGCAAACTTTATCTCTTACAGAAAGTACTTTAGCAAAACTTCATAATCATAGAAAAGCCTACTGAAAATTGAATTGAAGTTGCTTCTGTATGTATTGATTTCTTTTAGACAGAAATTCAGTGCTTTGTTTTCCTCTGCTTGGTGAGCAATTTCAGCCCTGAAAATGTCAACATAAAATTCTCCTTAAGGGTCACATTTTGATAGTGCAGAAATATAAAGCATGTCCCTTAGACTTCATTGTGTCTCAGATTCCATATTTAAACTTGGATGAACAGAGATATGTCTGCAGCACTTTCAGGACAATTAAGACACATGGGGGACCATACGTCTTCATTATTTAGAACTAATTTGTTGTGATTGATGAAAAAGATGAAAACTCTAGATACATGCATATAAGATGCAGTCTATTACTTTTTTTGATCATGGAGTTAAAGGAGGCAATTATTTTTTTAAGCCTTTTATGAAGAAATTAATATTATTAATAAGAATATATGAGTATTAAAATTCTTAACACTGACTATCGGTTCAATAGCTTGGCAAGCTAGAATAAGAATATTCAGGCTTTAACCTCTAGGCCAAATTATTGAAGCCAATTTAGATTTGTTCAGTTTGAAAGTTCTTTTAGTTTGATAGTTAGTTGGCTAGCTGAGATGTGATGATAGAATGAGTTCAAATGCTGAGGATAAAGGATTACATTACAAAATTGTGAGTTGTGACAATAGTTCACATCTCACAATCACAACAGAAAGGTCAAAGATCAGACCTCTATGCAGAATCAACTGCACCTTAAGTCAACAAGTAGTTTTGAGTCTTGTGGCTCAAGAGGGGCGAGGAGCCCTGGGAAAAAAGGGAACACTCCCACACCAGGCAGTACTTTAGCTGTGGTTAAAAAATTCTGGTTCATTTAACTCCTTACCATCAGCACAAAATTCACTTAACCACTTAATCAACCTTAAAATTATGAAAAAAGAACCTCCTTTTTTTGATAAAAATCTATATTGTTCATAAAAATTTTCTTACTGAAACTGAGAATAATGTGAGGCAAGCAGTCATTTCCAATGAAGGAACAGTAATTAAGAAAGCAACCTAATGGAATTGCAAAAAATCTCAATACAGTACAGAAACATTAGCAATGAATAAAATTTTGTTCACAAAATTATATGTGCTTCAAGTAATTTAGTTCTTCCAGAGTTCTTTCATTGTGTGGGTAGAAACTGGAATAAAAAAAATCTTCATGACTAGTCAGGCCAGATGATTTTCAGTAGAATGATAAGGAAAACATTTTTAATCTGTATTTTTCTTTCCAAGAAAATATTGGTGTTACTCCCAAATATGCAACATACAGCAAATAGTAGTGCAAGGAAATATATAATACAGGTCAGTGTTTCTCAGTAGCTGTGTGCTAACTGTAGCCACAGAAGGCAATCTGGAGTTAGAAAACAGAGGTTATAATAATATAATCTGAATAAAAAGGAAAGTGTTGCTTCTTTGCAACTATAATTTTACTTTTCAGAATGAGGTAGTTCTGAACTCATGCAGCACAGGGTCTGTGGTCTAAATTTAGCATGTTGGTAGTACTTGCTCTTTTATCCTAAATCAGTTTATTGAGAGATAGAACTTTTTAAAGAATATTTTTAGTGCAACCTGTTGTTGTACATATATATCAATCTTCTATTATAAATATCTTCTATGATGTATATTGTATAATCATGAGTTCAAAAATGAGTGAATATATTCACCAATTTTCCTAGATGTTAGGATAATTTAAAGAAAAAGCATTGATTGTTCCACAAAAGGTCCTGTACACTTTTGAGAGACTTTATTGCCTGGTTAGGGTTCTGTATGCCTAAAGATTAATTCATTATTTGTAGAGAACACCTTTTTTTCTGAAATGTTTTTTGTGAAAGTTGCCAAAACTTTATAGCAAAAGAGCTTATTTTCCCTGTGTGTATTCTTGGCAGAGAACAATATAGTTTAGAAACATTTAAAGAAAAAAAATCTTGTTGAAATCCTTTTGCTTACTAAATTTGAATGGCTTTTTGTTGTTATTGTTCCGGTTTTAATTTTCAAACTTATATAATATTAGAATTCTTACATCGAAAAAATTGATTTTATTGTCTGAAAGTAGCAGTGATTACATGCAACTAGGTGTAAAATCAATTCCAAATTCTAAATCAAGTTGATTTTTATGCTTTTTCATATAGTTAATTGAAAATCACAGAATCACAGAATGGGTCAGAGTGGAAAAGATCACAGTAGGTCATCTGATCCAAGCTCCGTGCTCAAACAGGGTCATCCCAGAGCACATGGCATACGTTTGTATCCAGATGGTTCTTCAATATCCCCAGTGAGCCTCTCTGGGCAATCTCTTTCAATGCATGGTCACTCACACAGTGAAGCATATTCAGGTGGGAACTTCCTGTACACCAGTTTCTGTCCATTGCCCCTTGTCCTACTGCTTGGTACCACTGAGCAGAGCCTGGCTCCATCCTCTTATCACCCTTCCTTCAGATACTGACAGACATTTACAAAGTCCCCTCTCAATTGTTTCTTTGAGGCTGAACAGGCCCAACTCCCTCAGCCTTTCCTTGTAAGAGAGATGCTCCAGTCCCTTAATTATTTTTGGAGCCTTTCACTGGACCTGGTCCAGGAGCTCCATGTCTCCTCTGCACTGAGGAGGCCAGAACTGGACCCAGCACTCCAGGTGAGGCTTCACCAGGGCTGAGTAGAGGGGCAGGATCACTTCCCTCAAATAGCTGACAATGCTCTTCCTAATGAACTCCAGGACACCATTGGCCTTCTTGACCACCAGGACACTCTGCTGGCTCATGGACAGCTTGCTGTCCACCAGGGCCCCAAGGTCTTTCCCCACAGAGCTGTTCCCCAGCAGATCAGCCCCCAGGTTGTTGCAGTGCCCAGGGTTATTCTTCCCCAGGTGCAGGACCCTGCATTTGCCATTGTTGAATTTCAGACAGTTCCTCTCTGCCCATCTCTCCAACCTGTTGAGGTCCTTCTGAAGGGCTGCACAGCCCCTTGGGGTATCAGCCACTCCTCCCAGCTCTGTGTCATCAGTGAACTTGCTTAAGAAAAATCTGCCCCTTCATCCATGTTATTGATGAATAAGTTAAACAATACTGGGCCCAGTATTCAACCTTTGGGGACACCACTAGTTACAGGCCTCCAGTCAGACCCCGTGTTTCTGATTACAACCCCCTAGGACCTCCCATTCAGCCAGTTCTCAATCCACCTCACTGTCCACTTGTCTAACCCACACTTGCTGAGTTTACCTATGAGGATGTTGTGAGAAACAGTATCAAAATCCTTGCTGAAGTTGAGGTAGACAATATCCACTGCTCTCCCCTCATTCATCCACAGTTGTTTCATCCTGGAAGACAATCAGGTTGTTCAAACATGACTTGTCCTTACTGAATCCATGCTGATCCCTGATCAGCTTCTTGCTTTCCATGTGGTAGACACGGACTCCAGAATGAGGCACTCACTCAGTCACCTTTCCCGGGATTGAAGTAAGGCTGACTGGGCACCAGTTCCCTGGGTCCTCCTTTGTGCCTTTTTGGAATGGACATTTGCTATATTCCAGTCCTCAGGTACCTCTCCTGATCTTCATGACCTTTCAAAGATTGTCGTAAGCAGCCTGTCTAGGATGTCCAACAGCTCTGTCCCATCAGGGCCCATGGAACTGTGGATATCATGTTTTCCTGACTCTAACCCAATCTCTATGACCAAGGGGAAGTTTTTCTTCCAACATTCATTACTCGTGGTCTCCTGAGTCAGAAGTTCCTGGAAGCTGGTCTCATCAGTGAAGACTGATGCAAAGACATTCAATAACTCTGCCTTCCCTACATCCTGTCTCCTCTCCATTTACCAATGGGCCTATATTCTCTTTTACTTTTCTTTTGTATTGATGTTTTTGAAAAGCCTTTTTTGTTATCCTTTACATTCTTGGCTATATGTAATTCTAGATGTGCCTTGGCCTTTCTAGTCTCATTTCTACTTTGATCATCTCTCTATATTCACTCCAGCTGACCAAACTTCGCTTCCATCTCCTGTGTATTTCCTACTGACTCTTGAATAATGACATGAGTTTTTATTCATTCACAAAGGTTTCTTGCCTTCTTCACCTGATTTCTTTCTCACTGGCATGCATCACTCTTGAGCCTGGAGGAAGAAATCCTTGAAAATTGACTACCTCTCTTGGAGCCCTCTTCCTTGCAGGGCCTGTTCCTTCATGATTCTTCCAAGAAGATCCCCATAGAGGCTAAAATTAGCTCTTCTGAAGTTGATGGCTGTAATGCTACTCACTGTCCTGGTACCTCTTCATTCAATACTGAACTGCACAATCTCATGGTTGCTACAGCCGAGACTGCACCCAACCTTCATATCATCAACAAGGCCTCTCTTATTTGTTCGCGTAAGGTCGAGCAGCATGCCATTGCTTTTGGGATCCTTCACTACCTGTGACAGGAAATTATCATCGATGCTTTCCTGTTAGAAATGTATTTCATAATGCATTTCTTTTTTATAGACCAGTACAGTTGATCTTTGTGAAATTAGGCTTTATCTGTAAAACTAAGACTAATTAATTACCATGTCATCTAGGACAGTGATAAACTTTCCACAGGCAGAGGCTGAAGATCTGTTGTATCTTATGCCAGTTATGAAATACAATATGAGGCTTCTCAAGACAAGGCATCCAGAGTAATTTTTTTCATTTATCTCTCCTATTTTGAATTCAAATGCACTTTCACTACTTCTATAACGCTCAGTGTTGTTATTTTGATTCTTCAGTGCACTGAATCTATTGAGAATTAGTGAACAAGATTGTGCAGTTGCTTTCTCACATGTTTCTTTTTTGCTATTTCCTGGTCAGATCCTGGGAGAAAATTGACATTCTTTCCAAGAACAAATGTTACTAAATTATCATTTAGATTATGTTCTACATGCATATTTGAGGCAGCACTTCAGTAAAGGCAGGCATTCCAAAATAGAAAAGCAGAAAAACTACTTACAGTGCTACTGCAGATATTAAACTTAAACCTTGTTTTACATTTTTAAGGATTTTAATATAATTCTGAATAACATATGCCATTCTGAAACATTATAATGCAGAATAGTTTCTATTCTTCGCTGTTTATGTTATCAAACCTGTAATAAACTTAATCAACTTTTCTGTTTTATAAACCACTCACAACGAATCTGACTGCATATTTTCACTAGTCTTTCAGTAAACATGAATAGCAGTACTGATTGGCCCCATAATTGACAATATATATGTTAAAATAATGACAGCTCTTTTTTCTGAAGTCTTGTGTGAAAAATCTGTACATAATATCTTAACAATTGACTTTATAGTCAAGACTCAAAAAAGGCAAAAATCCTTTACTTTTCTTTGTTTGCTTGCTCTGAGCTTTCAACATCCTTTGATGTTATAAACAAGTATATTTCATTTCTCTATTTGAATTCATGATTGTAGTTCTGAGTTCCTATAGTAATATGGATGACAGCTTGTAAGTATAAAAATGCCTTTTTACTGGTTAAAACTAAGCAAGTTGCTGTTACATCAAAATCCTGTGACAATACAATACTGATATTGTAGTAGAAATCATAAACAGTGGATTTTTCTGTTTTTACATGTTTTGGAGTGAAGAATGATATCAGTACTTGGCAAAATTAATTTATTCAAAGTGTTTGCCTTCACACACTTTCATCTTCACAACTGAATGGAAATACATTTCTGATAAAGAACATGCTATCATATAGAAAGTATTTAAATTAATTATGTCAGTATGATGTACGACATGACTTGTGTCATGGAATTCACAGCCATTGTAGAAAGCAAGCCCTAACAGATTGATGTTATGCCATTACAATAGCTGGTCTCCTGCATAGGTTTTTAAAATCTATAGTTTCCACATTTTCATTATACAACTATTACTGGTAGAAATTGATTTTTTGAAAATACCTTCAGAATAGCAAATGTTTTATTATAGATGCTCCAATATAAGATGCATTATTCCAATATATCAAAAAAATACTAGTTTTAATTTTTAATTTGCTAAAAACCTTTTAAAATTTCTCAATGGCAGCAAAGAATATATTTGCATCAATTTTTTACTTGGATTATTATTTGCATTTTCTATTTACAGGATCAGATTTCTACTCTTTTTCTGTATTTGTTCTTTGTGATAATTCATTCCTTAAAATTCATAAATTTCCTTTTGTCCGTGAACAGTACAGGATCTTGTCGGATATGGTATTCTCTCAAAATTTAAGACAAACAAACAAAAGCCAAAACCAAAACCAAACAAAAGAAAACAAACAAATAGAAAAAGACTAAAACCCAACCAAACAAAAAAAGTCCACCCAAACCCAGAAGTTTTATATACTTAGAACAAAATGCCATTCATACATAAACTTTTATTTTATAGGCAATAGCACATAGCCTTAAGACCCTGAAACAGGATGTTCTCAAATTGGGAGAAATTGCTTATAAGATATGTTGGCAATTATGGTGACCGTTCTAAAACTGGAATTCTATAGCTTTTTTTTATTTTTCCAGCCCCACCATTTGAAATGCGTTTACCTATTTTGTTGCAATTTATTGAACAAAATACAAGATTTATAATTCCAGAAACATGAAAGAAGAAGAATTACTTTGGATATAGAGTTCTGCTCTACAATTTTTTTTTTATCATTGTGTACCACTTCATGTAATTCATTCATATGGATTAGTGGAGCCATGAAACAGATTTGTTGAAAGTAGGCTTACTGGTACTTGCCTTATTTTAATGCTTCTGGTAAGTCCCATATTACCTAAATACAGTAACCATGGATTTTTCCCAATAGTATATAGTGCTTTTATGTCTCAATAACAAAATTTAAACTATACATTAGGTTACTAAGGGAAAAGTTGCAGTGATGACAATAGGAAAAAGAATCATATCTAGGAAAAGCAGAAGGCCTGATTCTGAATTCATTTTGGTGTGTGAGTTGGAGTTAATTTCACATGCATTCAATTCCCTTGGTGAATGTCATGTTTTCTCAAATATTTTTTTTAGAAGTAACATACAAAATTTCCATTACTTCTATGGCAGAAAATTAGGCAAAACACCTTTAAAAAAACTAAGAATAAGTTTGTCTGATGGGGTGAAAGAAATAGTGCATTTGAATGAAACTGTTGTTTTATTCTCCAAAAATTTTCAGACTAGAAGACAGTGATACATTTTATGATTCCTCTCTTTGCAATATGCTTTAATGACAAAGAGATACTTTAAAAGCAAGGAAACAAACAAAACCCTTGAATTCCTTCCTCAAAAATCCATGCCAAATTATTTTTAAATATTAAGAGATAAGAAATTATTTATCTGGAAATGAATTTCATTTTTTGATATAATGCGTTTCTATACAAATTCAGCTGTCTGGTTGCTTTGTTAATTAGAGATTTTCAGAATATCTCTTAAAAAAAACAACAGGTATTGATGTTACTCCTATGATTCATTGTACAAAAAGGAGGTCTGTATTTCAGAGAATCATAGAATGGTTTGGGTTGGAAGGGACCCTAAGGTCGTCTAGTTCCAATCCCCTGCCATGGGCAAGGACACATTTCACTAGACCAGGTTATTCAGACCCCCATCCAACCTGGCTGTGAACACCTCCAGAAATGGTCATCCACAGCTTCTCTGGGGTCCCTGTTCCAGTGCCTCACCAGCCTCACAGTAAAGAATTTTTCCCTAATATCTAATCTATACCTACTCTCTTGAAGCCATTCCCCTTTGCCCTGTCACTACATTTAAATAGTTTCTCTCCCTCTTTCTTGTAGGTTTTCTTCAGGTACTGTAAGGCTTCAATTAGGTCACCCCAAAGCCTTCTCTTTTCCAGGCTGAACGATTCCAATTCTCTCAGCCTTTCCTTGTAGAAGTGCTCAATTCCTCTGATCATCTTGGTTGCCTCCTCTGGACTCACTCCAGCAGGTTCGTGGCCTTCTTGTGCTGGGAACCCCAGAGTTGGATGCAGCACTGCAAGTGGGATCTCACAAGGCAGAGTACAGGGACAGAATCAAATAATCTCCCTTAACCTTCTGGCCGTGCCACTTTTGATACAGACCAAAAAGGTCATTTCTCATTCAACAAAACCTCCAAGTCCTCTTCGGCAGGGCTGCTCTCAATCTGTTCACTACCCAGCCTGTGTTGGTACTAGAGACTGCCCAGACTCATGTGCAGCACCTTGCAAGAAACATTTCTGAACTGGTAAGCGACAGCCAAGATTTGCAGAATTCATCAGAAAAGTGTTTTTTCTGATGATGATATGAACCTTTGGCTAAGGAAATAACACACATATAATAATTTTATAGTCACATAATCTCATATATAGCTTGTGATTTTTTTTTCACTAAATGACAAATATTTGTCACAGCTTTTTCTAATGCAGAAATATATTTCTAAAGAAGCAATGAATATTAAAACTTTTTCATTGAGACATTTACTCTGTGCTGCTGTAGGTGACTTTGTTCTACTCCCCTTCTTTTTTTGCCTGCTTAAATTTTTATCTAAGGTAATAACAATAATTATAAAATTTAAGTCAGCAGCTGCTAGCACACATATTTTTGTTGCTGACAAATTCAATTAAAGACATTGCTAGCTAAACCAATCAAGTAACAGGTAGCTCAGAAAAGGTCAAATCTAAATTATTGTTTCCCATAATAATTTCCCAAACCATTAAGTTTGTAAAATTAATTTGAAATTGAAGCTCATAAAAGTAAATTATGGAGAATGCCTTGCTAGTTTGTGGGTATTCTAGAGCATAAAACTGTATGTCTCCCATGCATAATGCTCCTCCTAATATTGTCCAGGTTACAGCACAAGTACAGGCAGGTTCTAGCACTATTTGCATTAAAAAAGCCTGTTTCCAAGAATGCTAACTCTTGTCAGAAAGCTTTTTGCCCCTCCTCTATAACTACAAACCAAATGTTCTTCTTTTATTTTGTTTTGAATGATGTTTTGGGACATTTAAGAAAGACAAGAAAGAAGGTTTGGTTCACAGTAACAAGCAAGGCTGTTGAAATAACCACAGTATCTTTACAAGTTGTATAATTCAACAGGGAATTATATTTCCAAAATTCTAGTGTGAGTTTGAACCTCACCATGAATTAAAATGCAAATGAGAATTAAAAAACCCAACCCCAAAAGAACTTAAGACTAAGATAGGATGAATCAGTTATTTATACAGCTACATTAAGCTTTTAGTTACTGTAAAACCAAGGCCCATTAAAAGTAATATTTACACATAATTCTGCAAAACTAAGGTTTCATGTTCTCTGATTTGTTTCTTCTAAAAATTGCAACAGCTTGTGCAAGTTAAAAAGAGCTTGAAAAGCTACAGAGGTAGGGAATTCAACATAATCACAGTTGTTTTCAAAAACAGTATTTTATCAGTGAATGCTCGTTAAAGACAGAACAAGGCTTTTCATGAAAAAAGCAACTAGTAAAACAATAAAAGTCAGTAAAATCTAGTGTAAAAGAGGCATAAAACCAATCCCACATAAGGTTTATAAAGGAAATTACTACTAAGCACCTGATGTTAGTCTGGTAGGCACTATAATGGTTTCAATGGTCATTCGTCCGGAATTAAAATGTCTGTCCTTCTTTCTTTACTTCACAATACTGCTTATGGAGAAATCAAATATGTGTCTGGTGAAGTATCTCATGGATAACTCATGTGAACTAGATCAAAAACCCAAAACAAACAAACAAACAAGCAAAAAAACAAACAAAAAAAAAAAACAAAAACAGAAGAAAAAAGAAACCAAAATAATCAGGATTATTCAGCCCACGAATATCGCTTAGAAATAAGAGTTCTGTGGAATGAACAGGTGCTGCCAAAACAACTTTGCATCCCCTGCTTATACAAAAATGTGGACACAGTTGATTTATAATTTCTCCAGAGCAGTAGTTTAGCTCACCTTAGCCAAAACAGCTTCACAGTTCACTGTAGATTCTTATCGACATGAAGAAGTGTAAATCTGTGGCCTTCTTCATAGAAGGCAGGTATTCATATTGTTTTAATAGACTTAGGTGATGCTGACTATTTTTCTTACCCTTGTCTGGGGCTTCCTTTATAAAAGTTTTGTTTTATTTGAAGAAAATTCCTATTCAGGTTTTCTTTTACATATGACAACATTTTTTTTGATTAATTGCTACCTCAAAAGGAATAAAAGTTTCTGGCACATTAAAGCTACCATATAGTTAAATAGTACCACACTGAGAGATCACAGGACTTGAGTTTGAATATAAATTTTATTCTAGTATTTAACAGGAATTTTGTTTTTAATTTTTATCCTTTGTAGTTGTGATTTATTTCCTCTTTAGACAGAAAACGTGTTTTTGACAAATTGCAGCAATGTCAGATTCTTAAGTGCAAAAGTTCAGGTTGGTTTTTTTTCTATTCTGTAGGCATTAGCTTTTCCCCAGTTGTAGCTGCCCATTGGGTTTACTTAGAAAAGTGATTGTTTGCAAATCTTTTTGTTATAGGAGGCTGGAAGCAATTTGATTTGGGATGAAAAAAGAGGAATTTTTTTTCCTTCTTGTCAATTTTCATGAATGGATAGATGTTCAAGGCTTCACATGAAAATATAAATGCCCAGCTGTCAGCATCTAATTGAATTAATTGTGGTGAAGAACACAATTCATATGTAAGTTTTAATGCAGTATGAAGTTGAGAACCTTCATGCTCATATTCAAAACGTATCACTGCCTTGGACACACATATCATTTTTGTCTGTTACTATATAAGCTAAAATAATGTGTTTTGAATAAAACTCAATATGCAAAGCTTAAGTAAACTGTGGAAAGGGATAAAATGTTTGAATTTATTTGATATACACAAACTAGTCAATGGAAATAGATCTTTTTTGAAGAATGCTTCTAGTTAGACCAGTGAAAGCTGTATAATATAGATAAGCAACTTACTTTTCTCAAACTGATTCCATACAAACTGATGGGAAACCGTTCGGTTTCAGTGGGAGTGGATGGTGACATCTGCCTAGAGAGTTTCAAGAAGTTATTTCATACAATTCTCAATGTGAAAAATATTTGACTATATGATTTACTGCAAGTGTAAGAAATATAATATTAATAATAAATTTTTACTTTTCTCAGTATAAGAAGTTAAAAGCATTAATTTTCAAATGAAATTAACTGAAGTCATACATCATGCATTATTCATGCCTATACAATGTATCATTCTTTTATATGCTGATGTTCATCAGTTTTTAATAAAAGCATAAATAACTTGAAAGCAAGAAAACAAATGCCCAGGTACCAATCTTTATACTTCACATCCTTATACTGGCCAGCATAATAGAACCATCAATTTACTTTAGGTTTGCAGCTACAGAAGACTGAGAAAATTAGAGTGGTAGTGATTACAGCTATGCACTGCGGGGTTCCTTGGACTAAAAGATTTTCTGGTGTGAAATTTGAGCATTTGGCCAATTTGTACATGATCTCCCAACATCCAGCAGTAGACCAGAAGCCTTGCCAAACTATAGTTATTAGTTCCAGCTAATCTGCATATATTGAGAAATAGGGAACAAAGACCAGCTGTGTATTTGTAGCTCAGTCATCAGCTTCAAAGGAAATACAGCTAGCTGGGAAATGAAAAGGAGATCAAAACAGTGCCTTCAGTTGTGTAAAACTGAAACTAGTTTAATTGTTGTATGTGGGAAGTTCAAGCAGATGTTGTACCTGATAAATGGACCCAAGTGTTTAAAAATTCTAAAATAACCTGGAGACTTCATTGATAGGATTATCTGAGCCCCAGATGCTCATTACAAAAAGGAACACTATTAAAGTCTTTACTATTACAAACCATGGACTTGTAAAGGAATATAAAGAAAGGGAATACTTCTTAGAATAGCTTTTAGATCATTTTTGCTAATGATCATGTTCATGAAGAGAAGCATCCTTCCTATGCTTTGGAAACTGAAAAAGTCTCAACAAAACTGTGATATCTTAGAGTTGGTTCAAACAGGAATGGTGCTATAGCAGCCATAAAGATATTAGTAATGTTCCTATGAGAAAATTCATAGACACAATCTATGTAGCTGAACCAAGACTGTCAGGATGGGAATAAATTGAGTGTTTCAAAATCGGTGATTTGCTTTTCCAGCCAGAACCACATTGAAAGGTTAAAATAATTTAATTAATTACATACCTTCCTTTTAAGTATCTATCCAATTGGTACAGTAAGGGTTATCATCCATTTTGCTTGATTTTGTTATTCTGGACATTTCTGTGGGTATATCTAGATATGTTTTCTACCTAGTGGGAAAACACTTTGATATTGCTTTGAAAGTTCTGTCGAAGAGTTTCATGCATAAGCTAGTGAAATTGATTGTCTTCACTATTGGGAGTTGGCACATTTGTACTTCTTCAATAGGGAAAAAACTGAAGGCCATTACTCTCCTCCTCCTCCTCCTCTCCTTTCCCTCAATAGTTTGTTGTTTGTGAAGGAATGCAATGTTCAACACGACCTCTCCATTTTGTGGGCTTTTTGTCCTTAACTTCTCTACTATCTGCAGTGTCAGAACATCCTCATCTCTTCAATCATTTCAATCTCTGAGTGAATTCCTCAATAGTCATCAAGCTCCTGCAGTAATTTATTGGTATGTCTAACTTCCCTGCTTAATTGAATACTGTTAAAATAACATAAAATATCAGACAAAACCCTTCTAAATGGCTGTCCCTTGGCACCACATTGCAAGTATAAAACAGGATGCTATTTAGATATTTTTAACTAATTTTCTGAGATTTTTTACAGTGTTGCAATGTCTCACAATCTCTTTTCTATTGCTCCTTGAGGCATGTTTTACCAGCTCCACCATGGTGATACAGATCTGTCAGCCTCTGCCAGTACCAGGTTCATGCACCAGTCTGCTTAACAGGCTGTCTGTGGAAAAATAAAAGAAGATTATATGCAGCTTTATGGAAAAGACTATTTTATGTAGATAATCCCACCATGACCCAATACAAACCCCTGTCCAATACTGCAGTTCTAGATCATTTATAAGGGAAGGAAGCAAAGGATCTACGGGGAAAAAAGGCTGCTTTATATCCAGCCTTTTTACCAGATTTAGTATGATTGTTCCTGGGAAGGGAAAACAAATCATAATAATTAGTCAATTTTCATAAAAGTGTGGGAATTCTGCGTTGTAATAAAGTACTGTAAAGAAAATAACCTTAAGCCCATTCTGGAAGTGCTGCTCATACTTCAATTTTCTACTTAATGCAAACTATAATACATGTTATCATAGGCATCTTTGTGATGTCATAAGATAAACCTCCTATCTCACTTAAAGGAGTTCTAGATTTGCAAATTGACAAAAGCTAAATTCACAGCAATTTTAACAAATGAAAAAGGTGATGAATAATATTTGTTTACTCCAAACAACAAAGAAATTGGAAACCAGTTAAAATTAATCCTCTCAAACAAGAATTTATTTTCAATTATGGGCCTCTAAGATTCTTGTTGGATTCTTGTCTTCAGGATGTAAAACCAAAGCTAACAGCTTGAAATACCAACATCAATCAGTTTGTCTTCTTTCAAAACAAAACCATATAAAATTAAATCTAATATATATTATTTTTCCTGTGTAGTATTATCTAGATTTCCGATGGTGGTTTTATCTAATGTTTTTAATGGACTGTTTTTCAAGAAATATATCTTTCAATTTGTTTACTGCTTTTTCCATGAGAATTCACATTAACCATAGGAAACATACTGTTCTTCATCAGAGAGTCATCTTCTGTAATTTATTTGTGGTCACCCATCATTATTACATAAAAATTAAATGTCCTGAACTTTCAAATATTATTTTGAACTACAGATTTTTAAGCTGGAAATGTGTTTACCGTATTTCTTACTGTGTACCTTTCTTTTGTACTGTTTTCTGTCACCTGCAGGATTCAGGATAATACCACCTGGATCCCAGGATCCTGGTTACTTCTTCCAGGTCTTTGTAGTCACATCTGTTATGCTCCCAGTTGCCTGTTTTAGTATAACTGGTTCCAACAAGGAAGAACAGCAAGGGTTAACAGTCAGGGGACAAGCAAGCTTTGACTATCTCTCCTCCACATCCTCCCCATGAAGGAACTACCCTAGATAAAAAAAAAACAAGTCAGCTCTTGAGTGCTTCCAACCCCCATGGCCACAAGTGACCCACTGGTATCATTTGCATTTCCTTTTGATGTTCCTGCATTGATCAAGGTCACTTGTCTTGAAAGATTTGTTTGAAAGTAAAATTTTACGGATGTATAAAAATTGCTCTGTTTTAAGAATAAAAAAGAATCAAAAAGAAATTTGGAAATATTTGAGGTGTTTGACTTTTTCTCATATCATAATAAAAATATGATATCCATCATATTAAATCATATTAAATAGGGAAAGTTAAAAATATGCAGTAAGTTAAGCTAAGTTAAGCCTAGCTGGTTCTTCGCTTTGTAAGTGCATAATATAAAAGGCAATCTTACTCTTTATGGAAGTCACTAATCTACTTCCATACTAGTGTTAGAGCACATCTCCTTCTGAAAATTGGAGCAAAAAATTAAGATTATATTCTTTTTCTGGGTTGATCTGAGGTGGTAAATACTTAGAAATATGTACAAAGTTACCATGTGAACTATCATGAGAAGATTTTTATATCTTTCATATTAGTGATCAGGTAATATTTATTGAAAGGTGAATCAACATCAGAATACACTACGAGTTTAGGAAAAGAGACTCAGACAATTTATAAGCCAAGAGGGAAAAAATCTCTTTAACAGGAAGATCCTGAATGCTAAAATGTCATGAAGAAGAGGTATGGGGGAAGTGGAACACAAAAATAGACATCAACATAATATGTCTAAAGTGGAATAGTATTTGTTGAGTTTTTCAGATGTGTAAAGTGCCAACAACCTTCCTAGTACCCCTTTATCTTTTGCACTTATTGAGAGAAACAAAACAAAGTACAATACAGTCTTATAATTGAATATAAATACCTAAATAAGAGATGTCATATTTACACTTCTACAACATCCACATACATAAATTAGATAGGTAACAGATAGGCAGACAAAAAATCCATAAACACAGTGCAACATACTGTGTTGGAAGATCAGAATCAAATGAAAATTATCTAGAACAGCTCCTGTTTTCAATCCAGTTAATAGCTTCTGCTTCAGGACAACAAGCTCTTAGCCCTTAAATTGATTGCAGTAGTTCGTAGAATGTGTTGAACAGGGCCTTAAAAATCACCTGGTTCCAACCCACCCTTGACCTAGGCATGGATGCCATCCACTAGATTAGGTTGCCCAAGGTCCCATCCAACCAGTTCCAGGGATGGGATGGGTAATCTTGACTTGACCAAAGACAGGTACTATTGAAATTATATAGGTTTGATTGTGATATTTTCCCTCTGATTTGGCAGCTGTCACAAACTTATATTTGGCTAAACTCCCAGACATCAAAATATAGGGTGGACCAAAGGCATTGAAATTCCTCCGTATGTCAGTATGACTTTTATCACTTTTAACACAGCACATTTCAGATCCATGCTGCATTAAAGTAACTAATTTTACTGAAATCAATTCAGTTCAGCTCTCTCCTAGTATTAGTAAGGTCTATTATTGACAGGTTCCAGCCTGTGTGGAGTATTTTGCTATAAGAAACTCAGTTTCAGACACTGCTTTTTGCTCACAGTTTCTCATTTATAATTATGTCTTTGGCATTTTCTGAGAATTTATCACAAGTATGTCATGAAAACAAGAGACTGGTTATTTTAGGGGATCATTCTGTTTAGGGCTACAGCTGTAATTTGCAACTGCTGCTAAAGAGAAACACACAGTCTTTTGAGACTGTGTCCCCTTAAACTTTTCTTTAGGCAAACAAATATCTCAGTCAATATGCAGGTCAGAACAGTGTTTCTGATACAAATTAACACATGACAATATGAAAAGATATTTGAAGTCCCTCCTTTCTTTTAGTGACAATATTACCCCATTTCAGAGATATCATCAAGTAAGCTGAAAATTTGTAGAGTATGTGCTGGGAGAGTCCCAATTTGTACCTTAAGAACAGCTGTTAATCCTATTAGAACTGTTTCCTGAGGGTCCCCTTCACTTATCCAGCCTATATCCTCTGCCTAAGAACTATGCCCCTGTTGTGAGTTGAACAGTGTCTGAAACAAGCACACTAAATATTCAGTTACAGTTGATTTTTAACATTGCTGCTTTTGTGTGAGTGAGTTTGTATGTATGGGCTGCCTTTTTCAGTTCTTATAGGTAGTTACAGGGATATGTAAAATACATGTATTGTAACAGAAAGACTAGTAATGTTTGTAAGTGATTTGTCTCCATAATTTCTTACAGATTTCATATTTTCACTTGAAGGAATCAGGTTCAGACAGATAAAATGCCCAATTGTAAAACTTGGATGATTATTTTATATATTTTAAAATTTCTCTCTGATTTTCTCTTTCTCTCTAAAGTTATAAATACCCACTATGGTACACTTTGTTTTGATTGCTCATCTTTATGCGTATGTCCATTCTGTACAAATCCATTTATATGAAAAAGTTCACTGTGATGTAAAACTGAAAAATTAGGATGGAGAATGAGGTTATGAGTTGCTATTATCTATAAACCCTATTAAGAAAACATAGTGTATTTTTCACTAGCAGGCTGGTTTGCTTTTTTGGGCTTTACCTCATGTATAAAATGAATTTAACAATATATTGTTTTTTTGAAAAACATGATTGCCATAATAAGGTTATATAATTTTAATGATAAGAAAAAGAAAAATATAGGGTGAATGCCACAAAATATTTCGAGAAGAAGCAGTTTATTCATATATGTATATATATATATATAGTATATATATATATATAAAAATATAGTATATCTTCTCCGCAAGGAAGACATGCAAGTAAAATCTGAATATGTTTAACCTGGGAAAACAGTAAGGTATTCATATATTGTTATTTCATAGAAATGTGGCTATACTTTATAGGTTATATTATAATTGGAGATCAATCTTTTTATTAGAAACCCAAATTCAAATTGTCATTTTGCTCAATTGGTTTAATCCTTCGGGTTTTCAGGTATTATATGAGAAAATGCATACTGTTTGATCCCCATCATTCACAGAGTGTGAATTGTCTCTGGCAGTAGGGGATGTTAGAGAAAATTGTTTATAGAGAATTAAAAGTGACAGCAGGAGGATAGCTGGTGTCAGTAAGTCAACTATGCCAAGTCAGTTTTCCTCAGCATAATATGAAATTATCCAGTTCCTTTGAATTACACACTGATGCAGTGTCTTTGACTATCATAAATGAGCAGAAGGAATTTATTAAATTTCTGTCAACTAATCTGCATTTTTACAAGTGGATTATACTGCAATTATATTTGTAAATACCATTCTACTTCTTTTCCATATCTTCTTTCTGCACATCTCTCCAACATTTACTATAATTTCTGCATATATGCAGGAAAACATGTCATGATATATTTTCTTTTGCAGGTAAGCAGGACAGAGGGTGTGGGATGCAAAGCAAAAAGTATCAGAGCAGTAGGGATGGTAAACACTGATGGATCTGCAGTCCTGTGAATCCAGGAATTTTCACCTCAAAATGTGTAGCAACAGTACAGCTGAAGTACAGAGATACAGTTTGTTCATATTAATGTTCAGAACTTTTGATTGGCTAAATGCATTTGAAGTCATGAAGTCTGATAGTTCTCAAGCTGAAATACCAGCAGGCTTCTGTTGATCCTGTGAGAGAAGACAGGAGACCATTTTTTCACTTGTATAAATCCCTGGATCTTCATGCTGTGGATCTTGATGTTGTACACTAGGGTTTTTACAGTCCTCCCTTCCCAGGGAACATAGATTCAGATTTCTGGTGTTCTTAATATTTATACAGTTATTAATATGAGTAAATTTTCTTTCTGATCCAATATGTTGGATTATAAAACAGAGTAGTGCCAACACTACCTAACTGATTGGCTTTTTTCCCTGGTGGATCTGTAGTTAAGTCAAGAGCTAGGCATATTCTATGTAAGTAAGAGATCACCAGTGACCCACGTGACTATTCTAACAGCTGGGCAAGTTCTTGCAAAGGGTGGTGTTTCCCTGAGATTGGGCTTTTTATTTGTGTTTGTAGGGGGTTTATATCTCTCTCTATATGAACAAAATTTCTTATCTCTTTCTTTTTTCTCTTGTATTTTTGTACTCAAGAAGGTAAAAATATTTAGTTTTACTTCAGGAAATGGAACATCTGCTTCCTAGTAGTTGTTGAAAGGAATTCTCATACTATATAGGACATCAGTAATTACGAATAAGTAGTATAAATCAATTCTTGTCCTAGAGAATGTGCTAGTCAATGGTAAGATGAAAAGTTTGAAGACATTAATTGACCATTTTGATGATACAGCTCTTTAGAATACTTTTATAAAACCCATGATGTCAGATGATTGAATTCTGCATAACATCCACTAGCAATCACGAAGTGTGATGTGGACTAGGTTCAGAAAAACATTATGCTAATATAATCAGAAACAGAGAACACAGAGAATATTTCAGTGCCCATTTACAGTGTTAAAGTAGCATTGAGTTAGGTGCTATATCTGCACAATGCAGTGCACTGCATTGTTGGATTTTCTTTTAATGATCTCAATAGAAATCATCAATGTGAGTGCCCAGATATGCAGACATTTAGAAAATGGTGGGTGTTATTAGTTCAGTGATCTCCACACTGCGTTTCAAAGCTTCAAAAATAAGGGACATACCGTTGGTGCAAGCAAGTAGCCATACTAAAAAAGCAAAATAAATAACAATAGAAACCAACCAAAAAAGCAACAACACAAACTACCTAATTTGTATCATTTCATGCTCTTGTTTCAGTTTTATGCAGAAAAGCAAGACAGCTGAACCTGAATATACTTAGGCTCCTTTTTCTGCAAGTCAAAAACTGTAGTTCCTCCTCTGCTAACTGATATTCATATAAAGACCACTGTAGACTCTCACACAAATTATTTTAGTAAGATTACTACCATGCCAGATTTTCAAAACAATACACCACTGTGAATCATGTAAAACCATTGTGTACTTTTAAAAAAACAATGCTGTGTTAGTGACAAATAATAGAAGTTGCGTTCAGCAATAAAACAGTTGTTAAGTCTATACAATATAATGAATAAAAAATTTTTCAATTAGATAAATTTTGTAACAAAGTACACAACGCAACAGTATCATTTCCTTTTTTTACATGTATAACTATAGTAAGAGTAACAAAACTTTCAGTTGTCTCTGAAAAATATCCTTTCTGAAAACAAGCTCTCCCAGATCTAATGAATCTGTGATTGATGAACTTTGTATGAATTCTACCATCACAAGTAAAATGTATTTACCATTATCCTTTTTTCTGTGACCATTACAGAATGGTGGCCACCACAATGGTGGCCTAAATCATTGTTTATAACAAGAAACAAACAAAAATAAACCCACCAGTACCCTCCTCTGATCAACCAAACTGCAAAAATTGAAACTTTAAGCTGTTTAAGTGGTCTGAAATATAGTTTTTCCAGGTTTCTACAATTCCAATTAGAGCCCAAAACGTCATATAAAAAGTTGTCTCAAAGCACCACGAAGAAATCTAGCTCCTCTTATGTGCTTGTAACGTTGCTTGCCAGAAAATGCTTTTTATAGAAGCCTTGCAGGGGAAAAACCACTGTTAACTGAAGTTATGGGCTAAGAGAGAAACTGATTGTGTCAAACAGTTCCTTTTGAGGGAAGATGATCTTTTACTCTGGGTGAAAGTGTGATTTAGGTGAATGAATTTCTAGTGGAAATGAAATGTGATTGTGTAGCAGATTGATTCCGTCTGAATGCCAGATGCCTAACAAAGCTGCTCTATCATTCCCCTCCTCAGGTGGACAGCAGAACAGAAAATAAAATGAAAGGCTCATAGGTCAGGATATGGACAGGGAGAGATGTCACAAACTATAGTGGTTTCAGTTCACCTATTCTGGTTTGTGGCTAAATGCCAGGAAACTTACCCAAATTTACTTGATGTTTGTTGTGAGATGAGGATTAGGAGTAGGCAAAGCAGGTTCAAACTTTATAAAGTATAAAGAAACTTTATTAATATACCTAAGACAAAGGGAAAGAAAAAACCCAAGAAAAACCAGAACAAACTCCTCAGATCACCCCTCCTTCCCCCACCTCTCCATTTCATTCTCCCTGACAACATACAAAAGACAACACTTCGACCCCCAGTCAGTTTACCACCTCTGAAATAGGTCTTGTTCCAGTTCATTCAGGGAGAGAAGTCTCTTTTGTTTACACCATGGATTTTCTGTAAGAAAAATACAGTTTTTATGGGTCTTCTGCCTCACCACCAGCCACTGCCCGGAAGAAAGATCAGCTTAATGGTGGATCCCTCCCCCCCCAGTAGCCTTCCCACAGCCACTATGGTGGGTTATGAACAGTCCACAGGGTACCTGTTTTAAGGATGAACAGTTCAATTGCAGCAACAAAGAAAATCCCTTCTTCTGTGCTGAGCAGCACAGGTTCTCCTGACAATGCAAGTTCTCTAGCATTCTCCCCGGGACCAGGGCTCTGGGTCACAGCCTCTCCTCTCTCTTCAAGTTTCTCATCAGGCTGTACTTTTTCAACACCTACTTGTCTCTACCCAGGTATTTCAGTTCATTGGCTGCAATAAGAACCTCACATCCCCCTTTAGACTATATCTTCATATATTACAGAGAATTTATTAGCTCAGTCCCCAACCATGGTTCTTCAGAAGAGTTTTCAGCTTCACTCTTGAAGCACTTCTCATGCACCTCCCTCTAGGCATCGGTTCTGCTTTCCTCACTGACTGTAAAGTCTCTATGCTGCATTTATGTGGATGTCCTCACTCGTTCCTCTCTCTGTGCAAGGAAGGATGGGTGTCTGCAAGTTTAGTCCAGGCATGGATGGAGTTAATCTCTCTCTCTCTGGCAGTGTGACAATCCCGTGCTCCCTGCCGGGCTGTTTGAACAGGTCCGAGCTGGATGGCAGAAGCTCTCAGAGTCTCTGTGCCTGGCTCTGCGGAGCTGGCTCGGCCTGATGGGGCCATCATAAGTGATTACCAAGCAGATACCTGTTCTGTTTTTGCAGTACCGAAAGACAGGAGAGGTAAAAAAAAGGGGAGGGGTGGGGAACTTCCAAACCATATAGTCCTGCTTACACTTTTCAAGTGTAAGATAAATTGCTTTGAATCATCACCATCTGCAGTTAATGAAGGACATTTAGGGCCCTAAGTTTAGAGCTTTATTGGACCATATAGGAAGATTCTAGAAACTAATCATAGAATCCATCCCTATAGCTGCCTTCCCACACTCCCCAAAACCTTGCCATGCAAACCCAATAATAAAAGATGTAATGACATCACAAAATCAATTGTAAAATGTATTTTTAGAAATTATTTTCATAAATAACTTCTGCTAATATTACTGAACTCTGGTAAAAGCCTTACTAACCATTGTCTAAAGAGCAAAGAGTTGTAAATTGTTGGTGTGGTAAATGTCAGAGAATATATTTAGGTTCCATCCATGGGATATAATAGTGTTTGAGAGAATGTATCTCACCAAAAATCTCTGTTATTTTGGGCCACTATATAACATGAATGAGAATATGTAAATTACAGCCTTGAATGTCATAAGTGATTACCAAGCAGATACCTGTTCTGTTTTTGCAGTACCGAAAGACAGGAGAGGTAAAAAAAAGGGGAGGGGTGGGGAACTTCCAAACCATATTGTCCTGCTTACACTTTTCAAGTGTAAGATAAATTGCTTTGAATCATCACCATCTGCAGTTAATGAAGGACATTTAGGGCCCTAAGTTTAGATCAGAACTCTATTAATTGCAAAAGGTTAGGTCTGAAATCTGACCTTAATAAAATAATGTCTTAAAAAATCTGTGTGCTCATATATAAATGCTTATTATAAATGTGTTTTGACCTTTATTTTAAAACCTCTATAATTTTTTAATTATAATAGTAACTTTTTTCCTTTGTGTTAGAAAACCTTTAATGGCATTCAATTTTTTAGATTCAAATTTGCTTTTTATTACTGGTCTGTCTGGAAAGAGAAGCCTTCAAGAAACATCCAGAAAAACACAATGACAAAATACTATGATAGTCTCTTCCCACTAATTTGCTAGTCTTGATGTATCTAACATGGGAATTTAGGTGTATAACTGAATGTTGTATTTCTTATTTGCTATTGAAATTGACTTTATGAAGCTTTAAAAGTTTTACCATCATTAATGCCTTCAAAGCTTTCAAAAGTTGCATTATAATGAACACAGTTAATGATCCTTGTTATAAACAGCTGTCTTCTTAGGTATGAACATATTTTTCATAAAGACTAAGACCTGAAAGAATGTTTTTGAAAAATGGGTAGAAACACACTTTTCCCCCATGCCCCTTGTCAAATCTAGTATTTTTCCATCATAAAAATGTAGAAATATTATGCAATAAAATAATATATAAAATTGCTTGGTTTGATTATTTTTAAGTGTCTGATTTCATAAAAATTAAATTACTTAAGAAAATACAACATTCTAAGAAAACATCTGCAAATGTTCAGATCACACTGGAAAGAATTAAGTCATCTAAGATGTGGTGTCAATTTATGAACAAATAATTTAAATATTGAAGACAAGGTTTAAAAAAAAAATATATAATTAAAAAAAACATATAATTAAATACTTCCATGTAATTACTGGAACCTAATCTAAGGGGAATATTTGAACAGAAATGTGACCTATTTTTCAGTAAGACCTGAATTTTAACTTGACAGGAAGCAACTCCTGAATACCCAACAATTACAGAAATGACAGTGCTGCAGTACCTTTTCTATCATCTTCATTGGCATGCAATTATTTTGCACTTAAGTCATATAAAATTTTTATTTCATGACAGGTAGAGGCACAGATTCACCAAAATTGCTATTCTTTTCCTGTCTTTTCTAACCTGTCAGTCACTTTGTTTTTCCATCTTGTATACACATGTTTTTCTTGATTTCCTATGTTGCAAAAGCAAATCACAAATTATTTTTGAGACACAAAACTGACAGGAATAGAAATTACCTTATTCATTGAATATGCTGGGCAGAAAGAGTTAAAATATCATTCTGGAATGGTAAAGGAGAAATCAGATACAATCTTCAAGTATAGAGAAATGCATTTCTGTAATTACTCTTCTATAAGAGTAGGAAAAAGTCCCTTCCAAAAAGAAGTTAATTTGTGCATTACACAATTGTTCATGTACATTTTGAAAGCTAAAAAACAGTGGCTTTGGTCAGGATGGGGAGGTAGTTCTGGGTTCATGAGGAATTGGTGAAGAACAGAACCCTTCCTTTTATTCAACAATCAGTGTCAAGACACTCATTAGTGCAGAAACAAGAAAGATGCCTAATATTCTGATACGGGTTGCCTGTGTTTTCACCGTTTGAAGTCATTTGGGAAACCAGTATATCTGTTTATATATTTGTATGTGTGTGTGTGCTTGGTCTTAGTAAATGTCTTCAGACTATCTCCTGTTTTTACCTTAGACGTTCTCAACCAAATGGTGCTTTCTCATAAGTTACATGGATATTCTACAATATCTCTGTTTGTGGTTTCTTCTGAAACTATTTGTGGACTGAAATTTGAGGCCAGCTGTCCTGAAGATAACTGGTTTTACTATTGAAGTCTGAGGTCAAAAAATTGTTAAGTACCTCTGCCTTTTCCTTTGGTGACTACATTCCTCTTCATGTCCAATAAAGCATGGAGGTTTTCCTTGCCCCTCCTTTTGCTATCAATGTATTTATAAAAACATTTTTAATTATCCTTTACAGAAGTGGCCAGATTAAGTTCTAATTGAGTTTTCACCTCTCTAATTTTCTTTCTGCATGACCTGATGACATTCTTAAACACTTCCTGAGCTGCCTGCCTTTTTCCAAAAGGGAGGAAAATACCTTAGTTCAAAAAGATGCGGGGGCAAAAGATCCAGGTTCAGTCAGGCTCATCTTTTTACCTGCCATCCCATCTTTCAGCCCAGAGGCATGACCTGTTACTGCTTCAAGATCTCTTAAAGTATGTCCAGCCTTCCTGGGCCTTTGTTTTTAAGAGCTGCTTCTCAAGGAACTTTCCAAATCAGTCTGAACAGGGCAAAGTCTTCTCTCTGGAAGTTCAAGGAGGAGGTTTGGTTGATGTCCATCCTTATTTCACTGATCATTGGATTTCACCGTCACGGCGCCAAAAGTAAACTCGGACTATCACGTCTCCCTCCAGCCTTTGTTTGTAAACTGCAGGTCTAGCAGGGCCTTGCTGCGGATAGGCTCTTACCAGCTGTGTTAGGAAGTTATTTTCCATGCATTTCAGGAACTTCCTAGACTGCCTCCTCTCTGCTGTGTTGAGTTTCCAGCAGATGTCCATCAGGTTAAAGTCTCCCACAAAAACAAGGGTGATGATGGTGAAACAGCAGCCAGGTGCTTATAGAATAATTCATCCACCCCTTCTTCCTGGTTGGAGACTGCCACCAGGATATCTGCCTTGTTGGCCTTCCCCTGCCTCTTACCCACAGTCTCTCAACCTTTTCATCACCAGCCTTGAGCACTTTACAGTCAGAGCCCTCCCTAATGTACAGAACCACCTCACCTCTTTTTCCTTCCCTGTCACTTCTGAAGAGCTTGCAGCCATCCCCTGGGCCACCCCAGCCATGTGAGTCATCCCACCACATGGTGGCTACACCATGGCTTTCCTGCAGTACGGTGGCCTCCGGCTCCCTCTGTTTGTTACCCATACTGCGTGTATTAGAGTAGATACACTTCAGCTGGGCTATCAGTTTTGCCCCCAACTCTGTCCTGACACCCACAAGCCCAGCTGTGGCAAGGCTCCTCTCATTCCCTTCCCCCTTCAAGCTTAGTTTAAAACCCTCTCAATCAGCCTTGCCAAACTATAGGCTAGAATTATTTTGCACTTTCTAGACATGTGAACCCCACCTGTCTCCATCAGACCTGGTGCCATATAAACTGCCCCATGATCAAAAAACTTTCTTTAAGACACGTACTGATCATATGGGTTTTTCCATATAATTCAGGATTCATCCCTGCTATTAGGAAGACAAGGAGAGTATCATCTGTGCTCCTGTCCCTTTAACCAGGCAACTATACCCTGAAGCCTTTTTTTATCACCCTGGTACTCCCCTTATCAACTTCATTGCTGCCAGTCTGGACAATCAGCAGTGGGTAGTCTGTAGTCATTGAACTCAGCAGCTCAAAGTAACTTTGAAATCAATACAAAATTATGCCATGTGTTCTTTGTGTTAAATCACTGGGGAAAGAGCATGATTTAGAGACAAAACCAGAATCAAGTAAGACAAAGATCTAAATACTGTGATAGCAGCTTTATTTCACTGAAACATAAAATCCTGGGTTGTAAAGATAAGACTAATTTAGGCAAGTGAAATATGCAATTTCTCTTTTTCTTCTCATCATTTATAGAAACAATACAATTTACTGCAAATATATAGTCTTGTGTTGATTAGCCTTCTCAAGGCTGGGCATGTTAAAATCTGGATCTTGAATTGAAAGTCCCATCATCAAAACTAAATTTAAGAGTAATTAATCAAATCCCTGAATTTTTTTCTCCTGGGAATCGAGAGAAAAATAAGAGCTTAAGTTAATCTCAACAAACCATTCACAATTTTTTCTTCTGTGAATTTGCAATTTAATTTTCAATTAATTGGATTTTAAAAAAAATTTATCTCCTATCCTTAATTCTATAAAGTGTTAATTCCTAGTGGCAAAGCAATTTCTATTCTTTACTGTAGAGTTTGCTGAGTTTCTTTCCCAGATGAGGTACTAAAAGTTATGATTTTAAAAATAATTTTAGTTAATAACTTCTGTAGAAATACAAAATCTTCTCACAAAGTTAATCGGTATGTCTGTTCTGAAAGGATTTTTTTTTCTGCTTGAGTGGCCAGGGAACACAATGAAAGCATATATATTTACTAATAACTGTAAGGGTTCTCTTATTAAATAAAATTAAATAAGAACCAAGGTATGATGAGGCAATTTTGGAAAAGCAAATAACTGCTTTTGAAAATTAGTTTCCCACTGAGGTTGTTCCTATATTCTAATTGCTTATTGTTGAAACGAGGTTCAATATTCCAAGAAAACTGGTAAAACTTTTTAAGATATGTGTACAAACAGTTCTATATTTATGACTAGTAGACTCAGAAATCATATTTACTAACCCTTGGAATCGTGTCCTTTGTGGCCCTATTAATATAGTATGAAAAATGTAGGCTCTTATCTCTAACATAATTGAATTTCTTTTATCAACTGCTCTCAGAAAAGCAGCTTGACCTGCATCTTTGCAGGGTCAGTGATTTTTGAACTTAGTGATTTAACAAAGATTATCGAGCAGGAATATGTAATAGCTGTGTTCACCTAAGATTTACTTTCTGACACCGTCAGTTGGGAAAAAAATAGATTAAACATATTTGCATTAAAAAGATTTTTCAGGTAGGTCAACGTCAAATAACTTCACCATCTGTTCCCACTTCTATTATTCATTCTTCAGCCTGTATTTCTGTACTGTTTTAAGCATATAAAGTGAAATTTCATTATTTGTTCTCCATAGAGCAAGGTACAAAAACTATCTGTAGCTCCAAAAATAACCAGTCAGGCCTTATTTATAAAATTATAACTAATGTTATTAAGTAGAGCATGATATATATATATTATATTATATATATATATATATAATATATATATTATAATGTTACTAAGTAGAGCAGATATATAAGCAGAGAGAGTTCCAAAATTCCGAGAATGGCTGGTAAAAGCAGATGATTGTTGTTAGTCAGCTGTTGATTTCTCTTGTAAGAATAAAGTGTTGACATTTCTATAATGAAAATGCCATTAGTGCATATCTGTCAGTTAATGTTACTCCTGAGCTGCATTGTTGGATTTCATTATGTATTATAGTAAATAACATTTAAAAGTGTAAAATTAATATCAGTGGAGCAGTTTTCTACTTAGAAATAACTTTATTAGAAAAATTTATGTTATGTGCTGGTATAGAACTAAATAATCTGTGCATGAAGAAGGAAATGGAATCAAAATGTAGAGATTTACAAAATTGTTTATAGCAATGGTATGATTAAAGAAAGGTTGTGCTTGATAGGGGAAGTTAGATCTACTTAGAGTAAAATGTCAGGACTAATTTAAGACAGCAGACTAAAAATCTTGCCCTTTTTTCCCCTGCATATTCTGAATATATTTGAACTTGGAAGGTCCACATGAACTGCTTTTTTCCATGAAGACTTTGGCTGTAATTGGTATCTCATACATTAATATGCTTTACATATTAATCCTTTTTGTATAGCTCATTTACAAAAGTCATAATTAAAACACACACATAAATTAATACCCTAATTAATTAAAGAAGGGAAGGGAATTCCAATGACCATACTTATACTATCTTTTTGATGCTAATAGGGTGGTCTTCATAGTACAGTATATTATGGGGAAAAAAACAGAATACCAAAAAATGTTGAAAACAGATCGGTCTATTTATACTAACACATAGCTTTCCTCATTTTTGCTTTTTCAAATAAATTGTAAGAATCAGTTGAACTTAACAGTAATACTTAAGTAAAGTATAGAAATTATTTTGTACAGAAAGAAAAAGGTTTTTTTAGATGATAGTGCCCTTGTGATTTTAGAAAGGAAACTTTATTTACATTCATTTTACCACAATAACTATAATTTCATTTTTCTGAAAAAGAAGGCATTATCAAAAATCCTTAACAGGAAGAAATCCTCACTGAGTATGTTAAATTTAAAACAGCAATGAGCGATTAATCTGCATTTTCCATTAGATAAAACTTTCATAAAAATTCATGGCAGTTGCACCAAGACAAGGACTGCTGAATTCACCCATCCTTACCATATCTCAACAGTACAGTGAGAGCATTATTTAGAACACATGCAGTAGATTTTTTTCGATGAATCCTATAAAGATTTCCTTGGCTTAGTTCCCCATAAACCTAACCACATATCAAATGCCAAGAATTTGCTGGCCCTGCTCCCAGTTATCAGTTTCAGACATTTGGCTAACCTCCCTGACTAACATGAAGCTTAGACACTGTGCTTTCCCACATGTTCTCATCTGGAATGCAGCCCACACAGATGATGGCAGACTGAGCAACCAAGCATGTTTGTAGGAATCCCTGAAATGTAGCATAGCTCTCTCCAGGGATTCTCTGACAGGGAAGCATGCATAGAAGTATTTCTTCTTTGTTCAATGCATACTCTGCCTCATCCTTGCTTGTTTATTTTTTCAACATGATGACAAGTCCTTTCATTGATTTTTTTTTTAACAGACTTTTCCTTGAAAATTTCAGATTTTGATCTTTCGTCTTGTCCAAGGAATTTTCCGATTCCAGCCTACTTAAATAATGTGATTTTTTTTTTATGCGACTATCTAGTTATCAAGAGGGGGATTACAGTATGGAAAGTTATTTGACATCAGGCATTTTTGCTACGTGGAAAGAAGGTTGTAGTGTCCAAGATAGGAAAGTATCATGCCGAAGAGTCAGGTCCCTTCACCACAAAAGATGGCTTTGACATTACATGAGCTATAGACCTTTAATCTGATTAAATAATGTCCTATTACCAATGCTGGTAGGATAGATGCATTCCAAGCATGTTTATTTCAGTGTTTAAAGAAAAAAAAAGGAATATCAGACTACTTAATTTCATTTTCCATAAATAAAATATTTGTTCTAACGTTTTGGCCTCCAAAGACTACATTTCAATCTTAAGCTATTTTTGCACCATTTTCAAAATTATTAAATTGTTTAAATGTAAAATTTTAAAGAGCTTAGTCTGAAAGCTTTCATTTAAGCCTTACCCCATATCTGATTTTGGGTTTGCAAGCCATTATTCAGAATTCAGTTTCTCATCACAATCAGGGAGAAACAGTGTCCTGATTCGGCATCTTAGAGAGTAGTGCAATGACACTGAATATAATCATACACAGCTTTTCTCAATGAGAAGGTGCACTGAGGTTTTACTTTCTAAATGAGTGCTTCCTGCTTGTTATTTCAACTAAATCTTCTTTACCCACAACAGAATTGCAGTATTCTCCAGTCTCTTTATGTCTAATTTGGGAATTCAGGCACATACATATTTTCATCATCTCTTCCAAGAACAAACAAAGCTAGGCTAACAACCTTCCAGGAATTATGTCCCAAGTCACCAGTTTATTAGCTGCTGGGCCTTAGTTTCTTTCCCCCATTTCTCTTTTTCTCAGTGAAAGGACCTTGTATGGCAGCCAAGGATCACTTAAACTGTAATTCCTTGTTGAAACAGTTCCTAATTTTTTTATTTACTATACCTCCTTGTTAGTCACTCTGACATTCAAGCCCCTTTCCGTTCTGAGACCTTTCTTCATCTAACAGTGTTACTGGTAAACAGGCATTACAGTTGAAGCTCTCTACCTTATAAACATTCATTTGTATCCAAGTTTTTTTAATTTCAAAATGCTTTTGTTATTGAAAATGTTTAAGTGTTGCTGCAGTGTGCTGTTGTACTTTTCTGTATTCTTTCAAAAAGTAGTTTAGTGTTTTCCCTACTTAAGAAAGTGATATAAAATACTTCTATATATTTGTAGTTGAAATCCTAATCAGCTAAGAATTTTTTTACTGTTTAGTTCACTTGCAGACTTCAGAAGGGAAAAAAATATTAAAAACATATTTCCATAAAAAATGACTCATTTTTAACACAGCCAAAACGGATTTGAATCAGTAAAGCATATAATAATTATAAACAAGAAAATGTATTTAATATACATAGCAATAAATATCCATGGATTACAGTAACTGTCAGTGAAGACGAGAAATTCCAATACAGGTAATAAATAATCATGGTCTCAGGATATCGGAATTTTCTTTAATTTTTTGTCTTGGTTCTAGATAAGAACATGTTGACACCTAATTCATTCCAACACAAAGGTGGAATTAGTGAACTGGGAACTTTTGTCTACTATAGAATATGAAGATCATGGCGAAGAAGAACAAAATTAATTATCAGAATATTTTATAAACTCAGGGAAATTCCATACTCCTTTCTTAGTTTACTATAATGAGCCCCCAAAACAGACAAGTGGCACAATTTGAATCAAAATTTGTCCTTTACAGATCAAGAGAGATACAGAGCTAAGGGTATTTATCATGACAGTGCATTTTGGGAAAGCTCAGTAGAATTCCTCAGAAAACAAAAAAAGGCTGTGGAAAATACAAATGATATATGAGTATCCTAAACTAGTCCATGGTTGCATGACTGGGTGGAATTAAAACTCCTTTGCCTGAAGTGAATTTTTTCAGCGAGATACCTTTCATTCATAGTAATGTGAATTAGTGGCAAAGATAAGTTATTTCCCTACAGAGACTGACTGGCATACTATACTAAAATTGCTAAATATTATACTAGTTCTGTGCATTTTTTCATCTCCTTCTTTTGACCCTTCTAGCTTATAAATTTGTTGCCTGCTCGGGTGAAAAATTTCCTTTTATTAACACAGAAGAAGGCTATTTGCTTTTCCCAGCATTCAGTTTTTCTTATAGACCACAAGCATATGGAATGGTAGGACTTCCAAAATGTCTAGGAATAAATTTTGGCTGTTCCTTCTAAGAGAGACATAAATCTTGAGGCTGCAAAGTGCAAAATCAGTTTGTGCTGCCAGAGTTTAACTTTTTTTGTCCTATTGATTTTATTGTTTGGAGAATGTGTTGTATTGACAGCCCTTATTACTGAATTTCCTACTTGTTCATGCACAAGCTTTGTATATCACCAACAGAGAAAAATTTTTCTTGCAGCCTTACCAATATATCACCCATTTCAGACTCTCAGACATTTTATCTTTGACTGCCCTTTAATAATTTAGCTAAAAATGTTGCTGCTGGAAAAATGCTAATCACACAATAAATTTGATTCGGTACTTGGACCCTGCAGTCATTTATGGTTTTCTGGATTTTTGACAAAACAATTACTCAGCTACTAACTTATTTCAAGTCTGTAGTGCTTTTGACTTGTAGCCTTACATCTGTCTGTGCTCAGTCCTTTCCACCCTATAACCTATAGCAACACTGCATGATCTTTGAATTCTGTTTCTTTACATCATGACACTGTTCCACAGAGCACTGAGATACCAGTACACTAAAGCACATAAACGAGTTTCTGTAATGGTGTAGCGGGGCCACAGATGTCACCTGCAGCTATCAATTTTTTTAGTTAAGATTTAGAAGAGGCATGTAATTTTTTTAAAAAGTATTCAAATAAGATTTATGACAAAAAATATCAGGTGATGGTAAGTAACCACTTCATTGATTTTAAGACATCCTGTCTCATATCATAGGAGCACATAATACAGATGTTTATACAGAATCTTAATATGAAATAACAACACAAGCAACACAGTAAAAATGAAATCTACTGTTCAAAGTCACCCCCAAGTTATTATTTTGAAGATCTTGTCAAGAATCTTAAAATAAACTTAAAACAGTATTTTAAAATTCTGTATCAATTTTTGCTTTTGGCATAAAAGTTCTAAAATAGGCCAATAAAAGTAAAAAAAGAAAAAAATTCCTGAAGACATTAGTTAAAATAATAGTTGTTACAAGAGATAGATTTCAAAGACGTGAAAAATAATAAAACCCCCTAAATACAGATTTCAAATATTATTCTCCTATAAACATATATATCTAGTTGTGCATAATTCTTTTCAGATTTGTAACATAAATTAACTTTTGTAGATGAAAATCATGGTGATTACTTTCTGCATTGGGAAACTGAACATGTCAGTGAGTTTCTGCAAAATTAGGATATGGCTCAATGAATAAGCCTGGAAAAACTATGCAGTATTTTTCAAGACGACAGAAGGAGCTATTGTTTTAAAGTGCCAGGAATAAGTATTAGTAATCCAATGGCACAAATTGCATTCCTTAGTTTTTGTACATACTCTTCAAGATTAATCATCACAATTCCATAAATAAACTCACTCTTTAAATCTAGAAATGTAACTAGTTGAAATTTTATCTAAGTGAAGTGAAATGAAAAAAGCTTTACTGGAAATGATTGACAGATGCCATTTTTTTCTTGACCTTTCTGTAAGGATCCTAACTGCAGCTCCCTTCCTAAAAATTCACTGGGCTGAGTTAGGGTGCTCAGTGGAATCAATTAAGGTGCTAAGTGGAACCAATGAAGATATTTAGTCAAAGCTTGTCTCCATCACTTCTGAGAAGCCGGAAGTTTGGTGTGTCCTCCTTCTCTGGGGAAATCTTTTCCACCAAAGGCACTTTCTGCTGCCTTTGTCTGAGCCATGTAGCAGATCAATCCCATGCCTGTGCCCAGGGTCATATCGCCTCAGTCATGATTCAACATGAATCCTTGGACACAGCTTTCAGTCCTGCTCTCAGCCCTTACTTACCCCAGGAGACTGCTTCTGTGTCTGATCCTGACCCTGAGTTGCTGCATCTGTGCTCTGGATCAACATCATAGGATGACACTATCCTACAGCCTTGCAGTCACCCTTTGCTCCTGGCTCTCTCGCCATGGGAAGCAGCCAGAACTCCTCCTCAACATTGTTTTTTCGAAGTCTAGGCTAAACATCAAAACTATTTTTATCGAAATGACGCAATGAATTAGCTTTCATACCAAGAATTTAACAGTTCTGTAAGCAAGGTGGTGCAATTGCAATTTCTTTGAACTCACAAGAACCACTTTATTAATTCCTTCAAGCTGGTGGAAACAGCAATAATTTTCAATCCCTCTTGGCCTAATTTGAATAGAAAATAGTAGTTTTTAACATCAAATAACTGAAGTTCAGTAGCTCTTTTCTTAGAAGTAGTAGTGGGGAAAACAACAGCTAACATGTTTTGTCTGTTTGCTGACAGCACTCTGTCCCAAATATTGACTAATTATCTTCAGTTTTTTTCATTCTGTTGTTGAATTACTTCTTAAATATGAGCTACTGTTGCTGTGTACTTTGTTATTACTGTATTTTTTTGGAAACATCTATACTCATCCTGTCACTACCTAAGGTTCTAAAATTAGGTTCTGGTTTGTATCCAATATTTTATCCCCCTTTAATTTCTTCCTTTTTACAAGGGAGTGTTTATCAAGAGGCATTTTTTTTTTTTTTAGTGACTTGTTCTTGTGAGACTTTTAAAGTGCAGTCCCAAACATGCCTCAAGAAAGACTCACTCATTAAATGGAACTTGATCATATCAACCAAAAATAATGAATTGCATTGTAAAAGATCCCTTCTCTCATTTTTAGATGCAAGTATTCTGGAATGAAATCGGCACATTATATTTTTATATTTGAGCTAGAGATAACTTGAGACTGAAAAGAAGTAAATCACCTGTAAATGAGTACTATGTTAGTAAACCTGGTCAAAGAACAACTAAGACAAATTTAAAATGAGTGAGACACCTGAAGTAGTCCTCTCATACGCCTGTGAGTGCTTTGTAGCAATTCTAGCTCACAGACAGGACTGCACTCTGCTGAGACCAACCAGTTATTTTTGTAAACTTGATCAGTTCTTGATCAGAAATACAGTTTTCTGACAGTGGTCACTTGGGCATCAGACACTTGTTAAAGCAAATTAAAACAAGTGCAAATTTGGGCAGGTACATCAAGGTCCTGAGAACCTGCACTGCAAGGTCAGTAGAGAACCTGTGGCCTTACACCAAACCTGGTAGAAACCATGAAACTACAGTTTCAACATGAACTAGATGTCATTATGAAGTCTCAAAGGAAATAATGCACGTGTACTGGTTTCTTAAAAAAACTATGTTCTGGAGATAATAGTATTAATGATAATAATAACAAGAACAACAATAAGCTGGTAAAGGATATTGAATATGATCTTTGCTATTTTCCTATGACAACTGGAATAAAGGGGATCTTGACAGATTTCCCATATGACCTGGCTGACATATGCAGACAATTTCTTGCCTTGTGAACAAATAAAATATTAAATTTGAAAGAAATCAAAAATAGATATATTTTGTTAGGACAGAAATGCAAAAGTAAAGGCATTGTTAGTCGGCAGATGATTAAAAACATTATGAAGGGCTAAAAAGATATGTGAAGCCTAATTACTGTGGTGAATGAAACTGGAATAGCTGGAATAATGAATAAAAGTACAGAAGAATGTGTTGGCTGGAGTGGTAGTTTAGGTTTGGCTTATCATGATCTGGTTTGGTTTAATTTTGTTCCCTCCCTGGCTCCTGTCCCTCCTTTAGATTAGTCATTTTGGATGCCAGGATTCTGAAAGGTGTGAAAGAGCTTGTGAAAATGTAACTAATATGATTAGGTTTAAAAAGTCCTGGCTGACTCTGCTTTCATTTCAATGGTACAACTATGTAGGCATGTTGTAAGATCTGATACCATTTTTATAGGAGTGAGAAGAAGCAAATTGCATAGGAATCTGATTTATGACAAAAATTTGAGCAAATCCTATATTTGTTCAGTACAAAGTGCTTGGAGACTAAGACTCTGAGGAATATTTATTTTTTAGTTTTATGTAGTGAAGCAGATTTGAGTTGTACTTAACAAGCAGAATTGTATTTGAATTGCTTTAGGAAAAAAAAAACAGGTTTGATCTCTTTATTACTTGTAATTTAATATGTTCAGAAGTGAAACAGTTCAAGAAGATAATGTTCAACACAGAAGGCTGAGTTTTGCATTGTGTAAGACATAGAATTTATAGATTGTGGAAAAGCCTAGGGCAAGTGTGCTTTTTAAGATCTGATAGGGTACAACATAGTCCCAGCTTCTTTGCTGAATATCTGAATTTAGTCATAACACAGTGTTTACTCATTGGTTTTTCACTGCGTAAGCAGAAAGAATCTGCAATATGTAAGCATGACCTTCAAGTATATTAAAATTAATACTAAGATTTACACCAGTCTTCTATATTAAGTAAAAGGATTTAATTATCTGCTGCCTGGATTACTAAGACTATATTATGATAGGTGAGAAATTAATTGATTCAACATTCAGCTCTTTTATAAATTAAAGTTCCACTGTCAAAATAAGGGAGGAGAAATATTGCACATCTTTAACCTGTTTCAGTTATAGTTTCTCCAGTTAGTGAAGACCTTTGACTTCTCACATTATTTTTTCTGTGTGTTTGAACACAAATATCGTGAATCTCTAATAGCATAGCCATGATAACATTGATAATTAGATTATGCATTGAAAATACTCCTAAAGAATTACATTAGATACAAAACTAGATTTAGTACAGAATCTTAATAGCTGAGTGCCTGCAAGCCTATAAAATCTAATACTATATTATCTGTTGACTAAATTTTACTATGTCTGACAAGAGGTTTTATCTCCTTTTTGTTCCCTCATCGATTATTAAAAAATAAAATAACAATATTTCATTTTGGTTCTTTTGCAGATAATTTCTTGGCTTAGTAAACCTATATTAAGAATGTCAGTCTCACACTAACAACAAACCAGATTATTTGGACTCCATATCTTGCAATAATCTCCCATCTTCTAAATCAAACCAATAAAACATCTCAAGACTTTTTGTTGTATGTTCCTAAGCAAGGAGCAGTAGGATCTGGTGTTTGTGTCTATTCATCTAGTCTAACAACTATTCAATCTGCATCACAGCAAGCTGTTCCCTTGCTGTATAAATGGCTTCAATTACTTTTGATCAAGTTATTACCAAATGAAGCCATAAAAAAGGGTTTAAAAACAGTTTATTACACCTACCATATTAGGAAAACCATAAGATTGAAAACTATCTCTTCCTTTGAGACAGGAGAAAGCAAGGCAATGGTGGTGGTTATGTTAAAAGATATTCCTCCATAGTGAGGATTCAGCCAGTAGTCATAAGGCAAGGTTGAAATTGGAATGAACCTCTGGATTACACCTAGTCCACAACCCTGGTTTATGCCAGGTCACCTAGATCAGGTTTCCAAGACACATCCAGAATGGCTTTTGATCTACAATGACAGAGATCCCACAATTTTTCTGGGCTACCTTTCTCAGTGGTTGTTTCCCAACAAGGAAAAAGGGGTATTTTGTGTTCAGAAAGACCCTCCTGTGTTTCAGTTTCTGCTCATTTCCTCTGATCTTGTTGCTAGACACCTCTGAAAAGAGCCTGATCTTTGCACTTTCCCTACAGATTTGAATGTACTTTGATGGGATCTGCCTTGAGCTTTTTCTCTATCATCCAGATAATTAATAAAGGTGTTAAATGTGATCTGTCTTGTGTTCCTAAGACATAACTTTCCACGGTATACTTCAGGGTGCTATGTGGGATAGGGGATCTCTGGAGGCCAGAAGTGGTGGGGATTCCCTGGGGTAGCACCACAGCAGGACATCGTCTAGTTCTGTGGGGATTTGGGCAGGCTGATTTCAGGTTTTCATATCTGGCTGCAGGTGGGTGTCAGGATTGGGCCTGGTGGATGTAGCCAGAGTAAAACACAGACCCATTATGGTGGGATGACAGAAAAAAAACTTCATTAATATTTTATCATTGACAAGGAAGAAAGGAATTTACTTAAGTAAATCTACTCTTCATGCAATATTGCGAGAGAACTTTTTTGGTTTAGGAGGAAATTATCTTTTCTAGTCCTTTTCAGCATTACTTTTATATTCAAGTTCAATTATAAAGGACTGCATGCAAAGCAAGTCTAGTTGTCAGTTCCCTGATGATAGAATACATAAAATGTATTTGAACAGGTGTTACTCCAGATCACACCTTCAATGCATCTTCTGCTTGGGTAACACATCCACAATTCCCTAGTTCTTGGAAGCAGACAGCAGCTATTCTGATTCCTGATAAAAACTACTGTAGTAGTAGTTTGACCGTCTGTCTATGTGATTCCAATAATCAATTTAGATTCCCAGATTCATTCACAAAAACAGAGAAAGTAGAATATCTAGTATCAATGAATGCTAGAAATAAGCCAGAGACCTTTATGCCTAGAATTGAATAAATTAGAATATTTCCAATCATAACTTTTGTTAAAGTAGAGTTTTTACAGAAGGAAGGGTAAGAAAGATGGTCTTGAATTTATAAATTTCTGATCTTTTATTTGGATTTCTGTATTTTTTCTAAAGCTGTGACAAAAATAATCAGTGATGTGTGAAGCTTAAAAATGAGATCCATCTATGTGATTTTGGAACATGGATTTATGCCACTCTTTAAAAAATTTTTAATAGCATAACCATTCTTTATCCAGGGATTACAGACACAGGGTGAAGGATTTCAGAAATCAAATCAGAATGTATTAGTAATCACATCCTTTCTTGATAACGTCTTTCTTTTCTACCGAACAAGACTTTCATAATATTTATCAAGAGAAAGGGAAGTTAGAGCACACCTGATACATTTGGCCAGATTGCACTAGTACATTTCAGATACCTGCTTTATAAACTAAAGACAATGTGAGCAGATTGTATTGAATTGGATTTGATGAATAGTGAGTGAATGATGAACAATATATTCAGGAGAACAGGAAGGCTCTTAATGACTTTATCCTTGCACAATGAACTTGGGCTCTTTCTCTGACATTTGCTAAGGTTACTTGTTAGGATTATTGCCTCTTGATCTATTTTTTCAGAAGCACAGGAGTTGAATTTTACATGAAACTTTAGGCAGGATCCATAGGAAATCCCAGAAAACCCAAACATGTTATTTGTTTGAAGCCAAATAAACCAAAATTAATAAATTAAGAGTTTAGAACTTCTAAAGCCTAAAACATTTTTTCTTCAAATCCCAAAACTTAGTAAGTCTTATTTTTGCCAGTGTTGATTGATAGAAAGGTTTAGATCAATCCAACAGTGCAGAGTTTTAGGATCTGCTGGATTTGCCTTGACTCAGACTGATTTTATCTTGCTTTAACAAATGCCTAGAAGCCAAGAAATAATTGCCAAACATTTTGGAGCTGCAGCTCTGTGAGTTTCATCAGCTCAAGATCTGATGGTTTATATCATCATCATTATCGTCACCTGAATTTCTGAAAATTTGCCAGTTTGATGAGCTATATAATCATTTAATCATAAAATATCAAAACCAGTTGGTTATCTGAAGTGCCTATCTTAAACTTATGCATCCAAATTTGAGATAACATAAACTGTCAGAACATTTGGATATGTGCATCAGCTGACCGCTTTTTAGGACTACATAGAATCATTGTCAAGTAAAAAAAGATATCACAAGGAGTCATCAGGGATATTTACTGAGATGAACTTTTTAATCGTCTTACTTGCCTTGCAATAACTACATTATTATCTGTCAATGTCTGGCAGTCTTCTTAAACTAAATTAATAATTAATTAATTAATTAATAGTGTTGCTCTAATAATACATAAGATTATATATATATATGCATACATGTTATTATTCCTCTCTTTAAATTCCTTCCTGCTTAGATTGTGCATATGCCTCAAAAGAACCACACATTCATTTACCACATACCACATACCACATTTATTCTTTGCTTCTCCCATATGAAGACATAGAAGAAAAATAGTATGTGTTGTGTTTGGTAGTAGAAAAAAATAGAGAATGTGGTTCTCTTTACAAGCAGTCAGCATTGCATAGTAAATTTCAAGAGGCAGTGCATCATTCCATTTTTAAATCAGAGGTGTAACTTTTATCTTTAAATGGAAAAAAATTCAGCTTTCAAAATTTAATCGTGTTCTGCAGTTTAGTAGTATCTCTCCCTTATTAAGCTGTGTTTGCTAGGGTTTACAGGGTAACAGGTTCTGGAAGAATCTAAGAAACCCTACTAAATACATGACTTTTCTGGTAATCAGACTCTGTGAACTGGATTCCCTGGAGTTCCTTGTTTTTATTGCCTCCATTCCAAACTTGATAACATGCAGTCCAATAGCGGTCGTCTTTGCTTTAAGAGGAGAGCTGGGCTTAAAAAATGACTCCCATGTTCCCTTCCTGCCTAAATTATTGTATGATTCTATCGCTTTGTGATTGAAAAGCATGTACAGTAAGTTTTGTCTGAGAATTCATCACCAGCTGTCCTTGCCTCATGTCATGATACTGCATACCAGCACATCAGAAGGTAATTTGTTCAACCAGTTCCTCCAAGTGTAATACTGTATCTTCTTTTTCACCTCTGAATTTACTTACACATTGTGGTGGTTTTTTGTTGTTGGGGTTTTTTCTGTTTATTTGTTTGTTTTTAAATTTAATGAACATGGTATTAAAAATCACATTAGAAAACAAGTGTGATGTAAGTAGGGATATGGCAGTATGTTGAAACTATATGTGAAGTTTTACTTCTCTCTTTTTTTTACTTTCTTTCTCCCTCTCATTTGGACGTATTTGTGGTCTCTGCAGCTATTGTATCTATCTATTGTATCTTTCACAGACTTCATTGCTTATAAACTCTGAATCTGGCTCTAGGGTTACAGTTTAAGATTGGTAGAGAAATTTCTGGATTTGCTCCTTCTTACCCTGAGAAGTAATTATAAGCAGTTTGGTCACCATTATGATTGTAATAATAAGGGTCTGTAGTATCAAAATGAAGTAAAATTGTATTTTATTTTACTAGCTAATAGTTTCCAGTCTTTTCTGTTGTTTTCCTGCCATATGCATTAATTTCTCCATGTCTCCATATTAAAAAATAGGACAATTTATTTAAGAAATACCAAACTGCAGCATACATGAATGATGATTATTCTCTCAGCTGTGAGTTTTAAAGATAGATCTGTTTGCCAGGGATGGAAGACAGAGTTTGCATTCTGAAAATAGAATCAAGCGACCCTTAAAATTCAAGACCTCTGAAGATTAAGTTGTCTAGCTTAATCAGAGAGATGATTGAGGGTTGAATTCTACATGAATATACATGTATATGTACACTACTGTAATCAAAAGGAGAGGACAGCAGTTTAACTTTGAAGAAAAAATGATGACATAAAACCAGTTATTGAGACTCAACTTTTGGACAAGTATAGTATTAGAATTAGAAGTAAATGTTCTAGTTGAGGTATTTAAATATTGTCAGAGTAATGCAACTTTCAATCCTTTGACAACACAACTATTTCAAATGTATAGTTCCCTCCAGAAAATTTTATAACCTCTGTGCATGGTTTTAATAAATATAGGACTGCTTTATTTCATTTGGATTGTGATATATTTAAATCTCTGATTTCCTGTTTTCCTCCTCCTTCTTCTCTTAATTCTGCTCCTCATCATCATCATCATCTTTCAAGACTACTGGGGAAAACAAAATTTAATGCGTTGACATTTTAATGTTCTTTGTACTTGCATCTATACATTAAACCAGTAACAAAATCAAATTTCATGCTTCAAAGCTTTAGCCAGTCATCAGCAAAGTGAAGGAGTACATTGTCTTGATGAGTAATTGGTTAGATATATTATTTCAGCTCTTTCTCTAAAGAATCAGAAGCTAGAGCTGCAACTATAGACTGGAAGAAAAGATAGATAAAATGACACTTTAAAAATACTTTTATCTGCTGACATAATCAAGGTCATGCTGATCACCAGATTTTTATTTGAGTAGAAAATTTTCTCTGATAAGTTTGATGGGGAGTTGGGAAGAGTTTTGCCAACTTTTTAATTTTCTTTATAGCAAAATGGGTAGATGGAGGTCTTGAAATGGCATAATGTGGAAATTATTTTTCAGCTTCTAAACTTTATGGTCAGAATACATCACTTCTTGACAAGAAGTGGTAAAACACGTCTCAGTTTTGTTCGAATTGTCTGGGTATATTTCAGATAATAAAATCCTTTTAATATTTAAAATCTGGAGTAGAAGAACACATACAGCTTCCCTTGATGTCATGACCTACTCAGGGGGAAATGAATACAATCATTACCCCTACGTACTCTAAGAAAGGGAACTTACTAACTCTGGCAGCACTCAGATCAAAAGGTTGATAGTCGTGGTGGTTGACCTTGGATTGCTGCCATGCCCCCACCCAGCCACTTGCTCATTTCCCATCCTTATCAGAACAGGAAGAGAAAATAAGATTGAAAATTCTTGTCATCTGTAAATGTCGCTACACTCTTTATGGGGAAAGAACTATTCCACTCTACAAAACTACCTGGTTAAAATTAGATAAATAAAATAAACCAGCAAGACCAGATTAACGATTATGCATTTAAGATAAAAACAATGTCAAAAATCTGTACCTTTTTAGCAAGCACTCTAACTATGAAGTTGAAAAAAGAAATTACTTTACAGTTATAGTTAAATAAGAACATGATGAACCTCAAAGAAATCTAAATTGTTCACTTTACCTAATGTCCTGCATTTATAACACAGCTCCAGCATGGGTCACTTCCATGGGGAACAGTCCTTCAGGAACAGACTGCTCCAACATGGGTGCCCCACAGGCTGTAGGTCTTGTGGGAAAATATGCTGCCACTTGGGCTCCTCTCCACATTGTCCCGTGTGGACTTTCCACAATATGCAGCTTCCATTAGGACAGGTTTTTCTGTAGAGTGGAGTTGTCTATGGCCTATAGTGTTGATATCTGCTCCAGCATGGAATTCCATGGGCTGCAGGAGGACAATCTGATTCTCCATGGTCTTCACGGGCCACAGGGGAATCTCTACTCCAGTGCCAGGAGCACATCTTCCTCCCTCCTCCCCTGATCCCAGTGTCTGTAAGCTGTTTCTCTCACATTTTTTTCTCATTCCTGTCTCTTACAGCTGCTACACAGTATATTTTGCCCTTTCTGAGATAGGTTACCAGAGAAGCAGCATCATCTTTGTTGATGCATTAAGCTATGTCCTGCAATGGATTCATTTTGGAGCTGCCTGAAATTTTTGCTGTCTCATGTTGTGAACACCCCTACTCTCACAGAAACCACCCCTGCAGCTCTCTTCCCCAATATCTTACCACAACAGGCATATCCCACATGTGTGAATGAAGGGACATGGAAAAAGGATTTAATTTTTTTAAAGGGAAGTTATCAATATCTCATGTAGCCACCCTTTCCGTCCAAAGAAATAAGCCAAGGCTTACTGAACTCTGTGTTATTTATGGAAGCTAAAAGAATATTATGTCATCTTTATAAATAATTTGTCTTTTAATCTAATTTACACTACTAAGGATAACTTGTGTATAATTTTCCCTTTTTCCAAAATCATGAGTATCACATAAACATTAGGAATGTTCACTGGTGTGTTGTTTCTGTGATGTCTGAGGCAGGACTTCATATTATGTCTTCTGATTTTAAAAAGAAGTTTTCAAACAAGGTATAATATCCATGTCTCATGTGGCATCTAACATATCTTAAATCTTCTACCCTATATTCTTTTGAACAAGGGCTTTTGTGCCAGATTCTTGTCATTTTTTCTATCAAATAAGAGATATAACTTCTCCTCATAGCTTTCCTTTAATGTCTGGCTCGTGTCTGAGGAGCAGTGTCATAGGTCTGAATCAGATACATTGAAATTAATTGTGGCCAGAAGCACATATGTAAACAGCAATGCCAAAGCTTAACCTTTTTTCTAACACTGTCAACTATATATTGGCATCTGGCTTTCTCAGTCCATTTTCTGAGAAACAGTAAATGTTCAGGCCTGCTAGCAGAGAATTTCAGCATATATCGTAGAAGAGAGAGGTAATAACGCACAGTGCTCAGTTAGTGGCTAACAGAAGTAGCCGACAGCCCAAAGCGTCATGCTTATCTGTTGCTTTCATTCAGGAGCCAAAGTGATGTTTCCTTCTGTTCCCAACTGATAACAGGAGCAAAATACAGGCAAAAATAACATTGCGCCAACTGCATCCCTATTAGAAAAAAGAAAAAACCTGCTGCTGAGCTGATTGGCAAGATGTTGAAAATGTTCACAGGTTTGCTGACACAAAAATGTGTAGAAGTGGAACTAAGGGTAGGGGAAACTGAATTCTGGGGAAGAAGAGGAGATGAAAAGCCAAGAAAAGACAAAGGAAAAGATGAAATACATTGAAAGAAATCAATTGTAATTTAAAATTTAACAAGGAAAAGATGTTCTGAGAAAAAGTAGCATTTTCTTCACTGAAATTGAAAAAGTGTACCCAGTTTGCTTCTCTTCAGCAGCTGAAGTGTGGGAGAAAAATCACATGACACTGCTGCACAAGTTTGTTTCCCAATTTCAAGTTAGGAGTAACAAAAGAGAAGAGATTTTTACCTCTTAACCTCTGGTGATGATTCAGTGATTATTTAATTATCATAGGTCTCCTGTGTTCCTCTGCCTTGGAGAATTCCAGACTACAGCTGTTTGGAAATTCGCCATTAGAATAATTTCTGTTAAGGAATTATTAATTGTTGCAAGATGCAACTTGTGATGATGTATACAGGAAAGGCGATTTATTGTTGAAACACTTTGGAGAGATTTAATTCTTGGTTGTACATTCTACTTAATTATCCTTGCAGTCTAAAAGTATCAAAAAGACATGGTTATATTTCCCTATACTTTTCTTTTGGAAAGATTGCTGGGTTTCTGCAAAGTCTTCAAACACTTTTAGAATTCCACTTGTGAATAAATGTTTTGAAAATTCAAAAATATTACAAGAGTTGGAAAAAAAGCCTTAGTTAAGTTCTGTACTAGATAGTTATTTGTGGTTAAATCTGTAAGCATTTTAAATTAAATTTGTCTGAACAGAGGATTTATGTATAAACAACTTCCACTAAAGCTTGTGCTAAAGGAGCAATGACAAAAGGGCTTCTGAGATAATGAGTTTACTAATTGTGTGAGTCTGGAGATGCAAAATGTTTCTGAAATAATGTAGACTTTTTATTGCTTGGAATTATAGATATGTCTAAGATTAGGAATTTATTTCTATATATTAGCATTAGAACATAGCAATGGAGCTTTCATCTGTTAGGAAATTGCATATTAATTTTATAGGATTATTTCAATTGTTTTGAATTAATGACAATTACAGAACAGAAAAAGTGTTACTGAAATTTTTTAAGTTTAGAGCATAATTATTTTTCTGATGAAATAGAGATGTACAATTTGTCTTCAGTAAAATAACATTAATTCATAAAATAATGTTAGTATGTGACAAAGTCTAGTTCTTCTAAATGTCTACACTGTAAATGAAAGGCCATAAATTCGTCGGATGTGCTGCGCCTCTCCAACCAATCTTTATACACAGAATTGAATAATTAGCTGTATATTATTAATCCATCTTCTTGTAGGGTCTGTTTATAACCTATCACTTCTTCATAAGCAGTATGTCCTTTACAGTAAGGAATGTTGACAGATAAAGATCTGAAATTTTATAAGCCACCCGTGATTTTCTGAACATTGCTGTTCTGTCCATATTGCTACCATTGCATGCAAGCTCACCAATAAGTTTTTTAAGTCAGTGAGTTCCTGGAAAATTATGCCTGCTGTAGAAATCCATTCATTGTGTTGAAATACTTCTGAGAGCTGTAATATGTTTGTTGAGTTTTGTTTTGGTTGGAAGGACAGACATATTGTCACAAGACAACAAAATTACTGAATATTTACATGTTCTAGGTTTAATGACAGTTTTTCCCACTGTGTTTTTCCACATATCTTCATGCATATCTCTGTGCCTTCAGATATTTCTGTTTCCATGCTGCTACTGCATGTCCTTCTTCTGCCTGCAAATAGCTTTCATGAAGACTGATACTATAATTTTTTTCCCAGGAACTTCAGTTAAACTAATTGGGCTATGATTTTCAGAACATTCTTTGCCCCGTCTTCTTGTTGACTGATATATATATTATATAATTAATATTAATTATATTATATTATAATTATAGTTATAGTTAAATGAGCCATTATATTATAATTTTTTGTTGCTTTAGTCAGTTAAGACTTCTTAGCTTAATTTCCTTTCAAAAATGATAAAGAGCAATTTAAAATTCAGAGACTTTTTCTTTAACCTTTTGTTTTCTAAACAATTTTGTCATAAATTTGAAGACTATATTCTATAATAAGGTGAAGAAATTTCAAAAAATAAATGGTACTTCAAGATCAAAACAGAAATGAAACTTTGTTATTTGGATACCTACATTAAACTGCTTTGCTCTGAAACACTTCTGTTTACTACTGCTAGATTTTCTGATTTTCGTTTCTTCAGTATCAACACTTAGAAATGCATATATGTTAATAAATACATACATAAATATACACTAAAGAAATTATTATTTAGAGCATTTATTTACACATATATTGTACTATCCAATCCAGGAGAAATTTAAAGAGTGAAACAGTTTATGCTTCCATCCTTTGTGTAAGTGTCTTGATGACCCCCTAATGTAACCGGCTAAGACAGTGTAATTAATGTCTTATTGCACATGGAAGATAGGGAAGAAAAACAGTGACTGACACAGTATTTCATTCCAGGTGGGAGTAAAAAGCAACTGTTTTCCTCACCCTTTACAACCCAGTTAAGAATTTGACCGGCAGAATGTTGGCACCAGCTGTGGCAGAACTGATCAGCCTCAACTCCAAGTAAGTGATGTCATACACATTCAGAGATTCATTTCAGACTAAATTTACAAAGCCTACTGATTTCAAGCAAAATATACAAATTAAAAATACACCTTCAATGACGCTGTAAGGATTTTGATTTCTCTTGTTGTAGAATTCTTATACAAGTCTTTAAATCAATATGTAACTTCATCTGTTAATAATGTTCTTTTGCAAATTTGATGCCATCTCATTCTGATTCCTCTTCCTTTCTAAACAATTAAAAGCACTATCTGAAAGTAATGACAAGTTATTATAAAACATAGATATAAATCTGAACATGGGACAAATATTCAATGATTAAGAAAATGTAGATGAAAAGTGGTCTGTTGATGTAGAAGACAAACTGGTAAAAAAACCCCCTAGGTAACATTATTTGGGTGCCAATTAAATTAACCTGACTTCCTCCTGCATTTCTTATGGGAGACAATTGTGGGTGAAGGGCAGAGTAAGAAGCCTTGGTGGTCCAAAAATTATCTCTGAGGGAGGTCCACATGTTATCCTTCACATGGTAAGAGCTAAGGTGACAGCAGTGTTACAGGCCCCCACACAGGAATTCTGCACACACATTAACGTGCACCTGTCATCCTTCTAGTCTTAGATTTTTAATATTCATGGGCACCAATATCTCAGTTCTACTTAGAGTTTTATTTTTCCTTGTTTTCTTTCCTGAGAGATGTTGAAAAATTCCACTTTTCTTATAGCTAGTAGGAAATAAAAGCAGGAATATTTTTCAGTTTGTCGGATCTGCTTTTTACTCACAATAAAATTTCTCAGAGAAAACCTTATTTTCCTTTTGGCTCAACTCCTAAGAAGCCTGGAAGATACTAGCCTGGGAAAAGAAGAATAGGGTGAAAAAGAGAAAGGGAACAAGAAAGAAAGAGGTGGTAAAGGCAGAGTATCAATAAAATATGTTCATTTATCACAGAGAAAGAAAAGATATGCTACTGTAAAATTGTTGAATGTCTGAAAAGATGCCTGTTTCACTGCAAAAACAAACAATTAGCTCACATTATTAAAATACTTGAAAGCTTGAAAATTGCTCAAAATGTACATATTTAGAGCTATTTCCATTGACTTATCTAACAGAGAAACTAAATTCTTTTCAGTGGCAGTATTTGTGTTGAATAATCAATTGGTTAACTGATTATTACAAATACTGACAAACTTGAATGGATGTTTATATTCTTGGTCCACTGCAATACAAACCAAGGTAGGTTATTACTCATATACAGGATTTGCTACATAGAATAAAAGAAGTAAAACTCTTTGCAGGTTCTCGAATATGTTGAATAAGGTGTGTTAATATTTGTTAGTAGCTACTGAAAAAGATGAATCCTAGCAAGACCTTACACTAAAAAACCCTGAGACTCTGAGAAGGGGTATGCTTTTTCATTGTCTAATTAATAACAAGATGAAGCAACTAATAAGCAACATCCCATATGATTTAGATATATCTTTGCCAAAAGCCATTCTTGAATGGTATACATACTTAGAGAGGGGAAAGATCTCAAGACAAAATATAATTACCTTGTGACCATTGCTTAGGTATCCTGGAGTCTGGTAGATACACATATGTGTATATGATATACATATATGAAATATACATAATTTTTCTAGTTGCCAACTTATTAATTTTTGTTAGCATTTTTTAGTTGCTTGTGAATGGAGCAGGTTAGGGATTTTTTAAAATATATTAATATGTAAATGCTAGAAAAAAATAATTTTCTTCTGTTTTCTGGCACAAATCAGTCATTAGTGGTATAAAGAGTAAGAATATTTTTTAAAGTTATTTATCCAATATTTCAATATGCTAAGGTCACACAAAGAAATCAAAAGTTTATCCAGTTCTCGAGCAGCAAAAAGGTTTTACTTCTTAAATAAGTACATAGTAAGCAGAAGCAATGTGGAAGTATATTGGATGTTACCTATTTCTTCAATCACATGCAAGGTGAAATTAGCACCAGTACTTCTGGATCAATGCACTAAATTTTATTAAATATTTCATCCATTCTATTTACTACATGATGCTAAAATTCTGTATCTCACAAACTCAAAATATTTCTCAGGTGTGAAAAAAATTTCTGCAATTATTAGAGTTAATACACAAAGTGATGAATAAAAGCAAACGTCAACACTGATGAGGAATTTGAATGGTACACACATCCTTTGAGATCATAGCTATTTATAGCAGCTTTATTTTACTTATTTCTTATTTTAAATTGAAAATATTAATTTAAAAATATCACCATAATCACATGTGACAGATAAGTAGCATCTTACATTTTAACAGATGCTATATGAACTGTAGAGCAAAGGTGGCTCTAGATCATAGACTATTTAACAAGTTTGGGCAAATCCAGGTCTGTGCAAATCATACCTATTCAATGCGACAGCCTTGATGAGAAGACAGCAGACAGGCAAAGAGGCCTGTACTTGACTACCCTGACTTCACAAAATTCTTTGAAGCAGCTTTCACAGTACCTTTGTTACCAGGTTAGTGATAAATGATCCAGATAAGCAACCTACAGTGTGACATTGGCCTGGACTGCTGGTCTTACTGTTGTGATCCATAATACAAAGCCCAGCTAATGATCAGAAAGCTGTACTTTCTGTCTAGGATAAATACCAAGATTAATAATGTTTAGTGTTCTTCATTAATAGCCTGAATAATGGTGCAGCTTTCACCCTCATCATGCTTGCAGAAGATTCAAAATGTTCATGAAGAGATCAATATAGCAGAAGTTAGAGCTTCTGCAGATGCAAATTTTCTGACAGGAACCCCATGAAAATGGATGTGAAGTGCTGCACCTTGGAAGCAAGAGTATAGGGTGATGCTGACCAGCTGGGGAGCTGCTCTACACTAACAGCTCTGAGAGCTCTGGAGCCTCTAGGCTGTCCCCAAGGCAGCAGTAGACTCAGGAAAAGCAGTCTCATACCCTGGACTGCATTAGCAAGGGTGCAGCCAGCAGATATGGGAAAGTGATTCTGAACTGTTGTTCATACTGTGAGATCACATCTGGCAGGCTTTGGGTACCCCAGTATGAGACACGCATTAATGTAATGGAGTTAGACCTGACATTTTGGTCTGGGGACAGAGACTAGTTTCAAAAAAGCCTGTGAGATGTTGAGATAGTTCTCTACTGTAACAAATGGACCTCTTCTTATTTTTGACGTCAAGATAACCTTATTGTGGCAAAGTCGGAAGAGTAAGTGAAATTATCAGAAATTTAGGCTTGACTGGGGACATGGTGCATATTGTAGCAGACTGCAGCAAAGAGAAACCCAGATTCATTTTTACATTGGTATATATATGCAGTACCATTCAAATTGTTCCCAAATATAACTGACATGTGGTGAAAAAAAATTCAGAATGAGGAGAGTGCGATGATTAAATTGTTAAAGGTATTTCTATACTCTAGAACACAAAAAAAGTCAGATGAACAATGAGTGTGTTAAGTTACATATTTCACAAGTATTTCTAGTGAGCAAAGGACAAGAGCTAAAGCAAAAGATTACTTTTGATTAAAAATAAAATCTCTGTATATTAACCAATTTAGCTTCACACTTACAATATGAGTGACAAAAAAATACAACCAAGAAAAATGAAGGATGTAGAGCTTAAGACCATTGCTGTTCATGTTACAGCAGTTTAATATAGCATGATACCAGAATACTCAGTCTCTTTCTGGGCCGTTTTTGTCCCAATGATAGAATAAAAGGTGAGGGAAAGAAATACTGTTGTATTCATTCTACATTTGGGAACAAGGTCACAGCAAAGTGAGAATTTGACATTAGGAGTCTGCTATTGGGTCAGAAATGGAACCTGTTTATCTCGACCCTTGTTCCAGGGTTTCAGATTTCATGTCTACAAAAGGTTAACACTTTGCATCTGGATAACATCAGGATCAGATTTTCACAAGCTTTTAGTACCCTTACTGGACAAGGTCTTCTATTCTTTCCACAGAGAGCACTTATCTGATGATCAACTGATAGTCCTGATTTTGATATATGCTGAAGGTCAAGGTTAACATTTTAGCAGCTTTTCTGAAGTCCTGTGTGATGACAAAATTTGACAAGGTCTAATTGGTTATGATTTGTCTCTTAATCTTGTGATCTCTCATAATTGCTCCATTTATATGTGTGATGATAACAGAATTTAGAGACATTTTCAACTGACAGTTCCCTTAGACATGGGAAAAGAGAAACTATATGTGTACTGATGACATTTCTCTGGATTGAAGTCATAAATAATGGCAAGAAGAAAAGCTTAACTTCTGTCTCCCTATTTTTAGTGCTTTGAATAGGCAGGTAGTGAGTAGGAGCAACAGTTCTTGTAACCAGTTTTAGAGCTGTTGTTTATATGCTTTTTTCTGCAGGGTAAGAAGTTCTGTTTAATGTTTTTTCATCAATAAGAAGTTTAGAAGTTATATATAGATAAAAGAGGAAACTGATTCCCTTTAAACACTATGAAAATTCTGTCTGCATTTCTTAAACTAAGGCCTGTTAATATATTAAAATTAAGGGTTGACAGCATTTTACATATCTAAAAATATCTTCTGAATAGTAGAGTGTTTATGTAAATAACATATTCTTAAAAGTCTTTGAAACCAGAACATCTACAAAGACAGAATTTAAAGTACTTTTGCATATTTGTAAATGCAGAATTTGCTGATGGTTAATGTACTGTATGTGCAACACACATACAAACTACTCAATAAATGAAGCAATCCAAGAGCAGACCAAACAGAGATGGCACGTGAATATAATATGAGTATCATTGCATGTAGAATCCTGACATCTTATATTTCCGTAATTCCTGTGGAGTGAAACTGCTCTTCTTTTTATGCAAATGTGAAATTCAGATGAGGAAAAAGCAATTAATTTCCTCAATGCAATGTAGGAAATACATGAAAGTTCAGGGAGATACTTTTCCAGATCCAATGTTGGGATCTTGAAAATTAAGCTGCCCTTTGTACAGGGCTAATACAGAAAACAAGTAGTCCATTTTCACTTTCACATACAAATATTTGTATTTTAAAAGGGCAAAAATTTTTGGAAACTATAGAAACGGGAATACTGGTATTTTTTTGTCTTATTATACAGACTGGTATAACGAGAAAGCTGCCGTACATCTGTATTTCATGTGATACACACATCTTATCATATGAATTTTTATATATATATCAAGTCCTGTAATATACCTGACTGAGTTCTGGGATGGGGTGTGTTTGCATATATGTGATATGAATTTGGGCAGATACTATCTGTTCATGCTGAGTTGATCTCAGAGGAGCTTTGTGCAGACATTCAAACTGACTATTTTTGTGCAAAGTTATTTGCCTTGAGTTGAACATTAAAGTTGCAGCTAAAACTGTTCAGTCATATCCTAGGTGAAGCTTGAATAAAAAAGTACACAGCTTTTACTCAAGATAAACTATTGCTTCTGTCACTGGAAAGCAGAGTGATGATTCACAAGGCTGTAGTTTGCTATTGCTTCAATTCTAGCAATGATTGCCGCATTTTGCAATGTGATTTGCCCCTGGAAATATCTGTGTACATATTCACTATAAAAACTTCTTAGAAGTTTTTATCTGCATGGATACCCCAATATCATACAGCTTCTACTTGTGACTATGTAGTCTTTTAGCCTGTATGCTAAGGTGACAAAATCTTGTTAAGAGTGGAAAGGTAACACTTTTATATCTAAAAAATTAATTTATTATTAGTATAATTGAAATATTGAAAGTCTAAATAAAATACTATTGCTGATCCATGCCTTATTATTATGCAGAAGGAAAGAAAGCAAGTTTGCTGATAACACCAACCTGAGAGGTGCTTATGACTCTTGAGCAATAAGAACTGTTGCAGAGGGATCTGGATAGGTTGGGGCAGTTCTGGGTCCTACAGTTTAAAAGGATTTTAAGATCTTTGAATATATCCAGAGAAGGGCAACAAAGGTCATGAAAAATCTGGAAAACATGTCCTGTGAAGAATAGCAAAGGACTTTGGGCTTGTCCAGTATAGAGGAAAAGAGGCTGAGAGGCATCCTCATTGTGCTGCAGATTCCTGAGAAGTGGAGATGGAAGTGTTGACTTTTTTCTCTGGGATACAGTGATAAGACAAGTGGTGATGGTTCAAACTATGCCAGGGGAATTTCAGACTGGACATTAGGAAGCAATTTTTTACCTAGAGGGTGGTCAAAGCCTGGAAAATTTTCCTAGAGTGGTGGTTGATGTTGTGCCAGTTTAAGAGGCATTAGGATAATGCCCTTAGCAACATGCTTCAACTTTGGATCAGTCTTAAAGTGCCTGAGAAGTTGGAGTAGGTGTTTGTAGATCCCTTCCAATCGATGTATTCTCTTCTGCTCTATTCTGTTCTAAAAAACAAACAAAAGTTGTATTATTAGAGGATATGTTTCCATAATCATCACAGAATTTTAAAATACCAGATAAGAAAAGGACCTCAAAGATCATCTGGTCCAAACTTTCTTATCAAAAACATGGTCAAGACAAGATCGAATAGCACCCTGTCCATCTGAATTTTAAGTGTGCAACTCCATGGAATCTACCATTTCCCTGGAGAGATTATTCAGAAGTCTGATTGTTTTGAAAAAACCTTCCTCTTGTGTATAATCAGATTGTCCCTGGAAGTAACTTGTACCCATTACCTCTCATCTTTTCTATATTACTCCTTCTAAAAAGGGAGTCTACAACCTCTTTGTAGTCACTCTTCAAATTTTCCTGTGTGGCTGTTGTCAGGGCCCATCAATTTGTAGGGATAAAGTTGCTGTAAAATTTATTCACCAAACTCTTTCTTCAGTGAGCATGGGTTTATATTTATTTCAACCTGGGCTTTTGGTCCCAGGATCTAGCAGTGCTAGTGCAGACAGAGATGAATGGAGTGTTGAGAAATTTTCAGCATTTTTGGTGACTGATTTATCTCTCCTGTTTAACAGAAGGTCGATATTTTCATTTGGTTTCTGCTTCTCATTGAACAGTTTCTTGTAGTTTTTGACATCTGGTCAATATCAGTTTTAGCCGAGCTTTTGCTTTTATAACTGCATCTCTGCACACCCTGGAAATGCTCTTGTGTTTCTCAATGGGTCTTCATCTATTTTGACATTTTTGGTATGCTTCTTTTTTGGTTCTGATCAGGTTCAAAAGCTTGTAGTTAAGCCAAGGGGATCTCTTGCTCTGCCTACTTCCCTTATCTTTAAAGGGGATTAACTGGTCTTTTCTCCCAGGAGTGCATTCTTGAAAAATTTTCAGCTTTCCTCCTATTAAAGCTTCCATAGAATACCTCCCAGCTGGGTTCTGAGCATGTTGAAGTTTGCTCTTCTAAAATCTTTGTCTTAGTAATCTTGTGTGCTCCACTCGATCGCAAGCTTCAAATATTGCGATCACTGCAGTTAAAGCTATGACTAAACAAGATAATTGCATAGCAGGTTTTCTTGGTTTGTGAGCAGCAAGTCCAACTGTGCCTCATTCCCTGTTGACACATCTAATGTTTGTATGAGAAAACAGTCTTCTACCCATTCCAGAACTTGCTGAATTTCATGTGAGCTGCTGTATTCTTCTTCTCACAAATGTCTGGGTTCTTAAAATGTCCCATAACAATCAAGTTCTGTTGACTCACAGCTTGGTAAGTTCTTTAGAACCGTAGAGTGTCCAGTACCATCTGAACCACTTTTCTTGTCAGTTACTCCCTCTGCTCCTCTACACTCCATTAGGCACCCCATTTCCAAAGCCTCACTTTTCATGCCAGCAAGCCCTCTTGACCAAATCACTATGAAAGCCCCATAGATGTTACATGGAGACTTTACATACTTCTTAAACTCCATTTAAAATTGTGGTTATACACTAAAAAAACCCAAAACCAAACAAAACAACTCCCTCCCACATACACATACAAAAAGAAAAAATCCCAAAGCAATCAACCAACCAAAAAACATCAAAAAACTCAACAAACCAAAACCTCCAACTAAAACAAATCACGGGTAAGCAGGTCAGGACAAAAAAATTGTATCTAAACAAGTTTAAGCACAACTTCAGGCAGCTCAAGGCTGTTTCAGACAAAGTGAGATTGATGAACTTAATTTATGAAAGTTTGCAAAATGAGCATAATACCTGTGGTCTGCTTCTGGCAGTAGTGAAGGTTTTATTTACTACAGTGAGCACTATTCAGACACTGTTACTGTCTGTAAGTACTTGTCCTAGTACTAAAGAATGATATATCATTATTATGAGAAAGAAATAGTCTTCTCTATGCTGCCAGTGTTGTCTATCTGATTTGTGGATAATGCAGAACTGGACTTAGTAAAAAAAATCTATCAAAATTTTAGCTACTCATTAAATTGGCATTATCTTTTACATTAGCTGCTTACATGTCAGAACTTTTACAAATAGAAAAATTCATTCGTTTAAAACATTTGTAAATGTTTTACTTTGCCAACATATCCACTTTTACTATGAAAGGAAGTGACACCTTCCCTTATCTGAAAAGTTCTGGTTTTTATTAGGTTTTATATTTTGCATATTCTTTTCTGTAACTTTTCTGTAATGTGCTTTACTCACATTCAGAAGTAAATGTTCAAACATAAAGAGTTGCTAGTTTATTTTCTCTGAATGTAGGAGCAGTCACAAAAATTGTGTTGTTTTTACCAAAATATGTTGAAATAAAATACATACTATTAGTAGCAAAATGGTTTGGATTTTCTGGAACAGAAAATAAGAGGAAACATTTTTGTCTCTATATCATCCTCCTACAGCTCCTTTTGACTCAAACCCTAAAAAACAGAAAACAAAATCTAAAAATGACATCCTCTTAAAGCTATTAGGTTTCTTATTTATTTCCTTTCTGGTATTGATTTTTATTTTCATATATGAATAAATACATTATCCATTGCAGTGTAAGTACTGACTGAATTATTTCTAAAGAAAAGTCTGGTTCCTTCACTCAGGAATATTTGCAGCAACTCATAGGAAAGAAATTCTGAATTAATTGTTAACATTGCAAATCAAACATACAAGCAGATATTTAACAAAAACACACCCCTCTAGATTTTATCTGTAGTCAGTCCAAACCTCACAAACCATTAAAGTTTGATGCTGTGTGTACTTTTTTTAAAAGCAGTTAAAATTTAGCTCACTGTTCTCTGTAAATCATTAGAATTCAAATAGTGTCGGTCAGATTGTCAAGCAGCCTACATGCACACAAACACATCACTGCTTACTGCAGCAAAACTCATGTTAAAACATTCACAGCTTCAAAGCTTATTAGCAGTAAATATAACACCTGACCCCTCCACCTTGACACATTTAGTGAGGTTGTTAAAAGCTCAGCAGTGTTCCAAGAGGGCAGCTAATGCATCTGGTTTTTTTTCATCTTTCTTGGGAGGTCCCTTCTGAAATCTGTGTAAAACTTGTTCCAGACCTGGTGGGTTTCAGGTGTCCCTATGAAAGTCAGTCCTTGTAGGGCAGATCACTTCAGTGTTGACCCATCACTGAAACAGTGCATGCAAATGGAACTTTTACTTTGCAATGGACCACAATACAGTTCCTAGAAAGATATACAGGTATTAAATTAGAATGCCAAATGTGGGTGCTTACATTCGGCAGAGAAGACTGAGGAGTGATGATTACATAATAGATTTATAGATTACGTCTCTGTTCACATATTTTGGCTTCACTGTCTGTAACAATCTCTTCAGACTGGAATTACTGGTTTTTCTCTCTTCACTCAAGCTACTCTCCTCTGCTTCTCAGGGCTGAGAAGGACACATGGCCTAGAATTCACATTCACATGCATGTGAATTCAGCTTAGACTATATGTGCTTTTACAACTGTAAAGTGTACAGGCAGTGTATGTCTGTCTCCTGTCTGACCACAAATTTTGTACACTGTTAGCTGGAAAGATAGCAGATATTCACACAAAAGAATTGATAAAATAATTAAGATTTTCTGATTTTATGTAATTGTTACTTTAAATGTAATTTCCTTTTTTTAGTAGAGAACACCTGGAAAAAATTATTCTTCCATTAAATATGGCTGAACATAGAAGAGATGCTGTCATAGTTAGATGTAACTTCTGTGCAGGAAATTCTTCAATTTGTATTTTCTTTAACCTCTAGGTCAAGGTAGTCCTAGTAGAGGGCAGGAGAATCAGCGGGGATAGAACACTGGAATTCTTCCCCTGCTAATGGACAGCTGGATCATGATGGACAGATTTCCTGCTGTAGTATGACATTTCTGGAGGATTTGTGTATGACAAATGGGATACCACCTGCTGACAAATTGAAGGGGCTATATTAACATTATTGAAAATAGGAAACTCTAAAACATGACTAAATTAAGGGTGTCACATCTTCTGCCCCTAAAATGTCAGGAAATATCAAGATTGAGGAAAAGGTGAAAAACAGAGGGCAACCGATTCATTTGAAACTTATTCCAAAGTTTTGAATATGTAGAATGTAAAGGATATTGGACATATGTACAGATTATTTAACGGGACAAAGGACTTTAAGGACAGATTGACCATAGCTGTCACTTCCTTGCTGCACTTGCAGTATGTAACTGTATTACTACCTTTTTCAAATGTCCTGCAGGAGAATTTCTGTGCCTGTTTGTTTCAGTTACATGAATGTGTCCCATGTAGAGTTACATTAAGCAACAAATTAAATCAATCTTAAACAAACTTTAGCCATTTGATTTCTGAATGTCTGTAGAGGAATTAAGTGCACTTTGATTTTTTTTGTAGTATTTTAAGTGTGTTTATACAGAAAGACTCCATCAGAATGGTTGTAGAAGGCCAACATACACGTGTACTTTGATTATGTAAAACATAGTTCCAACAAATAAGAATTTCTGCCTTTTAAGTATGATTACTGTTTTGTTTAAATGAAGGTAAAAAAATCCCCCAAATATTCTTTTAAAGAGTAAAAAAATATTATTTTAAAGGAGTTAAAAAAAATAGGTGAGGAACTAGCAGCAGCAGGTGATCCTTAAAACTAAAGGCAGTATAAATTCAAGCTCATATGAAAGAAAACAGAAAAAAAGAAAAAAACTGCCATGTAAAAGTAATGAGGAAGACTGGCAAATAGGAAAATAGGCTTTTTGGCAAAGAGATAGACAGTTCACAACTTAAATATTCTGTTTTCTAGAAAATAATTGTTTTTAAATAATTCTAAACTCCTAGAACGACATGCCAAACTACCTCTTATTCTCTTTTTAGTATTCAATAGGAAAAATTTGCTCAATACTGAATAGTGCTGTGCCACATTTTGCCCATATTACTCATAGTAAATACATCCCTCTTGTGAGAGAATTCTCACTGAAGACAGTGTGACTTGTTGCAGAACAAAGAACTTGTCAGCTGAAAAAGGATGTGCAAATTCTTTTCATTAGTATTTGGAAGAGTACTATGTAACCTGCCCATGGAAGATGGGACAAGTAGCTGACCCATTATACAGTAAAAAGGAGTAATTTATTTTAAGAATGAAGTCCTGCTTGTTTGCAGGGTTTTAAGGGCTGTAACTGTAAACAGTCTCTTGTTTCACAGTACTCAAAGTTATGGTAATGAAAAAAACTTCCCTTTTCTTAGCTCTACCCTTTCGCTTCTGGTAAATTTGTACTAAAAATAGAAATCTCTTTCAGAAGACAATGAAGCTAATTCCAGTAGTATCACTTGTAGTGCAAAGATCGTAAGTGTTGTTCTGTTCTATATTATTTGCTTATTTTTCTGTTGCTCTAAATAATTAAGATGTGTGAAAATTATAGTCACATAAGCAATAGCTCAGAAACTACTGACTAATTCATTGATTACTGCTGCTTTGAAACATGACTACAATTTCTGCTGACACTTACAAGTAAGATGATTTACGGAAAACACTTTCCCAATTAACATTATAATGTATAACTTTATTTAAAAATCATATTACTATGTAAAACATATTAAATAGGCAATAGAATTCCTATCACTAAAGCCCAGATATTTATGTTAGAGAAATTCACAGTTATTTAAATATTTATAAAATGAGAGTTGAGAGAAGCATTTTGAAAAGCAGTTAATAATGAACAGACATCAAGGGAGCCATCATTATAACAGCAAAATGCTGTGCAACACCAATAACTTCCCTGGTGCAGAAGCAGGCCATCAAATTTAATTAAAAGCAGTCAAAAATAAACTGAAAAATTTAACGGCGAAAGTCTATCCTTTGCCAGCAGCTGAAGGCAACAAGAAAGGGAGAACCTTGAAAGTAGTAATGAATTGATAAGCCTTTCTGCCTGCAACTTATAATTTGTTCTGTCAGATTTTAGTGTCCGTTAAACTAGACTAATAGAGCAACTACTGATACTCTATCTTGAATCGTATGCCCAGTCCTTTTCTTATGGGTTTTGATGGTAAATGAAAGTCTGAGAGGGTCAAAATTTAAATTAATTTCCTTGTTTGCTGATTTCTTTTAAATAATTTTGTTATGTACATTAGTCAGACATAGGTGAAATAAAAACAATTTAGAGACAGAAATAAACATTTCTACTGAATGGGTTTTCTGGTTCTTCCAGAGAGGTTTCATATCCTTTTATCCAACAAAGGTAGATATCACCTGGAAAGTTCATCTGCCACTAGAAGTTCCCATGGTGAAATGAAAGATAAGGAGAATCATTTGTAATGTACTAGGGCTAGCAAATTTATTGCTGCTTTATGTGCTCAGATTAATGTGGATATATGCAAACTGTACCACAAGGATAGAACCAATTTACTTTATATCTTTTTATTTTTTATAATAATAATGTTTTAATGAAGCTAAATCTTCCCTGCTGTGACCTTACTATGTTTTTCAACATCAGTGGGAAATAGATTATGTTGAATCGTAACAGAGCTCATGAAACAGCAGGAATTTGGAGGCAGATCAATTATATTTTAGTGGTCAATACAGAATCAGGAGAGGAAAAAGCCAAGTAGATTCTGGGAAATAAACCCATCAAAAAAGAAAGTAAATAATTTTCATGCCTATCAACATTACACACTACAATTTTTATAGAGGTTAAGAAAGACACAGTAGCTTCCTAAGATGGAAATTTCCACTGTAGTAGATATTTTAGGAGGATTGACATTATCTTACAAAAACAAAGTGAAGTAAATAGGAAGTGTAATGTTGAAAGCCTGCATAAAATTGATAGCAATATGACTGATTATTAATTCTCTCTTTGATAATAAATCAACCCTTATGAAATTAAAAGAAGGAGCCTATGTTAAGAAATGTACAATTTATTACATGCCATTCAATTTTCATCAGTTATCAGAACCTGAAAGGTAAATAATAATTCATTCTAATTTCTCTCCTTCATCAACAGTCAAACTTTGTGCTCTTGAGTTCAGAAGTAAGCAAATGTGCAGGAAAGATTTGGTTATAATCCACTAGATATTGAAAAACATGTTCTTAAGATCATTCACTCTTGCTGAAATTCCTAGTTATTTTTGAGGATATTATAGTCAATTTTAGATACTCTTTACACTAAAATAATGTTTAAAAACCCTCCAAAAGATATAAAAGGAGAGTCCACTACCCTCACTTATATAAGAGAAAACTTATTTTATGCGTTATGTAGGAAGATTTTCTGGGATGTCATGCAAAGCAATGAGATTAATATTTATGTACATGACTTCCTTGTACCTCTGATATGCAGAAGGCATGCATATTGTTAATGCATACTAATTGTAATTCTTTAAACTTATTCTGCATCATTCACAGTCAGACAGAAATCAATTACAGGCACATGGTAGACTCTAAACAAGTGGGTAGAAAGAATGACTTGATTTTCAAACCTTGAAGGGATTCTTTGTGATACCCCAGTACACTATCACACAGATGTGGACACATTTGTGATTGCTCTGGTGCAGTCAGATGACAGAATAGTCAGAAGTCTTAGAAATATATACAGGAAACATGGTGACTTCTGTCAGTCTGAATAGCATTTGTCACCAGAGGTACTCAGACTGAAGAAATATCCAGTATGATGTTAGAACTGAATCTGAAGCAAGTATGTGCCAAGGTCGGTCTGTAGTATTTGCTTTCCCATTGGCCCCACTTGTAAAACAAGTCAGAGAGGATATGAATGTCCCCATGTGTCAGCCACCTAAATCAGGACCCTTGAATTCCAAAGAAGTAAAATGGGTCCATCAGTCATCAGTGTTTTCACATTTATCCTTAAAGAGGAGGTCATCTTGACTTGCCCTTATGGGGATAGGCAAAGAAATTCCTTTACGACATGACTCAGTGAAGCAGCTGCAACTGTGTCTGTTCTGTTTATAGGAGGTTATCAAGAACTGGTTTGAGAGGAATGACTGGTGCATATATTTTTCAGATGGTTGTGAGGTCCCTGGTCTTATCACAAGTCATTTATTTCCATGAACGTATAGCCACGCCGTCACACTGAGATGCAGATTCAACATGGAAAACAACAGAGAGACTCTAAAAATCCCTCACCTCTTTACAGAGTGGAACCCTAAATACAAACTTAGTATCCTTTGGCCTAAAGTGATCATGCAAATGCCTTTTCACTTGGTGCAAGATAAGCTATGAGAGGATAAAATGGAGTTACATATACTATTCTCCTGTAAACCAAAATGCTTTTTTTTCCCAGATGTGTTGCCAGGTCTGAAAAAAAAAATCACCTCAGAGAAGTCTTAATATACTTTTGAAATGAAATCTAAATAAAACAGAAGAATACAGAGCTTAAATTTGAACAACAATTCAGTGCGGAAAATACGAATAGTCAATGCCTATGCATACATTGTACTTTAAAGTACAATTTAATATCTTATTATAAATATATAAATAGAATAATGTTAAATGAATTTCAGTCTTGTGTACATACCTTGGTTTTGTTTCTTCAAAGAAAATGGTTGACTATGGAAATTAAGTTAACAGTAGGGGAAGTCAGGTTAAAGATAGTGGAGTTCTGCTACTGGATACCACACATCTGTCCATAAGTCAGTACTCTTTTGGTTTTTATTTGTTCTTCCTCTTCCTCCTTCTTTTTATTCTTAAATGAGTGATTTTTCTAAGCATAAATTTAAAATCAAGCTTAGCTTTATCCCACAAGTCTCTGTAGTGCAAATCTGTGTCCAGAACTGCATAAAATCAATCAAATGTAAATACAACTTAAAGAGGACACAGTAAGTATATAACCCAGCTTTATTATCAGCGGGGTGCAGACTCTAACACAATTAAATTGATTATTAGCTACTATCCTTTAATCAAAACAGCTTTTAAGTAATTTACCAGCCATTTCATTCTTTCTTTGATCTTCCGCTTGATCAAGAGAACTTCTTCAGTTGTACCTCATAGTTAACTAAGTTCAGATCAGCTTTTTCAATGTGATTTAATTAAAAGATATGACCATGTCTAAAATTTATCATATTAATGGGATTTTTGTAATTATTTTCCAACTGAAATATTGGTTTTTTACAATGATACACTGAAGCATCACAAAAAAAAAGTACTCCAGTATTTCTAAATAAATTTTAAAGGTCCAGGGAAGAAACAGTCCTTTTAAAATTACTTACATGCATACTTTAAAGCCTAGTTCAGTGACGTAGCAATACGAATGCAAACTGATAGACATTTTCCCCGTTATAACAAAATACTAAAAACATTGATAACTTAGGAAGAAAAACCTGAATATAAAATTTGCAAGGATAGTAGTACCTGACATTTTTGAATGATGAGCAAATTGATTCTAAGCAGTTATGACTTTACAAACACTAACTAATCCTTGCCTCTCCCTTGATAAGAAATGCTTGACATATCAATTAACATATAAATAAAAAATCACGTTGAGGATTTTTCCTTTCATGTTGCTATTTCCTTCTGTAACTGTAGAGCTATTACCATGCTTTATATACTGTTAAATTTCCATACTTTCAACTGAAAAATTATTTCATTTATATTGAGCTAGTGCTAAAAACTGTCATTGAATCTGTATCTTTGCATTCCAGTTTGAAGCTGACTTTTATTATGATTAATTTGCATTAGCATATGGTTTGACTACCCTTGTCCACCACATTGAAGATATACTGCTGGTTTTTATGTGGTCATTTGTCTTGCCGCTCTCTTTACAAAATCATTAAAGTTCTTAGAAAGCATTGAGTGATTTTCTTTTCTGTGTTGCAACAATCAGTGTGTGATAGTTCAATAAAAATGACTTGGTGCATTACCAAAAAAAATGTACAGATGCACAGAACAGGATGCATTCTAACTTCTACCTAGGATATTTAAAGGATTTTATTTGCAATTGTATTATGGTGGGATGTTAATATCTTAGGAAATAATGAAATATATATTTTGAAATATGTATTTAAAAGGATGACATAGGGGAAAAGTCAGTTTTTTGTTTAATAGAAAAATAAATTGCTATAGCTTTTCAACACTAAAACCTGACTGCCTCATTTTCTACGTAGTCAGTAAATACAGCACAGTTGTGCCAGAAAAGACATGAAAGAACTACTTGTTTGGATGTTTGCTCATGGGTTTTTTTAATCAAAACTAATTAATAAAACCATTATTGTGACAGCATACTTTTCTCAGGATGGAAATAAACAATTTCCTAATTTACACTATTAATAAAATACAAAAATGTTGAGAAAAAGAACATTCACAAATATTCAAATTAACTTCCATTATGATTTTAGGTTGTAGTTTTTCAGGGAAAAAAATAGAAAAGAACAGGTTTATTTGTTTTTATTATTGCATTAAAATGGATTGCTGGCAGGAAATTTCAGCTACTGCAGCTCTTCCAGGAAATCAATGCTTTGTCAATTTATGTGTGTCTTGTTGTATTGGCTAGTATTTTCAGACTGTGAATTTTCTCCATTTATGGAAGAGTATCAAATATTATTTTTTATGCTAGCGAATTATCTGTGGTCCCACAGTAAATCCTAATATTGTATTACATATGCAGGCTTGCTATTCTGAGCTCCCAGACTTTGTTCCTACTTCAAAACAGCAAAAGGTACTGAGGTGTTCCCAGCAGTGAGGTGATTTTCAGTTTAGGAATGTGGGCAAGAAGAAATTACTCTCCAGCTGTGAGCATTGATTCATTAAAGTATTTGTTTCCAAGTTCTTTCAGATTCCCTCTACTGTGGTTCCTCAACAAGCTTATTTGAAGTGCCTGAAGCACAGACATTAAAATTAAGGAAAAACCCTTGACTTGCCATTTTCTCCTCAGTCTTGAAATGTTCACTTGATAAACAGTGATTTCTCATCAAAACAGTTTAAGTATTTTCTGTTGTTACAGTTACTCAAAGTTTTCAGTCTCTTCATGTGAAGGATTTGGTAAATCAATACTAGGTATAAGATTATAAGTTTAAAAACATTATAATAATTTAAGAGCAATTAAACTATACGCATTGTATAAGAACTAGGTAGAATATTAATTCTTGAATGAATCAAAATGCTGTTAACAAAAAATGATGAGAAAGCATAATTGTTCAGTATCTTTGTCCTCTTAAAAGTCCACTTCAGGGATTACTGTATGAGATAAGTACAAAATAGTATTCAGGGTACAGTGGGAAGGGAACAGTTGGAGGCTACTTGAAAAAAATAGGCTTTTACAAATATTTGACATATTTATGCATTCATTAACACTTATCTTTGAGAACATGCAGAGAACAGACCAGGCTCCAGAAGACTGAAAAATGTTGAATATATTTTCAGACTTTCAGAAGAAGCAGTTGAGGAATTATAGACATGCAACAATAACTTCAGTCTTCAGAAAAACATGGGGACAGATAATAAAATAAATTGCATTTGCATGTATGGAAGAAAAAAGTAGAAGAGAAATAGCCAACTTGAATTTATTCTAGGCATATCATACCAAAACTATTTAATTTTCTTCTAGAGCTGGCTAACAAAACTTACAGAGGAAGAAAATATATATGTCAGTATCATTACCCAGCTAAGACTATTTTCATTGTCTTGTATGATGTTTCTGCAAGTTAGGTTGGGGAAGCATGGAGGCCTAACCAGAAGTTTCACAAGAAGGATGAAAATCTATTCAGGTAACCCTACTAAAAGAAGACCTATTATCAGCTTACTGTTAAAAGAGATATAAAGTAGCATTCCCTGTGAAGTTGCCATAGATCAATCTTACACACTCAACTAAAAATTAAAAGAAAAGTATGCTTTTACATGTTTTACATGTTTATGAATACGGTAGCAAACACTGAATTTAGCCTATATACATTTTTAAAATTACATTTAAAAATAAAGAGTTCTAGAAATACATTATAAGGAGTAACTGTCTTCATAGATTAACTCCCGGCATAAGCTCTGGACACTGACCTTTAGGAAAAGGGTGAGATCTGTGCAAAGCCTAGAGAAATACATGAAGAAGACTAGAACTCCAGAAAACTCTGGAAAACTTAATTAATAAGAACAGACTGAAACACTTGGGAGATACATTATCTAAGAGAAGGGCTGTTTATGAACTGGTAACACTCTCCAAAACCAGGTAACCAGGCAGCCTGTTTCAAAAAGAATAATCTGCTTATTTGCTGTCCATGGTGGCTCAAAGATGTAAAAAGATTACACATGAGATTTCTATTGGGCCATAAATACAGCTTCAATAAAGAGTGCATATTGGCAGGTTGTAGAATCTTCGTAATTTAAGACCTGTAGCAGAAAAAAAATATTAAAAAAATTAAAGCATGGAGTATACAGGTATTAGTTTCTAGGGGGCAAGGATCCGGATTTGGTTTCTGTTATTGGTCCTACAACTTGCACTAAACTATCCTTTGCTGATAATTTCAGATGGACAATTGAGCAGTCTTTTTTTTTATTTATTTATTTTTTTTTTAGAATTTTAGTTGATAGCAAAATTACAAATTCTATAATGTTATCATAATACTATAACTTTTTAAAAATAATTCAAGGACAAACAGGCTTTTGGTTTTGCATGGGCCTTTAAGATTGTCATTATGTGCCATTATATTTACATGCATAATATATATACAAGATAATACATTTTGAGTGAGTGGGTCATGAAATTTATTTTATTTAATGCTAGACTACCTTCTGTAGCAGTTGTCATTTATTAATGTATTAATATACCAACTCTAAATGAATGTGCATATATTTGTAGGATGAAAAATCTTTACAATTTTTTGATTGCTAAATTGGAAAGAGTACTTATCCTTCAAAACTGCAAACTCGTTCTTAAAATCCATTAATCAGCACGTTAGCCATCCATAGCAGAATTTTATGAAAAACACCATGCTAACCACACATTTGACAGACATGTTTCTTCAGGTAGAAATCTGCCTCCCTTTTTTAATTTATAATGAGCAAAGTGCGTGCATCAGCAATCAAAGACTGCTAAAGTCTGTAGAAGAAGCTGAACTTTGCATTTGGATCTGCTGTTTATGTCTGAAAGATAACTAAAGAGGAAAATTATTGGTTCCAGGATATTTGTTATAAAAAATGCTGTCAGAACAGGCCTATCTTCTTTGATACTGCAGCACTGTGCTGACTGTGTCATTTATAGGACAGAAACTTACCTGAGATGGTTCTTGATTCCTGTTATGGAGAATGGACTGCCAGTTGACATAGAAAAGTTATTCTCAATCTCTCCGGCAGTTTCTCTTTTCCTTAAATGGATAAAATAATTTTGTATTGTATTACAAAGCATCTGTGATTTATTTTGACGTTTCCCAGTCTAGTAGTAAATGTAATACCACTGGGTTAACATCTTGTTAATGGCCACCAGTTAGGCAATGTATACAGTATCATCTGAAAATTTTTGTTGCTTGTAAGCTGATGTATCTTGACAACCAGCTTGCAATAATTTCTAGGCTAATTTGATTTGCTATTAGTCCTCTCGCTTGTAATATGGATAGTATTAACACCAATTCTATATTTCTACTTTTATCCATCTCAAAACTATTCCTAAAACAGATCCTAGAGTCTGAAACAGAAGGCAGCTGGATTTTGAAAACTAACTTATATGTAAATCTTGTGTTCCAACAGGAAATCTGATACCTAGATCAACTGGAAAACAATTTGAATGAGAGTATTCTTTTTTTTGTTTATTTTTAATATATGAAGTAGATAATACAGTCAAAAGTGTCAGTGTAAGTACAGAGGTGGTGGGAAATGGTAAAGCATTTGGCATGTTTTGAAGGACCTTGTAGTCCCTGTACTGGTGTGAAAGTCTCATAAGACTTGCACATACTGTAAGAGAGACATAGGAATCAGTTCTAGGAAAAACAGTCTTGAGATATGCAGGAGAAAAAAAATCACGGACAATAGGCTTTAAATGTAGCTAGTTTGCAAGCACTGAATGTTTTAAAATGCAACTTCACACTTCTAAAACGTACCTAAAAGGACACAAGGAAATAAATTTAAACAGAATCACGTTCAATGGGAGCAAAACTATACAGAAATCCATAATCTTGATTTTAACACGGCATAGTTTTCATATACATTGTTTCGGTTTTAATTTCATTATTTAACTTGAGGAAGAATATTCTTTAATTCATACACGCTAAACAGGTTCTATTTTTGACAAATCTGTCCTGTCCAGCCCTTCCTGAAATTAAAATTGAAAAAGGTTTGATATATTGGCTACAAGATAGACTATTTCAGTTTTACTGATTCTATAATCTAGTTTGGATGTTTACAATCAAACACTTCACTGAATCTGTTTTTAGCTAAATAATGTGGCTTGAGTTTTTGAAGTTCAGAACACTGAATGTCTTAAAATAAAGACAGTTATGACTGTCTTTGATGGCTGAGGGAGAGCAAAGCTGGAGATAAGCCACATGTCTAGATGCCATAGCATGATAAATATATTGCTGTTTCTAGCACTTCTTCCTCCTTTTTCCATTCTATAGCATGGGGAACAGCAAAATTTCTTATTTTCTCATGTGGAGGAACCATCTACAAAATATTAGTTTCAGAAAGCAAACATACACACAATAATTAAATGGATTTTAGTGATTTTTTTTTCTAATTAATTTGGGAATTACATGTGTAGAGTTTGCTGGTCGGTTTCAGACGGCCGGGACAGACGGGAGATCTCTGAAGTCGGGTTGTACAGCATGAGGTTTATTGTAAAAGAACATTAATGTAAGAGACCTGCTGAGAGCTGCCAGATGCAGCCCGGAGCAGGTCAGAGAGACAAGAGAAGAGCTAAGAGCGGGGATCTAAGAGAGTTGAGAGCGAAGGTCTAAGAGAGCAGTTAAGAGAGAGGATTTAAGGAAGTTAAAAGAAGAGAGCTAAGAGAGGTTGAAGAAGAAGAGTGCGAGCTTGTCGCTTACAATACAATAAATTACCTTCTGTGTTGAATATTCTAATTTTCAGTAACCAATCTAGAACAAACTACAAATCTTGTAACATTTGCATACAGCCTATGAGAACTATTGCATTACCATACAGTGCTGCTTTTTGGACCCCCTGCCAAGTTGGTAGGTTCTGCTTTGACCCTTGGACCTGTCTGCAAGCAGACAGTATTGTTTAATCAAAGGAGGGATTACCTGCAGGCAGCCATGCCATTGTTTTCCAGTTGTTCAGGAACTGGGGTTTGGGATCTCAAAGCTTGTCTTTATTTCAATCTCGCTTATAGTTTCTACATTCTCAGCATCTTTTGCTAGGTAATCATATTTATAAGGCTTTCTTATTTCATCTTCCCCAACATACATGTCTTCAAAGTTTCAACATGTTTAGAGTAAAGTTTAAAAAATTTAGGATATTTGAACATAGGATATTTGAATGTTGTGGAGTGTTTAATATTGAATTATAATTCAGTTGGAAAAAGCCAGAATACATCTGCAGGATACAGGCTGAGTTAATCCATTTGTACTATTTTTTCATGCAGATTACTTGGGAGATGCCACTGTTAGAGTGAAACCTTTTGCTTTCACACGTTTCAGGCCACATTATTGACTTAGTATTTCTTTTCTACTTATTTTACAACAGTTAGATCTTTTAATATAGAAGCAAATCTATTGAGTTGACATAAAAATTTTGCGTAGTACTACTTAAGGAAAATCAAAATGGAAAAGCTGAACTAGGCTGAAACACAATTACTAAATTCCATAGATTGAATATAGATAATAAACTGCTTTAAGTATTTATATATACAAATTATACATTCTCTTGTTTTGTAAAGGAAGCTAAGAAAGTCTGGGCTTTTTTGCAAAAATTATGTGTAGTATACACACCATTAAAAAATGTTTGAAGATTGCTATTCATACAGGAGTAATTTTGTAAACCACACTTGCAGTTATAATTCTTCCTGTAAGTCAGTTAATGGATGCTTTAATTGACTTCATTGATTTATGTTCAGGTTTCTTTTTAGTTTTAAAATTAGTGTCCAAATTCATAGGCAATTTTGCTTCAGTGCAGCTGTGTTCCTTGCATTGGATTCTTCTTCTGGAATCTGTACTGCAATTTTGCATCCCTTTCTTGCATCGGATTGTGTTAATCAGATGTGTTTAACTGTGTTAAATGACACACTGCATTACCTATGTTAAGAAATTAAATTAAAAAATTAATTTAGAGGGAATAGAAATGAAAGAGAAAAGGAAGCCATAATTCTGAAATTTAGTTCTATTCACTTACATGTGTGCATTCTTCATCTGTCTACATTTAAGACTTCTTTCAGACCATCATGGCACAAAAGTTGTGACAATTATTTTCTTTGTCCCTATCACTATGGAAGCCAATGGAATTTAGGTATCAATGCATTTTTAAAGTCTATAAAAAATACATTGTTGGGAACCCACATACTTTTTAATATGCCAGTCCACTGTATCTCTCCCATTTTTAAAAAGGAAATTTGACTGCATATGCTTAGTAAATTTTTGTTTATACATACATTAGACTGTAGTTAATAATATGCTGTCATCCATACTTAATGGTTTGAATGTTCTGTATGAAAAAATTAAATCAAAACTGCTTAGGACTAACATTGAGGATTTTTGTCGTAGCATGTTTCTGCTTGTATTTTGTTATCCCAAACATATACCCCTGATTTTGTTTCTTTGTTTTTTTTAAATTCCGCATAAAAATGTGAAATCATACATCTTTCTATCCCATTTATAATAGTTTCTGTAGTTTTTTTCCTAAATAAAAATCTAGCAGGATTGACTATAAATTAAGAACTTTAAAGAATTATAAGTTCTTTGCATATGATGTTTTCCTTTAGATTGTATATGACAATTACATTATTACCTGTATCTACATAAATACTACAGATTTTTGTAGCACTGGAAAGCACAACAAAAAGAAATTTTTTTTTGATGTAGAATATACCTGTCATCTTGAAAAGAAGTTTAGCAGCCATCTCACATGACATAGCATGACATGACCAAGATCACTGCTTCATAAAGGGCTGCAGGGCCCAGATTTAGTTGTATGAAAAATGGATTTGTGGACCGTCATGATCCAATCATTAGTTACTAGAAATGGCTCTGCCGAAATTAAGGCGCAAACAAGACCATATGCCAAAGTCAACAGTCGGGGTTTTATCTGATAGTAACTATGAGAAAGAGAGAGAGAGAGAAAAAAAAAGAAATAGAAAATAGGTGGGGGACAGAAAAAGAGTGACAGAGAAAGAATAAAGAAAATATCACCATCAGTGGATCCCAACAATGGTCTGTTGATCCTCTCTAGCTGGTCTTCTTGATGGTGATGGTCACCCTGAAAAGCACAGAGTTCAAAGAGTTTATATATTCAGTATACTTCCTACCTTGGCTCAGACTAGGTAAGCAAAGCCATGCACATTCGTGGGAGAGGATTTGCCATTGTCTCTTACAACAGACTCTGGGTGTTGCATCATGTGCAGTCCTGTGGTGCAAGACCTCAGGAATGACTCAGGGCACTTTGTGGGGTCTTTGATGGATTAAGGCACCCCCTCAGCTGCCTCTCACATGAGTGTCTCGAGGATGTGGCCTTCCCAGTGTTGAGAGTTCCATGGCCAGTTTGCATAAGGGAGGATGGCTTCACTGCCCCTGAGCAGTGGTTAAAGCACACCGAAACTCTTCCTCCCCCTACCTTGGCTTGAGGGGGAAATCTGTGCAAATCTGCTCCTGGTAAATAGGTCTGTAGGCTACGGCCTCCCCCACCCCAAAGCAAGACAGAGACGATTCTTAGCACAGCTGTTGGGTTTGGCTTCCGTTCTTTTCCTTGTTTACTTCTCCCCGGGCCTGAGAAGACTGAAGAATGCATTTCTCTTTATCTAATCTCAGCAGTTTGACTTGCAGTCCAAAGTTCCACTCAGGCGCTCTTCAGGGAGCACTGGGCTTCGATGGCTTCTTTATACAGTTTTGCGATAATAACCAAAACTTTATATCAATGTTTGAGGCATGAACTATTTCAGTCTCTGACATGGACTCAAACAAAAATGCTTGTAACTATAATGATATCTCTTCTAGATTTATGTGATTTCCTAATGATAAGCTGCAGAAAAATGTGATGAAGTATACTTATTGTGTAACTTTGCCCTAAACTAAAATTTAGGAATTATATCAATCTTCCAAATTTCAGAGCAGCTTTGAGTAATCACTATTTCTCTGTGGTTTAAGAAAGGAAAATTGTGGCAAAATAAGCTGAGGCCAGGCTTTCCACCACAGTTTTTGAGGCACAAGCTGAATGTTCAAACTCTTACAAACTTAAAAAATCTTTAAATCTTAAAAATCTTCTTGAACACATTTCTGTGTACTGCATGAGTACTCAAACACTTAGAAATAAAAAGATTGCAGGGAGGTATCAATTCTGAGTTTTAAAATTCTGGAAGAGATATATAAATATTATCTTTTTTGAAAAAAATAGTTTTGTTAAAAGTAAATTTTATCGTACTTTCAAATATAAGTAAGCCATATAAAAGCAAAGTATTAGCAATGTTACATAATTTCTTAACCATGATTCTATTAAACATGTAGGAAAATATGAAAATATCATTATTTTTATTACCCACTTATGTTAGGATGGCAATGGGAGATCCCAAGTGTAAGATCATAGTCACATTTTCCCAAGTGCAGAACTAAAACATAGTAATAAGCAGACCACACTGAAAGAATATGAATTTGAAATGAACATTGTAGATAATATATTGGACAATATATTGTTTAGTACTGAAGATGTGAGCATAATAAAAATTAAGTTAAAAAGATAAGTTTAGTAAATGAATTGGTAAATAAATAACTTAAGCCGTACGTTCAGTTTACTGCTTCCAGATCATTAAACACTGAAATGTGATAATTGCAAGGTTTTTGAAATCTGTTTAATAATGACCTAACTCAGCTATGGCTTTAGATCTTTTCTTCTCTCATGTTTCAGTGTCAAGGATCCTACAGAAATATGTTTGGAATAATCCTCCCTTACCAATTTGTTAGTAGATATCCTAATATGTGATGACACAGGTGGATCACTGTGCCTACGTGCAACTACAATACTACATCCTGTGAGTAAAGAAGATCTGGAAATCGAAGCAAATTTTCAAATTCCTAAGACACTAAATTTGATAAACATATTTAAGTAGAACACTCCCTTTTATGGACCACACATTTCTTTTATCTAAGTTGGTGGAGAGAAATAACATAGATTTAAACAGATATCAGAAGAAAAGTTTGATTATGGATGGGAAGGCTGTGTAGAACTCAATATTTTGATCTTAGCACCTGAAAGTTTGACATAGAATACTCAAAATACAATTCTTTTGCTAGGTTAAAATGGAAACATTGGAAACATTGTTTTATATCTGTTGAGGGTTTTTACCAAAATCTTATTATAATGCTTGGCCTATGTGCTTAGTTTTCCTTCACTGAGATGAACTGCAAAGTGACTTGACAGTATACAAAATTATTATTTTTCCGAATATAGAAAAGTCACTAGATATGTACAGCCATAAGGAAAAAACACTTTTGTCCCTCTACCCTTTAGAGAACCAAAATGAAACCTGGGTCAGACTGATACTAGCTTCCTTATTTTTATAATTGCTCCAAATGAACGTAGTTTCAATAAAAATTTAATTACAAGTTAGTGTTATTCCGGTTAAATCACATGAATCTTTATCTGTGTCTCCCCTCTTTCTTTTTTTACTGCTGGTTGATGGAGAGCTTCAGCCTTTTAGATGCTAATTATTAACAGATTTCAAGCGCCTGTGGCAGCATTTTAAGTGAAACCATAGGATTCCATCATATTGCCAGATTTTTAAAAATATCCTGTTCTATTTTAAACCAGTACTTTCTCTTAGAAAATTAAAATCAGAGTATCTCAGAACAACAATACATTTGAGAAGTTTCGTAGATAAGTAGGCTTCCTGTTAGATATACAGACACCTGAACCTGGCAGATGCTAAATAAAGGGTATACAGTGTCTCACAGAATCAAAGCTCCTCAAAGAGCATATTTTGTCAGTGTGATAGCTGTTAGATGTTTATCAGAAAAGACCTGTATGAATGACCAAGTTATAGTCCAATGGAGCTCTTAGGTTTTACAAAGATGCTGAGAAAAGTAAGAACATTATCAACACAAAACATAGGGAATGTCAAGGTTATCTATAGTCTGGTAATTTGTGCATGAATAAAAAATGTCTACAATTAAGGCATTGTCTGTTCAATTTTGCTGGAAACAGGCTTTAATCCAATTAAATACTCAAATTTATTTTAGAGTTTGCAGTTAGCCAGATCAGACCACAGTGTATAGCACCTAGTTAAATTATCCATTAAGTTTATGATTTCTAAGAAAGCAAGTAGCTATAGCAACAAACAGGACAGCACTTGGAATAAGCTTTGTTGGTTCCAGTCGCTCCAGTCACAGGTAAATAGGCAAAGGCAAATCAAACGTCCTTTATTTCAAAGTAAATATAACCAGAATTAAAATACAGTTTTGCAATTTAAATACCTGATAGTATATCTGATTACCATATTCCATGTGATTCTGTTCCTTCCCTGTTCTTTGTATAAAAACAGAGAGAGGATGATCAAAGTAATAAATACATTGCACCATTCAAGGTAAAAACAAGATAACTGAAGGAATTATGACAGAAATCTACATTAATGTGGCAAATGAAGCAAATTAGACACCTTTTAGAAGAAGTCAAACAATATAGAAATGGGAGGAAGACAAGACAAACTGATCAGGGGCAGAGTCTCGCTTCAAAAATTTTCTGTGAAACAGAGTCTGGACTGAGAGTCCAAAATCTTGTATAAGGCTCATGTGGGAATCAACTCAAAAAGTTCCCAGAGAGGGAGAAAGAGGGTCCATTTAGACAAAAGTGAACTAACTTTTATAGTATAGAGATAAAAGAGGCAGTACGACATCCTACTTCAAGCAATTAATAGATACTGCTAATTTTTATTTTTCACCTAATAGCATCCAAAGGGTTATGATATTTCCTGGTCTATTCAGAGTAATTTTATTTTTTCAGAGAGTTTCCTACGTTCTCAGACAAGTTGCCATTACAATCCCTTGATTTTGCTCTTATTGATGGTATTTCAGGATGTTTCTGGTTCCTGTGTACCCTGGATGAAGTTCAAAGAGGATAGTTACAATTTTCAGTTTCTGGTACACAGATCTAGCCCTCAAGCTAATTTTTAGTGCAGTTTGGAAGGCCACTCTGTGTTAGCCTTTTCAGCAGACAATTTCTTCTGTTCAGTTATTTTTTCCCTTCTAATCAGGCCAGCTTTTTGGTTGCTCTTATCAACACATAAAGATGATTTCATCTTTATGTTTGAGTTTCAGAAACAGTTGGAAGAGACCCACAAGGGTCATCGAGTCCAACTCCTAAGTGAATATCCCACACAGGGATTTAACATGCAACTTTGGTGAGATTTGCACAAAGATCAGCTGTGTTATGCTCAGCCTTCCCTGGAAATTACACTGATGTTGGAGGTTTGGATTTTTTCCCTTTTTTTTTCCCCCCCCCTTTCTCTCTGGGACTTTTCTCCCATTTGTTGCCTAAGAGATGGTAACGATGATATTTGGAAGACAAAGGATGTGGCTGGCGGGCAGGAGGAGAAGGGCGAAGTGTGCGGTTCAGTGCTGTCTCTTGTCTGGGGGCTTTGTCTTGGGAAGTGCAGAGATACGGTGAGACTTTGGCTGGGGATGAGGGGCTGAGCTCAGGCCTCGCTCTCTCTCGGGACTAGAGTGGATAGATGTGGGTTTGGTGTAAACTGTTGCTGCCCAGAGCATTTGCTGCCACTGCAGAGTTTTTGTCCTGCACTTTCTACTTACTGTGGGTGAGTTTCTGCTCACAAGAGCAGCTGGGACCTTTTCCACACCCGACCTCACTGGGAAGGGGACCCTGACCCCCGACCCCTTCCCGGAGGGAGACTCTCCTGGCTGCTTGTGGCAGCTGCCTGCACCAACCTGTCTGACACTGCCCAGCACCGCTGTTTTCTGCCACTGCTTCAGGATTTTTGCTACATTTTAACCTAACACCCAGTGCCCACCTGGACTCCCAGGGTTCCTGGATCCGTGGTCCCACAGCTCTGTCATCTTTGCTACCCTTTGTTGGCCACTCCGGGGAGTGTGCTCGCCTCTGCTGTTCCAGCCGGCTACTCCGAGGCTCCTGCTGCAGTCCATTTCACCATCCGGAGAGGCACCGGGACCGGCTGCCGCTAGGGGGTTGTGAAGGAAGCCCCATTCCCCGCCCGCCAGCCAGCCATTACCCCCCTGAGGAAGGGGCGGGACTGGCGCCACAGCGCCCCCTGCAGCCCTAGGGAATCACCGCACCCGCCCCGCCCCGGGAGCCTGAGCGCCTCCGCTGGCTGCGAGTGTAACTGCACCGAGGGGAACGCGGCCGCGAGAGGCTGGGCCTGGCTCGCTGCTTCTCTTTGGGGTCGGGGCCGGAGCTGCTGCTGTTTGTCTTGGTACACAGAAATAGAGAGAGTAGTAAGGAACTGTTATCCTTTCTCCATATCTTTGCCTGAAAACCCCATAATTTCAAAGTTATAATAATTTGGAGGGAAGGGGGTTACATTTTCCATTCCAAGGGATGTTCCCACCTTCCTTGGCAGACACCTGCCTTTCAAATCAAGACAGCTCAGGTGATTCAGGTAGTTTAGTGACAAAGAAAAGATATTGCATCGGATCCGAATCAAGAGAAGTGGTACTCTGGGTGATCAGATGACTTTACTGTCTTGGACAGGGTAGTGAGTGACCCAATGCTATAAGAAAGTGATATAGGATTTATTTACAATAGAGTCAACCAAAGTGAAGACATAAAGAATCTTCTTCCTGTTTGGCTATCAGAAATAAAGTTATTAAGGAAATTATGGGTATGTCAGGCAAACTGGCGTAACATCAGAGATGGAATAAAAGTGATAGTATGGAAACCCAGAGCTCTAATTTTATTACTGGGTAGTATGCAGTCTCTTTCAAGGACTGGCAGTAGGTCACATCAAGTAGCCCAGTACCAATCTTGACAACCTGTCTGAATTTTCAGCTGATGTCTCTCTTCTCCTCTTTCTTTCCTTAGTCATCTGCCACGACCAGTAACACACATTTAGGAATAGAGAGGACCTCATCTGGCCAAATGGGAATTGGGACTGTGCATCAGGTATTCTCATTTTATTGCCTGTCCCATCTCTAGAAAGAAATAAAACTTCTCAGAAAGTTCCATCAGTCTCCTCCACGACATCTCATGGCCACTATACTTACACACTTTCGAAGAGCCCTTGGAATTGTGTCACATTCTGCATATTCTGTGCTGAAGGGTCCCCTATCCTCCCTTTGAATGGGAATTTTTCTAACATTTGGAGAAAAGAAAATTCCATAATATTTTGTGAGATTTCAAGAATACGTTCTGGAGTTGTTTTGGCTAAGCTAGATTCATGTTAATCCAATATTCTGATGTTAACTTTAGAAAGAGTAACAATACTAGAAATGCAAATAAGTAAAGTTTTGCTTAAAAACTAATTCATCATTTATTTAAAAATATTTTCATACATGTAGTCTATTCTTCTATGGTCAAAAAATTGCATGTCAAAGTCATGGTACAGGAAGCCAGGTTTGGTTACTGATAAGTTAACTGCCATACCTTTCTTAGCTCTTTTCTTACCATGAATATGACATTGAGTTTCTGTGAGAGATAAATGAGCTACAGTAAGACATAAACCTCCAAAATCAAACTCTGTGTACTACATTTTACCTTAGAACTTGGTGCATTTTGACTGGTCATTAGTGCATGTGGACTGTTGAGAAAATTTGCCGTCTTGTGGCCTTTAAGAAAATGCTGTAATTCTCCGAACTGGGCATCCATTGGTGCTAAACTGGCATCTGAAAGGTTTTTTGTGCTATGTGCAGAGAGAAAGAGTGAACATCTGGTGTTTAAACTGTATAAGATTCCCCACAATGAAGACTATCTTCCAGAATAGGAAAGTCGAAACATTTTCCTAATGTAAAAGAATAAGAGGTGGTTTGTTTCCTTGAAACTAAGTTATACATTAGGAAACTGGATTTCCAGTGTTTCTATTCTTTCCAGTTAGAACAACCTGTTACAACCCTTCAGTGGAAAAAAGCAGGAAAAAGTTGGATTTTCGTCACCTTGAAGTTCTGAACAAGTGGCTTTTGAAGATCTTATTAATGATTCATATAAAAATCATGGAAAACTTTATGAAGAATTTGTGATTTTTGGTTTTCCTCCTTATTGCAGATTATACCACTGGACTTAATCAACTGTTTTATCTGCAAATGCCTACAATAATCCCTCTGTAATGTACAATATTAAAACATGTCTTTCTCCTACCAAAATTTAGTTTTATTCTTTGTTCTAGTATACTTCTATTGTTATATCTTCCTGATGGAAATTCATGCACACTATTAGCTAATAATATTTCACATTATTTAATTCCAAAGAAGCAACCAAAATATTAATGTCCACAGTTGTTAATATAACTTGTTTTATTACAATTTGAAAATATAAGGAATGTCAGTGCACAATGCATCTTCATGAATGCAGCATATCCGTTACTCTCTGTAACTGCAGGCGGAGGAAGAAACATGGCTAAATGGCATTGTAGGTTTTGAGTAATGTTTTTCTTCACTGATAAAATAAAACATCATAAGACATCATGAAACTTGTCATTGGCATAAGTATTTTATTTTTGTCTCAGTGAAAATCAAGGAGTAATACTAACTCTGTTTTCAGTTAACCAAAGCTGTGATTGTTTCTGCCGCACAGCCTCACCGCTAAGCTTTGGAGATGAAATACCAGCTAGGTAAACAATAAATGGTTGCAGACATTGAATTCAGTTACTAGAATAAATCAGATAATGAAAGCTGTAATAATATTTAGTAAGGATGCTTTCATCTAATGATGGATCTTGCATCTTTTAAGATGTGCTTTAATTTTATTAAATTCCAGTCTTTTTGTAGAAGATTCTGAACTCTATTTTTCAAACAAGGAAGTTTTTTTTCTACTGTTTTACTTATTAATGTTTCCAGAAATCATAATCCTGGAAGTGAATATATATTGTTTAAAATTTTCCATAAAGAATTCAAGAGTGTCTGTTACAATTTTAGATATAGAAATATTCGAAGAAAGTAGGAGTAGGAAATAATGAAAACTGTTCTTGTGTTTAATGTTGAGTATTTAATGTTAGGTTTATTTTCTCCATGAAAACACTAATTGTGCATGTATCACCACAATTAGGTGTACTACTTGCATGTGTATCACATGCATCTGCAATCATTAGAACTTAACCTGTTGACCCATTGAGTGGAGTTGAGTGAAGACATCCACCCCAGAACAAGGATACTGAAATATAACACAGGCTATATATACAATCTGTGCTTTTCCCATACCAATCTATTCCTACATATATATGGATGAAATGGTAATTTGCTTTCTACTCACAGACTGCCTACAGACTTTTCTCCTTCTATATCCTGCTGCATGCAGACCACTATTACTAGTCAAAGAGAAAGAAGAATAGAAGCAGTCTATTTTAGATGGAGCTCCTCAAAAAATAGGATTACATGTACAAATGTGTATGTACAATTTATGTGACAAAAGAAATTTCTCTTGCTCCCTGACAGGTGAAGAGAAGGGAGGAAAATAAAGCATAAACGTGTATACTGTTATTGAGCCCATTGTGCCATGTGGGACACTGCTTTGAGCAAGCTGTGTGCCAGATGTCATTGTGATAAATTAAACACAGAGTGTGGACACTCTTGTGATGACATTTTAAGGTCATGAGAGAGCTGTGGAAAGGGCAGAAGTTCATTTTAAAATGAAATAAGGTTGTTTTCTTGTGATATGATGGTAAACATGCATGCTTCTCTAAGCAGATTTATTATGCAGTTACTTGTCATAATGTTTGCCTTGACTGTAAATTCATTGGGAGTTTACACCCACTGAACACTGATTCAACTGAATTGATAATGTACAGTGTTTGGCAAAAAAGACATGAGCTGATCACTATTCACAAACAAATTTTTTTACAGATATGTATGTTAAAAACACCCCTGAATCTAAACAAAAATATGCAACTAAACTGGTCATGCTATTTATTGGTTCGATCTATGAAACAAATATTTCCATTATTGTATTCTGAAAAATTTCCTAAAATATTAAACTTTTAATGTTCTGATTAGAAGAAGAATATTAATGTCTTACATTTTCCTTAAAATATTATTCTGTCATTTCAAAACTTTCCTTCCGTGCAGGATTTTTGGAGGGTCTGAGTGTTGTCCGGCTATTAATAAAAATTCTTTCACATCCTTATTCTTACGATTTCTACTCACTGGATATTTTGAAGCAGAAATGTGGAAAGCAGAAACTGTACAGCCTTGCCTTTATCCACAGCAGAAATTCAGAGGTAGTGAAATACCCACAAGTGGTGAGATGTCAGTTTTGATTCTATATCTGTGTATAGAAAACCCCAGTAATAGGGAGTTCATTTGATTCATTATCTGAATTATTAAAAAATACTTTTTTTTTTGTCCCTTGGAAGACAGTGAAATAATATGAAAAGCAAAAATACTTCTGTTGATATTGTAGGCACATGTGTCTTGATAATATTTAACTAAATTTAATGTCTTTTATTAAGCTAAAAGAAAATTCAACAAACAGTGATCTACATAGGGATAAAATTGTCAGTTTTGTTTTCCTATGAAAGGAGAAAAAGTAGAGTTGAGTCATATTCACAGAATAGAATCCCACAATTTTTTTCCAGTAAGACTTAAGAGCTGCTGAACTTCAATACAGCCTCTTGATTTAAAAAAAAAAACCAAACAACAAACCTAAGCTTTAAATTCAATTTTTTTTAAACATAAAAATGAAGATACATACATACCTTCCCTATGCTTAGTGACTTCAAACCTTATATGCAGTTTGAAAATCCTATAACATGCAGAAAAAAATGACCAGTTTCTCTGGTATTTTTCTCTAGAAGACAGTGAAATTAAAAATAATGTTCAACGCTGTGATCGTGCATTTATGTTGGAATTTCTTTTAAGCAAGATTATAGTAGTGTCTTTCTTGGGTTTTTCTTGTTTGTTTGGATTTTTTGAGCTTATTTTTTCCATAATTAAGCAGATGACCTTTATATTTCATGTTTAGCACAATGTGCTGAACTTTGTCTCTGCTATTGTCATATTAAGAAAAACCTCCACCCTCCTTCCCAAAAGCACATTAGAATGACAATTTTAAAATGTTGAGGTGTTGCCTTAATTGCAGGATTTATCAGCTATGGAGTAATTTCAATTTTAAAACATAATCTGATATAGTATACTCTTATTCAGTTTCAGTCTTTCATCCAGCTCTCAAAACACAGGAAAAAAAGGCGGAAAATAAAGTAGTTTAGGTTTCTGCCAATAGCATTATCTAGCTACTTTTATGTAATTCTTCCATGTTCTTCAAAAATGAGAACTAACAGCTGCAGATTCTTTTTTATTTTTTGTTTTTGTTTCAAAGTACAGATATTCAATGGAAACATGAATCTCTGTTTGTATGCTAAAGACTGAGCCAGAAGCCTCTTATCTGTCTTGTTTGTAGCAGGCAGCGTGTGACAAAGATACTTTTAAGGTTCCTATCAGTGATTTTAGAAGAAAGGTACTACTTATATTCACTTTCCACATAACCCTATGACAAGTAAGCATTCCATTACAAACAAAATTACTTCATCCATCAGATGGTTTGCAGCACTATAGCATTTTTATTTTTCTCCCATATTGGTATAAAAGACAATAATGTGAAATCCACCCTTAGCTAAGGGTGCAGTTTGTGCTGTGAAGGGGAGTAGAATCCTGAAAATAATGAAAGATGAAATAATGCCACTTATTTCTTGGTTTTTATTTACTAAAGCTAAAAAATTCCTAAGGAATTAAATAAAATCATGCAAAATATGTAAAAAATATTCTAGACTTATGGAGTGGAAAACTTCTGTTCTTTTGAGTCCTGCTCATCCCCTGCCCCACCCCCCAGCCCATGAACCACTTGGATTCTTTGTTCTTAAAGTCTCACATAGATGCAGTACATAAATCTTACCAAAATATTGTGTGAGAAATTATAAGGTTCTTCAGTCTCCAATAAGGCCATATTTCAGAGACAGACTTACAGTAAAAAATTTATTACCATTGAAATCCATTTAATGCAATTTACTTGCTCCTGTGCTGATCATGTATATATGTAAAATTGCATCTTCCTGTGTCATGACAGTATTATGAAATACTTATTGGTTTTAGACATGTCATCTTAGGAAACTGACTCCATTTCAAGGCAAAATAATTTCTTCTATCCTGATTATTACATCTATCCTTTATAGATGCCACAGGTCTCTGCAATTGCTACTGCCGGAAGCTACTCCATAGAACTGTGAGAAAAAAATAGAGAAAATTTTTAACCATTTAGAATTGTCTTCATTTGCAATTCAAAAATTCAAGAAGACTTCCACAGCAATGGCAATGAAATTATACCAAAACAGGCTGGTCAAACAAGGATTAAAAATACAGCCAGTCTGTAGAAAGCTGAAAGAAGGATTTGTGGATCCTTAGCTGGTTAAGAGATTTTTATGCAGATGTTTCTGTTACTAGAGTGTTTCAAAAGACACATGCACAGGGTTCAAAGAAGTAAAACTTGGTAAAGCCCCATGCAGATTTTTCTTGCTAGATGTCATGGTTCAACCCCAGCAAGTCATTAAGCCCCACACAGCTGCTCACTCTCTCTCCCAGGAGCAGGATCAGGAAGAGAACCAGAAGGGTAAAAGATAGAAAATCCATGGATTGAGATAAAGACAGTTTAATAGGGAGAGCAAAAGCTGCACACAGGCAAAGCAAAACAAGGAATTAATTCAGTGTTTCCCATGAGTAGGCAGGTGTTCAGCCAGCTCCAGGAGAGCAGGGCCCCATCACATATGATGGTGACTTGGGAAGACAAATGCCATCACTCTAAATGTCCCCTCTTCCTCCTTCTTCCCCCCATTTTAGATATTGACATGATGCCACATGGTCTGGAGTATCCCTTCAGTCAGTTTGGGTCACCTGTCCTGGCTGTGTCTCCTCCCAGCCTCCCAAGCATCCCAAACTTCCTTGTCAGCAAGGCAGTACAAGAAGCAGAAAAGGCCTCGGCTCTGTGCAAGCCCTGCTCACCATTAACAAACACATCTCTATTATCAACCCTGTGTTCAGCACAAATCCAAAACACAGCCCCATACCAGCCACTGTGAAGAAAAGTAACCCTACCCCAGCCAAAATCAGCACACAAGATGAAGTGATGATTATTTCAATGGACATTCTAAATGTAGTATCAAGAAAATAAGCTGCATTATTTGTATTAGCATCAAGATAAACATGTCACAAAGGAAAATACAGAGTTAAATCTTACCAAATATATTTAAATTTTATCACAAAATGAAGGACAGAGGTCCCAAGCCAAGTGATACTATGGTATATGATAGCATACATTTAACACTTTGTTTTACACAGACTCACTGACAGGACTAATTATGAATTAACAGATAGTAACAAAAGATTAAAGCTCTTGGAGGACAAAAAAAGTGTAAATACATATTTAGGGTGATTTTTTTTCATTCTTATTTAACATTTCATCTATTTTATAAGCTCTGTTAATTTTGTTGTCTTGTAAAACAAGATAATATTCCCATTATAAATATTATTTCACCAAAAAAAAAGAACTGGCATCAGAGTAAAAGAATGATTAAGATCTCATGTAGTTTACTCATTAATATCTGAATTGTCCTATTGAATTTTATCTGTGACATATCTTCTGCAAAATTTTATTCACTTTCTACCCAGACAGATTTTTGTACTGCAAGATATAAAGTATTTTAAAATAAGCCTTTTTATTATGCTCTTTTATGTTATGTTATACATTCTGTTTTCTTGTGTTCATTACAAACTGATTCAGCAGTCACCTAGGATAACAATTCCAGTGTCTTGTAAGTAGGAGTGAGATAACAATAGGACATTCTTATTCTGTACTGCTTACCATCTCTGGTTTTGCTGGGAATTTTGTGTCTGGAATGGAAAAAGGCCTTCTTTAATGAGGCTGGTGAAGAGTCTGGAGTACATGTCCTGTGAGCAGCAGCTGAGGGAATTAGCAATGTTTAACATGGAGAAAAGTGGGCTATGGCAAGATCCTATTGCTCTCTTCAACTACCTGAAAAGATGTTGTCATGAGGTGAGCCTTGATTCTTCTTTCAAGTAACAAGCTATAGCATGAGTAAAAATGGCTTCAAATTGCATCAGGGGAGGGTTAGATTGAATATTAGTAAAATTTTTTTCATGGAAAGGGTTGCCAAGCTTTGCAACAGGCTGCCAAGGCAAGTAGCTGAGTTGCCATCCCGAGAGATATTTCAAAGAGGCATAGATGTGATAATTAGGGGCATGGTTTACTGGTGGGCTTGGCAATGCTGGATTAATGGTTGAATTCAATTGTCTTAAAGGTCTGTTTTAAAGTAAGAGATTCTGTGGTCTATATGTGTTCTGGAACCTTTAAAATTACTTTATCATTCTCTTTTTTATATAATCTCCCTTTTTATATAGAAAGATCCCACTGTACTACAGTTCTGCTACTGTCGCAGCTCTGTTCTGAAGTTATATCACTTTAAATAAAATACTGTTAGTAGTATGGGTACATTTTGAAACCCAAGATATCAGATGTGATAGTGACTTTATAACCTATTCAACCAAAAATGGTTTTGTACAGAGATTTTATAATTTATTTTCATATCTTTATTGCAGTAGAATGAGAAAAAAATATAGTCTTTGTTTGGTTTTTTGTTGTTGTTTTACTTTGTTGTTGTTGTTTTGTAGTTGTTTTGTTTTGTTTCTGGAAGCACTATAATGTGTAAGCACCAGTAAAGCACTAGCAGTAAAAGTGAGGTACCAGATATCAAGTCCAGCCAATTCTAGGATTTCTCAGCACAGTCAAGAAAGTAGCCCAAACACTAGTTAGAGAAGCAAAAGAGAATAAAAGTTCACAGTAAAGGTCATTGAGTCATCAGTAGACTGAGCAGTTTTTGCTAATCGATCCACAGAAACACTTACATGCATGGCTGCCTTTAATAGCTGCTTCAGCACTAAATAGCATCTGCTTAAAATGATAGCCAACCACAAAAATGGACTGCAGTAATAACCACTGTTCTTACGTATATGAAAGAATGCCTATCACATCCAGAAAAATCATGTAAATAATCTTGTATGGATTTGACACAGTTAGATACATACAAACGTTTGGTAATAGTTTTATGATTACAGTATTTTATAACATATCAAGGAAGCTCTGCAGTCCCAAAGAGAAGGGATTGGCACAGGCCCTGATCTCTCTAACCTTTTCTTTTTTTCTTATATGACTTCAACATCTTTAATACATGTAAAGACAGAAGGACACTAGAATGTGCAGTCTACAATGAATGAAAAGCTTAGTATATTTAAGCAACAACGTGCTTTTTACATACTAGTGCACCCCATCAAGCTTGGCAATTGAGTTTGCAGTTATCTTTTCATTTGGAAAAGACTGAAGAGAGGAAAGTTCTATGAAGTTTATTTATACTTTTGTAGTCCAAGTTATTACTGTGAGAAGTAGATAACATGTTTATAAATATGTATGAAAATTCATGAATTTCTTATATGGTTTCCATAGTCAAAAAAGCATTGAAGAAAATCACTGATATTCAGAGCTTGTAGAGCTTGTAGGTACTTGCCATTTGTTACTGGTGATCAGACATTTTGCACAACTTTTGAAACAATAGGAGTTTTACATGCTGCAGATAGCATCACCCACTAGCCCGGCTTTGCATTGCCTGACTAATTGTCTATGGAGAAGTTTGTCACTGTGAGATGGCACACCCTTTTCTGCTGAGGACATCTTTGATATTATCAGATAACATAACTTGCTCTTTTAAAGACAGTTCTGAAAAAGTAATGTCTTGTAACTACTAATTTTTATTTTCAGACAGAATAAAGTAAATTCTGAATAGCTATTATTTTTATGCTTGCTTATTTTATGCATTAAAGAGAATTTTTCACATTTCAAAGCAAGTATTACACATTTAAAAGATTAATTCAACTGAGATATGATCTTGGAAAAACAACAGCAACAACAAACCTAGGAAAATATTATTAAATCCCATGAGCCTTTATCCTCTTTATTGATCTTCTTCATTCCTGTAATCATAAAATATAACCTGCAATTAGCTGACTATTATAAAATGCTTTTATCAGTAGTTGTGCTTGAAGTTATTTGCTGTCTATCAAGGTGAACAGGCTTTGCCCTGTCTTCACAATTGTCTTGCGCAATGCTGAGGGTTACACTATGCAAAGAGAAAACTCTTCTTTCAGCAAACTTGTAAATCCATGCTTGAAGTTTCAATTTATTTCCTATTTAACACAATAGAATGCTATTTTATTGATTAGTTTGGTTAATTAGTTTTTTTTACTTACCTTATCAGCAACTATTCCTGAAAACAACTAACCTCACTGTTGTTTCCCCATGAAGATTTTTTAGAAATCTGTAAACTACAATGCGTAAGAATCTTGTATTTGATTGGTTTCACTAACATCTTTTTTATATTTCACATCTTACTTTCATGTTAAATTTACATTTGTAATTACATAACACTTAAATAAGCAATATTAGGCATTACTTTAAATATTATATCTGTATGTAAGTTTTTTTTTAAAAAAGTAATATCTCTGCTTAGAAGATGCAATATCCACTGCAATGAGTTATAGGGCATGCAGTGGTTTCATATTTATGGCACTACTGGAGAATGTGGGTGCCTTAATGAATATAATCACATCAGAACTGCTTTATTTTATGATCATTTATGCTTAAATAATTTTGAAAGTTTAAAATAGAATTGTAGTGTCCTGTAAAAGCAAAGACCGAAGGGATACCTCATTTTTTCTACAAGTAACTGAAAGGAGGCTCTAACTATGTGGGGGGTTAGTCTCTACTCACAAATATCAATGGATGAGATGAAAGAAAATGGCATCAAATTACACCAGGGAAGGTTCAGATTGTATATTAGGAAAGAATTCTTCACCAAAAGTGTTACCAAGCATTGGAATAGTCTACCCAGGGAAGTGGTTGAGTACTCACCCCTGCAATTATTTAAAAGACACATAGATGTAGCAGGTAGGGACATAGTTTAGTGGTGGGCTTGGTGGTGTCAGGTTGTGATTTAGTTCAATGACCTTGGGGGTCTTTGCCAGCCTAAATGACTCTATGATCACTAGTCCAATGCAAGCTAACTCTTACAAGAATTAATTTGTAGTTTCCAGGATTGATTATGTTTTTGAAGTTTTGAGATCAGGACGTCTGCATCTTCCAAAAAATAGTGGTCTGATTTGTTAAAGACTGTTAGAAATTATTACCCTTGATCAATTTTTATAAAAACAGATAATTCAGTAAACAGTTTTAAAGGTCTAGTATTTATAGCAAAATACCTGTAATTATTTTAAAAAGGGATTGATGGTTATCTTAGGCTGAGAATTAAGAAGTAAGGCAATAGAAGAAAAGTTGGCAATGTAGGCTAAACCTGGTTATAGTTTTAGCAAACCTCAATCATTTTCTTGGCCACAGATATTGAAGATAACTTCCCTACCCTGCACGTGAACTACATGGGAAAGTAATAATCACAGGAAAAGAAGAAAAAGAAAGCACTGATGGAATACATACATGAAGTTCTTCTATTGTAATTCTATTGTAATGTATTTTTTTTCTGTATCACATTTCATGTGACATATTTTTTTAACTAAGCTAGTGGTGTCCAGGTCAACAGTAATGGTGACTTCTCTGGGGAGCTAGGTCTTCTATTAGTAGAAACATTATCTGGGGATCTTACTCAGAACACTTTATCTTTGTGTCCATCAGACTACGTATCAGAAAACACCTAAACATTTTAGGAAAATAATGTGTAATGTCTATGAAAACAGTCTAAATTTCACCTTATTTTTTTTCTTCAGAAGGTAGATCATCACTTTCTAAGTCTTGTACTTTCTTAAGGGTTTTTAATGAAACTTGCTTTTGTGGTCCACTAGCTGGAAGTTGTATCACAAGCAACAAAGACATTAAATTGAAATGGTATTCACTGCCAAGTAGTCTCTGTATGCTTATTTAGTATCTGTAGTGGAACTTCTTAACATACTTCCACGAAGGGGAGCAGATTTCATTTACTTAGATACCGTGAAAGAATAACAGCAAGAAAAGACATCCAGTTGCACAAGTAAACTTTTGATATCACCAGGCACATTGAAGAAATGAAGAAAAAACTAAGTGGTGCATCCAGAAACAGTCAGTGTGTTTTGTATCTAGAAGGGGAGGAAGTGATGCTGGTCAAAAGCCCTTGCCACTGACCAATCAAGTTGGTAACTTTTACCCTTCATCTCCATCCATTCTTCTTCTGACTTGATCCCATTGCCTTGTCACCAGGAAAACATACACAAGGCAAAGACTTCAGCTTCTGCAGATGTAAGGCTCTAGCACAGTGGAAAAATTCAACACTTGTGTCTCTGCCTCTTTGGCTCTGGCCCATACTGATGTGTCCACACAAATGGACTCTGCATACTTGTTCTGGGGTTGGTCTTTTTGTCTGACATCCTAAAACTTCTCTGCAACAAGACTACGCATAGCTCTAGATAAAAGTTTTGCCCAGGCAGCTGGGCCCTGAGAGGATATTTTACCAACAATGGTCAATACCTCTCAGTCCATTTTCTGTCTTTTCAGATGAGAAAATCTAGTATTAACAAACATGACTGATTGTTGTAGTTAATAACAGCTGACAAATTCATGGATTTTGGTATTCATATGCTCTTACCTCACAAAGTAAATGTCACAGAAAAACACTGATAATTTTTTAAAATTAGGACTTTTTAAAGAAGAAAATAGAACTTTGATATGTAAGAGACAGCTCATCTTACAAAAAATACCACCTTACTTTTAGAATAAATTTATAATGTGGCCTTTTCAAGTATTTTTTTCTTCCACTTCTTTTTTTTATCTCTTCTTGATCGTTTGGTGTTTTTTTGCTCTTAATATGACATTTAGTTGAGTTCTCTCAGAAGCTGGCAGATGTTTATGTGTAATGTCAGCATGAAATATTAATTTCTTATGATAACCCACTCCTTATGAGTTCCTCTATTTCTCAGTAGTTGACACAGATAATAGTGTGGTGATAGAGCATCATGTAGTTGCCTGTATAACTCATATCAGAAAGTACTTTGAAAAGTGTTTTGTCACAGATGTAGTAAGAGTTTTTTCAAAGAACTGGATTTATTAATGTAAGTGATAATATGGGATTTGGCACTGTGTTGGGTGCAGCATTGATTGAGAGGTGATGAATATGCATTTCTTATTGAATTAGTTTGCCTGAAGATATATTCTTCAGCCTGAGATTCCATGTATTTTTTTTTCCATTCACCCTTTCATAATTCAGTCTACTACTCAACTACTATCAGCTTGGCAGATGTGTCATGAAATTTCATTCATACCTTTGAGAATTCTCTGCAGTCTGTATGATGAGGACTACGATTTTAAGTGTTAAGTGTCTGTATGTTTTATGTTGTAATTCAAGCACTTAGGCTGTTTGCTCCAATTTCTCATCCAATGCAATGTTTGTGGAATTTTCTGGAGATAGAATACTTACATTAGTAAGAACAGTAATGCTTAATAACCACAGAAATACTTGTATGAGGTCATCTGCTTTCAGTTAGAATCAGGGCTGCCATGGTTATTTTCCTACAAGTGTCTTAATCGAGCAATGGTTCACTGTTTTGTGGAAAGACCAAATTCCAAGAGCTTTCAGGGTTAAAGTGTCACAGGATAGAAAGCATCTCAGATACCCTGATTAAGTCACCAACAAAAGTTTAAGAGTATGTCTTTCTCCCCAGATGAAAACACAAATCCATGGTCCTGCAACTAACTGATGAGGTCATACAGACACTGGTCTTGAGATCAGCAGTTTTGTACTTTATACATCTAGTCAGCCATTACAGTTAATACAGTCACTTTAAAATTGGTCTTAAATTCTTCTAACAGGAGTGCTGATGCAACAAAGAGATTGTCTTTGGCTCTCTACTGAATGTTTTGTCAGTTTCAAAGGTTTTGAGGCCCACAATGAGTTCTGTGGTGCCACGGATATATTACTGGCCTTTTTATTGTCCTTGATGCCCTTGATTTATTCAGATAGCAAATGTCATAGTTAATGAATGCAAAATGATATTGATGTTTCTAAAATAGAAGTTGCAGTAATTGTATTAGAAGGTGTTTTTAATGGGCAATAATGCTAAAAATAAGTAAAAGGTAAACTTATTAGAGAAATTCAGTTTAATCAAAGTTCAATAGCCGCTAGAAATAAGTATACCATTTCTTATTCCAAGAATGCTTAAGTTGACTTGGCTACTTAATACCACATAAACCTATTATCACAAACAGGTCTGAATGTAAACTTGAATTTCATGTGCTCTATTCAGCTCTCCTCAGAACTTAACAGGTTTCTTCACAAATAGCAAAAAATTTCAAAATGTGGCACACATTCATTTTAAGACAGAGAGGTGAAACATGCAAAATGGAAATGGAAATTCTCTCTATTGAAATAAATTTTCAAATTTTGTGTTTCTCTTATAAATAATATTCTATCACATTTCATTGAATATATTTAATTTTGCCCTGACTAAAATACATGGAATATAAAAAATATCATTAATGAAAAAGAAATTGGGGAAAAATGTTATACACATAAAAGAAAAGAATCTTCATTCATTAAATAAGATGGAAAGGAATACATGCCATTAACTCTAGCATTAGACCTAAGAACAAAATAATTTATTTATAGCTAATTTATTTATAGCTGAGTCTCTAAGCAAAAAAAAAAAAAAAAAAAAAAAAAAAAAAAAAAAAAAAAAAAAATCAAACTGAACAACAACAACAAAAACCCCAAAAGCTAACCAAACGAAAATAAACAAAGAAAAAACCCAGCTCTAACAGTGAGAAGTAAGTTCTAATAGTTGGAAAGGAACAAGAATTGAGAAGACATACCTCTTATACTTTTCTTGAAAGTGGTCATTAAGGGTCATGATAAGAATGCTTTTCATGAAATAGCCCAGGCTAGTACATAACAGGGCTCCAGAATGTGTATCCTGTGTCTTTAATTTTTTCAGTTACAAGTTTTTTAGAACTTTGCTGTGTTCTTTAATTTAACATGTTACCATCAGGACACATTTCTTTTTCTTTTCTCTCCCTCTTGGACAAAGCTCATTTTTCTTGACTAATGTAAGAGCCTGACCTATGAATTCCAGCAAAGCAGACACTGATGTGTTTCAACTGCAACCCAATGCCACTGGATAATTCTTTGTGCCTTTGCAAAACAGGTTTAACAGAAACTAAGTGAAAGATATTGTATCACTTGCAATTGGAAACACAGATGACATCCCCGAAGAGTTGTCCTCTATTACATCAGATGAAAGATTTGGTACATTAAAGATAAAACCCAGAACAATGTGGCTAGTATTTGAATTAAAAAGTCATACATTGTTAGGTCAATTAATATAGTCTTTGGGACAGATTTCAGTAATAAATTCTTGGTTAAAATTAAAATTAGATTATTGTTTTTATTTTAAAAAATGCTATGTGTTTTAATGTGTAAGTGACCTTGCACAGCATGAATATAGTTACACTACATTCAACAGCTGTATTCTGTGACAACAACAGTATTTTATGGTAGCAGAAACATTTCCCTTGAAATAACTTTTTTTAGGAAGTTTTGACTTGAAGTGAAAACAAAATCCAAAAAACTCTTTAAAGGCTGCCCTACAGGATTTTCAGACAAACTTGGTGTAACATATGCAGAAAGAATTTTTCACTTTTTTTTAAAATTCAGTTCGTAATGTTTCTCTAATATTTATTTCATGTTACTATTTTATCAGAATGCTCTCATCCTGTGAGATAGCAGTTTTGAAATTCTCTGTGCATTCATAGCTGCAAGGTGCAATTATAGCTACAGGCAGAGGAGTAAAGCCATCTGAGATAAACTGGAAAGTATTTACCTTACTTTCTAAAAGAATATGCAAGCTGATTTGGTCAATTCTTAGCTTATGCAGAATTTTATAACTAGAACTTTCAGAAAATGTAAGCTATATATTATAATCTAAAGTTTAGATAGATTGCAGAGTGAATCTGTGAATCATGGAATCTGAAACCTTCCATGGAAACATACGATTTTTAAAAGTACATGCTGGGAAAAAGCTCTCCAGAACAGTTTATCTGATGGAGAAATAAGGACATGAACATGTAGCTCATTGTAGGATACTTACTAAGCTGAAGTATGTGAGAATAAAAGCTCCTACTTTGCTTGAAACTGAAGAAGACATGCTCAAGACCCCACCCTAAGTATTTAAAAACAGTTGTTCTCTCTCTTACTAATTTTCTATGAATTTTCACTAAAACTTCCAAGTCTCTCTTTTAATCAATATTTATATATTTCTAGGTTATCAGCAAAAGTATTTGTTGCCCAGTTTGCTGATATATCACTTAATTATCTAATGCTTAAGTCTGTAATAAGGAAGTGACATGGTAGGGTTTAAATACGCAGTTACACCATTTTCATTAGGCATTTCTAAAACTGTATAGTGTAGCAAACATATAGGACCTGGGGAACTTGTGTTAACTAGGGAAACACAGTTATTATCACTCAGTCTTTAGATGGCTTACAAAATTCAGCGAGTTTCATAAAAGAAAATTCTTAGTATCTTCTGTGTGTTGGAAAACACCTAGAACATCTAATACATATCATCAAACAGTACAGATGAAAAGAGCAGCTTAAATTAACTCTACATCTCAGAGAAAAGCTTAGCATTTAAGATTTGGGTTAAGAAAATTCTGTTATTGAAAGTACAGGGCAGTACTTTGTTAAGGCAAGAGAATTGTTTTGTTGTTCTTAGGTTCAGCTGACGGATGAACTTCAACAAAACCCCCAAAAAGCAAGAAAATAATAAATTATACAGAACACTGACCAGTTAGGAGGTAACGTCATGGCCTGTTGATAGTACGAAGGTGTTGTTGGAATATGTCAGGTTATCTTGTTTAAATATTTTCTTCAGAGCTGGCATCTCTCAAGCGATAAGAAGAAATTAATGAAAAGTAATGTCTTTCACAGATGAAAAAATCCCCAGTAGCACATACCACATCAGTGTCTGTCAGCTTATTCCCAGGAATACTCCAAATGATTTTGAGTGTCTTTCAAAAACTGCAAGATAATTCAAAAAAGCTTGTTGTAAAAGAGAGGTAAGAATGTTGATTGTTGAGATGGGTGATTCAAACATTGATTAACTGCTCTAAGGACACTTCTGCATGAGAAGTCAATACTGAGTAACTTGTATCCAATAAATTCACATTCTAGCTTATTATGTAGTAGTTCCCACAGGCAGACAAGCTGTCAGTGTCAACTGATTTAGTCGGTATTCAGTTTTTTCTGTAGATATATTAGTCCAAATGTGGGGTTCTTGTGCTTGTGGCTTTTGTCAGGTTTTTTTGGTGGAGGACAGTGTATTTTGGGCTTTTTGGGTTTTTTTTGTTGGTTGGATGTGTTTGCTATTGTTGTTTGGGGTTTTTTAGTTGTTATTGTTTCTCTTATTTTGGGGGGGATCTTTTTGTTGGTTTGGTTTGGTTTCGTTTTGTTTGGTTTTTATTTTTACATTAGGGGTCTTTCAATTCAAATTCATTGAAATTTTAACAAGACTAGAAAATTTTTCCTGTGTTTGATGTTAGCCTTATGAGATAGTTGGAGTTGATCAAATGTGTCATAACAAACCATTTGTACTACTCTCAGGGAAACTTGACACAAATTATATAAGTCTCCCTGTGGCACTAAACAGCATGTTACATGGTTGAAATACTGCAGATGGTGCTCAAGAAGGAGGGGAAAAAAAAGCCTAAATAAACAGTATAATATTACAAATGAAGAAAAATGCATGTTGATGGTGTTTCTTCTCTTATTTTTGTCTGTTTAGACCAACATCAACAAAACCACATAAAGTGACCCCTTTATGTATAATCTTTAAAAAAGTGATTTATAAAGTGACTATGGAAAAGGAAAATAAGATTATGCATCAACTTGACAGAAAAAGAAATGGAAAGAAAACTATAGAGTATATTAAAATATATGTTTCAAGTGTAACTAGGGGCTCGTTATCAATATTAAGAAGTAAAAAGGCGCTTGACTACATAGAATGCAAAGATAAAAATGCTAAGTATTTGAAAAGCTAAGTCTTAAAGAAGGAAATTTGAAGAATATATGATGTAATTATTGGTGATATGTTCTTTCTGAATTCCATCATGGACTTCACTAAATATATTTTACTTTTATTAGTTTTATTGTGTTATAGTCTTTGCTATTTTCACACATCAAAGCACTGTCATGCCATATATTTTCCCTCTGACTATACCTGCAGAATTCCCCCTTTCCCTAAGCAGGCGAAATGTACCATCAACTCCAAGGGCGCTGATAGTGCTACTCCCGTTAATGAACTTCTAGGGAATTCCTATGGGAATGCGTTCCATACCCAGCCAAAAAAAGCCCTAATTAAAAGTCCCCTCCAGGACACCTGACCACCCTTGAGCTGATTGTTACAGCATGTTAACCTCCTGCATCTCCTCACCCATCAGGCTGTGCCTTACTTACAGGCTGATGTTTGTGTTTAGTGGCTTCTTTAACTAAAGATATATAATTTGCTGTGATTGGTATGACTTGAATTGTCCCCTGACTGTCCTACTTACTATTATTTTCCTAGCTATATGCTTCCTGTTGTATAACTATGATATTTTATTGTCTCAGCTTCTCTACTGATTAAGTAGTAAAAGTGCCCTTCACATTCTGCTTCCTTGGTTATTAATAGGGAAAGAACAAAAATGTTTTAACTACATGCATCTCATACACAGAGCTGTCAAAAATACAGTAATTTGTTTATGAATTCTCATATCCTAACTTACTCCTACAGTTTTGCTTTCATAATGGAAATAAGTTAAATTTCTTCTGAGTTTGTTGATGCTTAGAAAAGTTTTCTTGCAATTTGAGGTTAAGTTTTTTGATATTTCATGGCAACAACTGATTGAGCTGCTCAGGATAGTGTGATAGTGATAACCATTGTCTCAAATTGTATGCAATTGTTGTTTAAATCTAAAGATAATGCCCAAGCAATTACAGTCTATCTTGTTGGATCTCACAGGCTTTTTTCCCTACTTTTCCCTTTCAAATGAATTCTGTTCTGTGTTGTGGTGAACATTTCTCTTACTCAGCACTGTCCCATCTCTACTATGTCCACCCTGAATACCTGCTACATTCATGTTTTACTGTGCTAAACATAGCTGTTTGTTTAGAGTTCTTTCTGCGAACTTTCACTGACATAATATCATTAGCATAATATAGCATCATATGGGTTAATCTAGTGTAGCATGGTGTGTCATGATGCAGTATGGTTTAGCCTGACATAATATAATGTAACACTGCAGACTCAAACATCTGTATTTTTTTAACCATTGGCTGAAAGTTATAGAATTGTGTTTATCTTACTACTGCACTATGATGCCTTCTCTGTAAAGGATAAAAATATTCTTCAAACAAACTTATTGCAATTATATGCAATATAGAATGATTGTCATAGCATCCAATAATGATTACCCAAGAAAGTAAAAAGAATTATCCTAGTATATTATAAAACAATTTTTGTTGTGTTACACTTTGAAATTTCTCAAGCAATGAAATTGCTGTAAAAGGGAAACACATGGAATGATCTGGTATTTATTGACAGAAACTTGGAAATTAGCAAAATCAATGTATCCATCTACAACTAATAGATGTCTTTAGTATTGCCTTTAATGTTGTTTGCTTTTGCTGTTCCATCCAAAATTTGGATCAGAAAGCTGATCTGATAAGATCCTCATCACTAAATTATGCTGCTTTCATTGATTCAGGCTTCACTGAAAGGCAGATTTCTTAGGTGGATAATGCTGGGTTTATTTCAGTGTCACACTAAACTGTACTCAGTTTCAATGAACAGTCAGCAATATTTCCCTTCAAAATCCTCTTCCCTGTGTTTTAATTCTGCATGACATCACTCTCCAAAATAAGCCTCCTGCATATTCTTACTGGTCGCATCCTGACAATGCTTGTAAATCGTTACTAAAATGTGTTGATAACAATCCAGCTCCATAATGCCTACAATGCTTCTCCACAAGACACTAAATAAATCTTCAAACATAAACACAGGCTTTGTGAGAGGTTTATGAATTGTTCTTCAAAAAGTCTATTTCCTTTTGTGTTTTGGAAATTATCTCTTTCTCATATAACAAAAAATTGCTGTTTTTTCCCCTTCTTATATTAGCTTTGCTTTCCTGATAGGAAATAGAACATTCAAAGGCTTTTGCATGAGGAAGAGAAATATTGTATAATTTCTCCCTGAGGATATATTTCTGGATAATTTGTGAAGAGGACCCCTGCTTTTCTGTCTTTCCTTTGCATTTAAAGTTTGGTTTTTTTTTTTTATTAGGCAAATAATTTTTTTTAAAAAAGTACTGTTTAAACAGTAATCCTAGATATCAGTGAGAATACTTACAGTCTTTATTTCTTCTTTTTTTCCCAATTACCTAACTTTTTCAATTAATAAGTAAACTTTTTAAAAAATCTGTGATTGACTGGACTCTCTGTTTGTCAATTCATGGTTATGATCTGTTTATGCTATTGTCCTTTAAACATTTATGTCAGCGTAGTGCAATTTTAAAGACCTTCATTTTAATACTATTCTATGACTAAAATATTTTTGAAAAATAATTGCCATAAAATTTAAAACTTGTTTAATGTATATATCTTAAATAAGATAGCAAAATAATTCATGTTGTAAAATAATTCAAAGGGGCAGGACTCATCAAAATACAGGAAATAAATTCAGAGATTGTCTATTTTTCAAGTGACTATACAGCAGTTGCTTTAGCCCTCATGAATTTCATATAAAAAATGGAGCAAAAGTTAAATAATTTTGTGTGACTTCATAGAGTATTAACTGTGAAACACGGAGTATTAAATGTGAAACAGAATTCCATGTTCTTTCTCCCAAAAATGTAAAACTATGTGTTTTTAAGATATGGTTGACAAACAAGCTTTGAGTTTACCCTTTGAGAATATCACATGATTCTGCATTAAACCCAGTGGAGAGAGCTGTGTTTCACAGCAGTCCCAGATAAGCCTGTGGCTTTGTAAATCTTTCACATAGTTTATTATAAATGCTTAATAGCCCCTGGATAAGCCCTGACTTAACTTATTTGGCTGCATGTTTTTGTTTACCACATTTTTATATGCAGAGATCAGTAAGCTTTATTATTTTGTACTGTAAATAAACATTATAATCAGGTATAATCACCAGAAGCAAAATGTTACTAATGTTTGTTTTATTGAGAGATATGTTGTAGAAAGTATTTTGTTTAAAACTCATTTTTATAATGCTATTTTAGTTTCTCTTTGGTCATTTGCCTCAGTAAAAAATATGAAATGTGTTGGTTTTTTTAATAAGCTTCAGAAATTTATTTATTTTTACAAGACTCTCCAGAGGGATAAAATATTTTCAAATATACTTCAAAGAAAAACCAGTGTGAAAATCTAGTCTGTTCTAAAAATGAAAGATAAACACTGTTGACTGCATTCTGTTGTATTAAATAATGAAATAAATATTATATTTCTCAAAATATAAATCTGTACTACAAATGTCCTGTAGCAGAGGAACAAAAATTTCTATTACATGGTCAAATCTTCATGTAGACTGGAAATTTGTTTGGAGGATATCATAATTGCACTACTTCATGAGCCACTGCAAACTATGTATTTTCTGAGAGCTTCCTTCAGAAATCAATCAGTGTATAAATTTGTAGTAAAAATCAGCATTTGGTCCTTTGCACTACTATTCTCCAAAAGATTAATAATATACAGTGCAGGCCCAGAGACCAGTGTCTGCATATCCTCCCAGAAAACACAATTCTAGTAAAGTTATGACTTGTGCAGTTGACTGAAGTAGGAAAGTGGAGATTGCTTCAAGCTTTGTCAAACATCATCTGTCTTTCTGCACTCCTTCCAACTTGCTTTCCACTAAAGCTTGGATTTTTCAATTATTTCCTCACTCTCAGAACTATAATTTTTGGGTTACCTGAATCTCAGAAAAATGCCATTCCAACAATTACAAGTAGCTAGCCTTTGGTAAGAAGTATTTTATTGAGCAATGGCCATGGAAACAGGAGATGTCTAGTATGTCCTGGATTAGCAGTGTAGAAGCACCTGGTGCATCCTCCTTAGCACAATAATAATTACATTTCTAACACCTTAGCAAGTACTGGAATAATCATGTGGGTGCAAGGAACTAAAAAGGACAAATTATGCTTTTTTCTTTTTTTTCCACTGTGGAAAAATGACAATATTCACTGTCATGAAAATCAGAAATATGAAGACTGTCGCTGTTAAAAACCCACACATTATGTTTGCAAAGTTAAAAAACTGAAGTGGAACTAAAAGAAAATACTCTTTTGGACTACTTTAGCTCTTTCTTATATGTATTTTGCAGTTATTTTTAAAATATGGCAGTTCTTCAAAATTAAAGATCATGACATTGGTAAGCTCATGGCATTTTATTCGTACAAGATTTGTTGATATATTCTTTGATATAATTTTTCCCTGATTTTAATTTTTTCCAAAGAGATCATGGAATGATACAAATAAACTACATGTGAATCATGTAGCTTTTGCATTTGTGTATAAAATTAATTTTATTATCTTGTGTTTTGTCTCCAGACAGTTTTCTGAATTGTAGACAAAATATGACAGCATGGTGGCAATTAATAGTGAATAAATTCTTTCTTTTTTTGACCTGCCTTAGGTCTTTGTGCTGTGCAGCATTTCCCTACATTGACTTGGAGGCTTAATAGGTGTTAATAGCAGTGTCTTCTCTCTGCTCTCATTTGGACTCTTTAGACATCCTCAAAAGGGCATAATGTAAACAGGTGCATTTACAGGGTGTTCCTTTTCTGGGCAGTAAAACACATCTAGCAGAACCTCTTGCAACTTACAGAGGACAAACTGTGGTTTCAGTCACTAAGGTCATCTCTCAGACAGATTTTTTGTGAGGAATTGACCAAGGTTACTTCTCAGAGTTGACATCTTGTACAGTATACAAACATAAATCAAGAGTAGCTTTTATTTGCCTCATATTCATGATAAAAAGCTTTACAGTTTGACCTTCACAAGACACATGTTCTAACCAAATTCCATAATAAAAGTCACCTTTAAAGAAAGAAAAAGGACAAATAGAATAACAAGAATTTGTTTCATCGTGTATCCTACAGGGAGGCCACTCATCATGTTGTTTATTCTTATAAACACTGTGCTTTGGCAATAAAAGTTTATTTTCATATTAGTAAAAACATGGAAAATGAACTTTGAAATTAATTAACTGTTTATTTATGCATTTTCCTATTGTAGAATTAGCCTGCAGGCTAACAAAATGTTAGCTTGCCTAAAGGATGTTCATTTAAATTAATAGTGAAAATTTTTCTGACAGCTGGTAATTTGCTTATTTACAGCTTCCATATTAAATCTTCAAATATAGTAGATACAAATTAATAACCTTCAGCTGAAGGGCCCTTGTTCCCTTTTGATTATTCCAGTTGCAGAGAGATGAAACTTCCTTTTGCCTTTTCTATTTCCAATACTCATCTTGTGACACCCTATCCATGTTTTCTTCCTTTCACATAATGTTCAGATATGTTGCTATAAAGAGGAAATAATTATTTAGAGGCCAATTGTATACATAATTCTGAATTAGTTAGTTGTGGATTTAAACTCTCATACCCTGGATTCCCTTTATTTTCTTCCCAAGAGTGATTGTTTTCATGCAACTTTCATTTCATACCGCAAGCATAAGGCAAAAGCAGGTGATTGGATTATTGTAAACACCTAAAAGCACACACAGACATGAAAAGGGTTCATAGATCCCGTTACTAAGAAAGCTGTAAATTTTGGATGTTATTTAGGTTATCAGTTTTAATATAATCTTTTTTATGTTATCCGTGCTTTTTATTACTGCATCTCTCATACCTGGGGTATTTGTTCAAGAACTGACCTGCCCACATACCACTCTTTCTTAGGGGAAACACTTTTGCAGTCTTCACTGTCTCCTGATCATTCTGAAATGCAGCTGCTCAGTTAAAACCCTACCCCTTAATAAATTAAAATTCTCAAAAACGTCTGAAATCATCCCATTGGCACACACACATGCCCAGGCAAAAAAAAGATAGGAAAGGTGTACATTTTTAGCATGCACCATAAGCTGAGTAACAGATACAGCAGCAGTAACAGTGAAATAGTCACAGGATGTGCCAGAATTCTGAGGATTCAAGGAATTGTCTTTTCAGTACTATTTTCATTTTTACAGCTGGGATTTACACAAAAATACATTCATCCATGCAAATGTCATGATGTCTTCCAGGTACTTTTAATGAACCTCAGTTAACTCTTAAATTTAACCCACACACTGAACACATTGTTGAACTTATTGACTGCATTTGTAAATGGGACAATTCATCTGTTTGTCTAGCAAGTCATTTTGAAAAATAATACCACCTACATTTTTTCCCAGGGCAACAGGAGAACTTTATTCCAAACCCATTAAAAGTGATACAAGATGCAGTAATTACTTTTGTTGTGCTTTTTTATTGGTGTTAGTATTAATAAAAATTAACATTAATAGGGAAAATCTTAAATACTTTTTAAAATTTAGTAAAATAAAAGGAATCCATAAATGGGGAATTAGTTGGTCTGGGGAAACCCATGGAGTTAATGACACTTAGAATATAGTAGAAAATGAAGTAGTCAGTAAAGATATTTGGTATTTATTTTCCTACAAAAGAGCTTTGTGTTTTTGAGAATATGCTTAGTTTGAGAGTTTAGCTATTGAGTTTAATACTGAGGAAATTGACAGTAAAAGCATGAAATGATTTGATAATATTTTTCCAGGTTACTTCTTAGAACAGAGTTCTACCTTAAAAGTATATATTTTCTTCTTCTTCTTTATTTAAAAAAAAAAAAAAAAATATTATCATAGAATGACAGAATAAGTTGTTTGAAAAGGACCTGAAAAGTCACCCAGTTCCCCCCTATAGCAGGGATGTTTCCACTAAACCAGCTTACCCAGAGCCCCATCCAGACTGGCCTTGAACATCTCCATGAACAGGGAGCTCACAACCACTCTGGGTAACCTGTTTCAGTGCCTCTCCATCCTCACAGTAAAGAATTTCTTTCTTATGTCAAATCTAAACTTCAGCTTGAGTCCAATCCCCCTTGTGCTATCACTACAAGACCTTATAAAAAGTCCCTTTTATGGGTTTTCCATAACATAACACTGAAGCATTAAAGAACACTGTAGTGGGAAGCAAAATTTTCCCACATGATCCAATCTGCTATAGGGGAAAAACCAAAACCTTTTTGGGTTTTGCCCACATCAACTGCATGCAAGAGTACATCCTTTGGTCTTGATCTAAACTTTCTTATTAGTCACATCATTTTACATGCTCCTTTACTCCTAAAATCTACATTTGTAAGAGAAAAGTTGACTACATTATTTATAAAAAATGTGTATAATGGAATGATACTGTGTTTTCCTTCATTTGTGGGAATGTAGTATTTTTTTTTTTTTTTTTGTGTTTTAGGTACCTGACCTGAAACTCCTCATATGTGATTTTAACAACTTTTGGATCTTCACATGGCAAATAGAAAAGTCCATGCCTTTTTAATTTTTAATTTTATCTTAACATCTCTATTGATTACACTAAAGACCTAGAACAGTTTTTCTACAAGACAAACATGCACTTGAAAAAAAATCCCAATCTCCATCTTTCATGTTAAATTTCTCAAATTATTAAATACTGAAATCCCTGTGCTTGTGTTCTCCATTTTCAAAGTCTGAAAGACAGTAGCAGTAACCTGTATTTCAGTTTGAGGAACATAAATTAATTTTTGGTGAGAACATAATGTGATATCAGATAGTAAGAGTAAATTAATGAGGTGATCTGGTAAAAAATAATTTTCAGCTTACTCCAAAAAGTGAGCAGGGCATGCAGAGCATTGCAGAGGTCTACAGAATAAACAATACATCAAAAAAAAATAGTTAATACACTTCTGCTCAAAGTACACATTTGTTTGGGCTTTTGAAATATACTGGGTCTATACAAAACAGCAAACTATGTAATATAAACACTCAGAAAGATACATTTTGGCCCTTGGAGAACAACTGCACATAGAAAGTATAGTGTTTGGAGGTAAGTTTGTGTAGTTCATCAAAAAGAAGCTGAGTTTGCTTAGAGCACAAACATTCAGTTTTCTCATGGAATGTTTTCCACCGATTTTTTCTTAGAGATTTAGTTCATTAATTGATTTTTCTTCCAGTTATACAAATGTAGTCTGGTGTCTCATAAATATGTGAAAATCAAAATAAATATTCAAATTATCACTTCAATGAAAGCACAAAAACAGACAGTTTAACTAATTTCATTGCCTTTTCTTTAGATTTGAATAGCTGTGCTACATATTGTTTCCAATGTTATGCAAAAAAATCAATGATGGTCCCTATTTTAAGAATATAAGAACAAAAGATTATACAGTGCTATTAAGGGATTATGCTTTATGCACAGTTTAGACAATTTTGTGGTAGGATTCCCTTTCAGAAAAAAAAAAAAAAAAGATTTTATTTCAGCAATCCAGACATAATTCATGTGAGTGAATTTTCTGGGTCTATACAATCAGTTTAAAGTAGGTCTTCTCTTCTGGGTTCTATCTATTGTGTCCTGAGATTCTATTTTCATAGGCCCTTAAGAAAAAAGTTTTACATAATAGTATCAACTACAAAATATGATGAGTAAATAGATATATATAGATATATAGACAATACTTAGATGCTTTTTCATCAAATATTGTATTGTTGCAAAGTATTATTAAAACTCATGTTGTTCAGTGTACTTCAGTCATTTATGATTTCTTACTTTTTCAGATGGGAGCTTTTCATTGCCAAGATCTTATTTGAAAGAATTTTATTTGGAAAGTTAAAGAACATAAAGATTGGATAATTTGTCTGAGAATGTTATTATTTTACTTAGGGATGATCTGATATAGTTCTTAATGCTTTTGATAAAGCTAAATTGATTACTTTCAGTTTTGAATTTGTCAGGCATTGTGGGTTTTTTAATTGTTTAAATAACGGTGTTGCAGAATTTTAGTTTTAGACATTTTTCTCACAGTTGAGTTTTTGGAATCTCACGTTCTAGCACAGAGTACAATGGATTACATTTATTTTTTCATTTAACTTAATCAAAAGACTTCTCTGGCTTGCACATACAGTTGGTTATTTGTGTGCCACAATTCTCTCTGCTGATAGATGCACTGGAAAAAGGCATATGGATTTAGGTTCCATTTAGTTGTTTGGTATTTTCATACACAAGTCCTGTATAGTATACAGACTTGAATACAATAAGGAAAGCAGATGTTGATCAAAGGCTTCCATACAGTTTCACATGTATGTGAACACAGATTGGATTTTGCCCACCCTGTGTTAATCCTCATGGGTGCACTGCCTTGTACTCTGTCCTTACAACTTGAGAGAAACAAATAGTCAGATAACGACGGTGCAGTTTAAACTTAAGGCTAGATTGCTTTATGGAGTCGGTTAAAGTTTAATTCTTTACTCACACAGTGGAAACCACGTAAAATGCCAAAATGTCAAAACACACGCTGGGTGGGAATGTTTTTACTTTTCAAATCCGTATTAGCCATAAGGTGGCAGTGTGGCAACTATTTTTAACTGAAGTGGGAAAAAAGAGAATGGAAACTCTTGGTCGAATTTCCAAGGTATAGAAAAGTAATACAGCAACAGTTTTGGTGTTTTGGAAATCTTTTCTTTTCTTTTCTTTTCTTTTCTTTTCTTTTCTTTTCTTTTCTTTTCTTTTCTTTTCTTTTCTTTTCTTTTCTTTTCTTTTCTTTTCTTTTCTTTTCTTCCTTTTATTTTCCTTTTTCTTTTCTTTCTTTTCTTTCTTTTCTTTTCTCCTTTCCTTTCCTTTCCTTTCCTTTCCTTTCCTTTCCTTTTCTTTTCTTTTCTTTCTTTTCTTTCCTTTCCTTTCCTTTCCTTTCCTTTCCTTTCCTTTCCTTTCCTTTCCTTTCCTTTCCTTTCTTTCCTTTTCTTTTTCCTTTCCTTTCCTTTCCTTTCCTTTCCTTTCCTTTCCTTTCCTTTCCTTTCCTTTCCTTTCCTTTCCTTTCCTTTCCTTTCCTTTCCTTTTCTCTTTGCTTTCCTTTTATCTTTTTTCTTTTTTTCTTTTTTTTTCTTTTTTCTTTAAATGTATATACCTGGAGGGCATAGATGGCTGAAAGACAGAAATTCCTAGGAGTGAAACCTCATTTGCTACTACCTGACCTCTGGAAAGCTATAGTGTAAATATGTAAAAATACGATAAATGCATATTCTGCAAAATATTAATCTGATGCAGGATGAGACATTTAGTAACAAATATTTTTTAGAATACATTCCTTAAAGGAAATTCATTCTTTTCTTAAAGAAATAACAGTCCATTAAAACATTAGGAGAGCAACTGTGTGTATATGCATATAGTCACATAGATACACTCACATATGAAAACAATTCCAAAAATAAAACACATTCAAGCAAACTGAACTTTTACATTCACAAACACTATCTCTCTGTTTTCCTTCTCCTATATCCCCTAAGCATCCTTCCTAGGTAAACGCTGGAGATTTGACAAAAAAGAACTGGTAATGTTTCATGGATTCTTCACTGGTTTGAAGTACATCTTATCCTAGAAGCTTCTCAAAACAAATCTTGTAAAAATATTAATTGTATCACCAAAATACATGTAGAGGAGAACTCAATTCCTGTTTTTCTCAGATGTTTTCAGTAGGTTTGATCTCATTTCTGCAGTAGAAGCACACATATAGAAAGCATTTGGCCATTCCCACTTAATTCTGAACATGCAGATGGATAATGAAAAATCTGGATCAATACCAAATGTGCAATTTAGATACAGACCATGTATCAGAGTCTTTTCCTTCTAAAAAATATTTTCTATAAAGGCATGCCTTACAAAGCTAATAGAATTTCAGCACAGCAAAATCTCTAATTTAAATTAAAATATATTAATTGCAAATAAATTAAGAGAAAGAAAAAAAGAGTAATTAAATGTTCAGAATTAAATGCTTTTTTTTTCATTCTCTAAAACACATTAGTAATAATCACGGACTTTACTATTTTAATTGAAATTATCCAGCTTAAAATCAAGTTCCAGTCCCACATTTGCAGTGAATTTTTGGTTTTTATCCTTTGGATTAGCAGTTTTCTTGTTCAACTGATCTATACAAATCAGACAGTTACAAAAAAGCAAATAAAACCAGACATTTGGCTGTATTTAATCACTTTACTGCAAGTTGATAAAGACCAGCAGAATATAATTTTTTTATTCCACAAGGCTGCTAAAAGTTAGTGACTTCTTCAGAATTTCTTGTCATATATATGAAATTTTTTTCTAATTGGAAATATAAAACTAAGTATTTGCAAACATAGAAACTTTGCAGTTACCTTAAAAACAACAACAACAACAAAAAAAACCAAAACAAAAAATCCCCAACAAAACAAGCAAACAAAAAAGGAAACTAAAAATTCATGTGTTACCAGAGGAAAAATTATAGAAAGTGTATGTTCCTGAGGAGGTATTAATGTTGTCTTAAACTCTTATAAATTTTAGTCTGACAAATATTAGATCAAAGACATCTAGATGTTTCACCTATAGAATACTGGCATGGTTTTTGTAAATAAAAATTACTTGTTTCACCCAGTAAGTGATAAGCAGAACATTTTTGAAACTACTTAGGCATCAATAAAGCAGCTCAGGAGGAAAAAAGAAAGTATGTTAAAATGAGATCAAGAAACACCAACCATCAATAGATTCCACCTTTCAACCCCACAAAAAAAAACCCCAAACTCTAAACCAACCCACCAACCAACCAACCAGCTGTCTTTTTGCACATGTAGCATTAGAACTGATGAGAAATAAATTCAATCAAAAAAAGAAGAACATAAGTTACCAGTAATGCAGTGTTGCATAAGCTACTCAGTGCTCTAGGTGTCTGAATTAACTGTTGAAAAATAGACCATTTTACTCTTAGGTTTGCACCAGGGCATTTTGATTGGAGCACTTCTCTCTTGAGCACTACAAATTACAAGGGGAGGCAGGTGGCTACCTGCCTGGCTGGTCTCCTTGAAGAAGCAGGTCCCCAGACCATAAATATCCCATGGCACTGAATTGTGTCACCCCACCACAGGAATGGATCCACCTCCTGCCACCCCTTAAGCGGCTCCCCTTGCTGCAAGGCTGCTTGCATCTCCACATCCCTCAGTAATGAGCAGCTGTTCACCCCACGCAGGTGCCCAGGCACTGGCAGAGAGTGCTGCAGGAGTGGCCTCTGTGGAAAGAGGCTGAGGGGCTGCCCTGTGCTGGACACAGCTGGTCACAGCCACCTCCAGTGGACCCACCAGAGGACACAGCTGAGCCCCTATGAAAAGATCATGGTGCCTGGGAAAATGAGTTCACGGGGAAAATACTTTCCAAAAAGGACAAAGATGCTATACAGTCAGAAGGGGAAAAGTAGTGGGAGACATAAGGGTGAATGTTAAGGGTAGAGAGGGAAAGGGAGGAGCTACTCCAGGTGCCACCATAGGTATTTCTCTGTACTCAGTGGAGAGATGCAGATAGTGGAGCAGGGAAAAGGAGGAAGATGCACCAGAGACAAATCAGTGTATATTGACCACACTTCCCCTCCAAACATACCCTTCCAACACATTGCCTTGGGCACCTAGAGGAGTCAGGAATGAAAATTGAAGTTTAGCCTGACAGAAGGGTGATGAAAGGTGTTGCTTTAGTATTTGTATTTGTTTCTCACTACTTAAATCTATTTTATTGGGCAATAAATTAAACTTGTTCTCCTCCAAACCGAGTCTCTTTTGTCAATAAGAGTACTTAGTGAGTGATCTTCATGCCTTTTCCTTGACTCATGAGCTTTTTTCATCTTATTTCCTTCTCCTGAGGAGGGATGGTAAATGAGCAGCTGGGCAGACCTTGACTACTTCCCAAGGATTAGCATCACAACAGGCTTCTCAAATAAAGCCTAAACCTGTCACTAGTACCGGTCCATTTGCTTTCACAATTTTTAAACAGTTCAATCCTGTCTTTTGCCTCTCTTTGTTCATTAGAAGTAGAGGCATGTGTCCCAGGTCCTTGTGCAACTTGACCTATTTTAGCAGCACTGTGTCATCCTCTAGGTCTATATAGAAACATAATATTTCTCAGTCATTTTTTGCTTAATGTTGGTGCACCATTTTCTTCTCATATCATCCACATCTCTTGCTGTCTTCTGTATTCCTTATACTGTTTCAGATCTTTCCTCATTTGTCTTCTGTTTTGTAACACCTTATTCAGAAGCTCACTTTCCCACTGACAAACTAAACTACCTCTACAGAAGAGAAATAATGAGAGAAGCGTCATTATGTAAAACAAAGTTACAGGGGATGGGCGGGGGGATAGAAGAACAAAACTGAGGTTTTGTTCAAGGGTTCACAAGAGAATTGAACTGCAGTGAACAATGCTGCTTTCTTTGGCCTAGTTTAGGGGATCTTTTGTGCTTAATCTCTTAGAAATTCATCTTTGAAGGTTTTTTTCTCCCTCTGTGGATTCCTAGGCACCCTGTTGACATTCCTCTTTCCAAGTCAGCCAAAGCTAAAAGAAAACGCTGTTTGCGAGAGTATTTTTTGCTTTCTTACATCACAGAAAACATATGAGCCGAAAGCACAAGACTTTTTCTTATAGCACCATGTGTTTTGGACAGGTGTATCTCAGAACATAGGGATGATAAGGGGTGAAGAGTGGGCCACGACAAAAGCAATAAAACAGAAAAATTTCCAGGATGTAATCTTTCACATTTTTCCTCTTTTGTCTACTCAGCACATTAGTAATGAAATGAATCTGTTTCCTCAGCTGTTGTCATCTGGACAAGAAGAATTCTGATGTGTGAAGCCTCTCCAGCCTTTCCAGTCTGGATTTCATGCCACTTATTTTGTTCAAACTGTATAAGAAATTATAAAAGCAGAGAACCATAAGCTGGACCCCATCTCTTCTTGATGTTATACTGTCTTACAGACACGAGCATTGTTTAAAACATAGCATAAGAAAACAAGCAAAAAATCTCAATCAATGGAAAAAGGAATAAGAGTAGGAATAAGAAAATATGTGAGTTTGAATAATGGTCTCAGGCTATTTCTATTCTTTTCAGAAAAAGTATACTTTCTTTCAGATCCCTTGCTGGCCTTTCTTCTTGTCTTCGCAGTTAAGAAGAAAGAAACAAACTCTTAGTGAATAATTTAGTAATCTGTTTGGAAACATCTACCAAAATACAGAATGGAGAGAACTAGCCCTATGCAAGTCCAATTAGTTTCTTGCTTTTTACATGTTGTTCAGCCCTGAGTACCCAATGTGCCAACCACCAATAAGACAGTTTAAATATTTAGGGTTTTATTATATTCATAGTATGGCAGAGTTAAAATATTCCTAGGCTATTTAGTGATCAGTTGTTGATTTACTCTGTATTTTTTGCATCTTCCCTCCGCTCTTTTGTTTCTGCAAAACACATTTTTTTAAGAAACCTTAGCTATAGTTGACCTTCAAAGATGTGACAAAGGATTGACAATCATTTCCAACTCAGATTCTGCATGACACCACCAGTCATGAAAAAAAAATTTGAAACATCTGCAAGGAAAATTGCAGATCTCCACATTCCCAAGAACTATTATGCCATTTCCAGTACAGGAAGAGTGTCTGTTACTGTTTTTTGCAGGAAAGCTCTTCAACTCCATTTTCAGTCCTCAGGTTGATTCAAGAAAAAAATCTAACTACACAAATATTTTTTTCTAAGTCAATCTTTAAGGAGCCTTCTAAGCTGCTGATTCGTAACTGGTACTTGCCAGGCCTAATTTTCATTGCTGCAAGATGGGGCACACAAATGTACTTCTCCCCTAAGGGAGGTATTTAGTCAGCATTTCTGTGGTGTAACTATGAGTTCTTTATTAGCGTTTCAGAGAGTGATATGCAAAAATCAAAGGTGGCACAAATTTCTCCTAGCAATGTCAGTAGGAGAAAAACCTTACCTCTAACTGCAAGAAAAGAGGAGAGATGTCTTAGAATAATTAATAGCAGATCTGAAGGCTGTTATGCATTAAAAATTCCTTAGTGAATCTGGACCATGCTAGTCCAAAATATGTGAACTACCTTCCACTGTCCAAAATGTGAAGATGCTATGAATCTTTACAAGCAAGGCACTCACCTAGTTCTGCAAACTAGTAATGTATCAAAGTGAGAGCTCTCAGCCTCAATAAATGAATTGCAAGAACTGCTTCAAAAGTTTGCAAGATTTCTACTGTTTTGGTATTTTACATACTCTTTTCTGTGCGTTGAAAGGGTATAAAATGTAAAAAAAAAAAAAAGAAAAAAGTGAAAACCATCTTATTTTGACAAGTAGTTTACTTTTATGATCAGGACAACATATTATGCTTGAGTGGACTACATGCTGTGAGCACGTTATCATCATCTGAGGTAATCACATTGAATTTTAATTTTGTTGTGGGATGTTAATTTGGAATTTTATGGCCACCAAGCACATGTTTTGCCTGAGAAGACTTAATCGGATGATACTATTATTTAGCATATTATTTCCCATGGGCAAATTAAGCTTAAGTGTTTATCTCTGTGGATCCTTGAGAATCTAATAAACTACGCTGGAATCAGATAGAAGATAACAGTAATATACAGTGAATCACATTTTAGTTTCTTCAAACAATAAATAAATTCTGATATTTGAGGAAAAAATCATTAGATGGACTTCCAAGTTTGGCACTGAACCAGTTAAGTGTTTATGCAAGTATACTTATAGAGGGCTTACCACTACATTAATTTGAACTAGAAAGGAAAAAAAATACATCACTCTCCTTTTGATATGCACCAATGGTATTTGTGCAGCCTTTAGCTCTATTCCTTTGGAATATGTAATTCAATGCAATTTGGGTTTAAGCTGATGCTATATTTTAAAAAATTAAAATGTTATCTTTATCTGTTTCATCAAAATTTAATTGTTTCTAGCAAGTTGATGAAAGGTATACTTTTGTGATTTTATGAGCATTTTAATTATCAAAGGAAGAAAACGTCCTTCTGAAGCCATTAGCTATGAGATCCGTATGAAGACATGAAAATTTTGTGAAAGACTTTAAAATCCCAATAAAATAACTCACTCAGTGTAATTTTTAAATATTAGTAGGAGGCTTCTGCATTTAAGCTCACTTACCAAAGAAAGAAACTTTTCCAAGACTAATTCCTAATGCTAGGAATTACCAAGACAGTCTCTTACTGTGACGAACACACTGATCACCCACCGTCTCTCATTAGTCTTTTGTTGTCAAGGACAAAGTCATTCTCTGCAATTTCTTTGTTTTCCTCCTAAGATGTAGGAGAAAATACAGAAGTAGAATTCAAATAGTGTCTTTCCAAATCACAAAAAAAATAACAGTATAAAATAACGTGTTAAAAAATAGTGAATTTGGAAGAAATCAAGATCTTTGTAATGATAGATTTATTACTTTAAAATGCTCTATGTTTCTTCCTTTAAATAATTACTTGTATCTTACATTTCAAAGAATTTCTCTTACAGCCTGAAATTAATTTCAAAAGTGTAGTCTAAGAACCACCATCTTATTTACCATATGTTTTAAAAGGTTCCCTCTCCTACTTCCCAAATATAAAAACAATCAAATATATTTTTAAAAATTGGTATATGATGTTGATTTCTTGTCTGGGTATCTTTCAGCAAAAAGATTTTCAGGTTCTAAATTGGAAAAGGCTATTCTCGCTTGATCCATTTTGTGTTTTATTCTACTCTTCCACTGATTAATATTTATTTTTAACCTCTGTTACTAGAATATTGAGGTGGATTAACCACACAGCAGTTTACTGACTCCCACCCTGGTTAGGGAGGAGAGCCAAAACAAGCAGCTCTACCATATTCCTCTTCAGCTGGACAGCAGAGAGAAAATATTGCTAAGGAAGATCTTGTGATTCAAGATAAAGACAGGGAGTTCACACAGCAAATACCACCATGGGAAGAAACAGACTCAGCTCAAGGTAATTAATTTATTACCAGTCAAAGCACAGTAGGACAATGAGAAATCAAAAAATCTTAAAAACACCTTCTGCTCACCCTTTTCTTCTTCCCAGACTCAACTGTATTCCCAAATTCTCTACCTCCTCCTTGCCAGTGGTGCAGGAATGGAGGTTGCAGTCAGCTGATCATACATTGTCTCTGCCACTCTTTCCTTCTCACACTCTTGCTCTGGTCCAATGCAGGACCTCTCCTGCGGGAGACAGTCTTCCCCAGTTTTCTCCAATGTGAGTCCTTCCCACAGGCTTCATTTCTTTATTAACTGGGCCTAGCATGAGTCCTTTTCCCGAGGTCACAAGTTTTGCCAGCAAAGCTACTCCAGCACAATATCCTGTCTCCATGAAACCAGGTGCCACCAGGAGTATGCTCTGGCATGAATTTCCCACTCTTTAGGCATTCCCCTGCTCCAGCATGGGATCCTGCAGGTGCAGCTGGTGAACCTCTGCTCTGTGGACTTCTACAGGCTATTGGGGCACAGCTGCCCCACCATGGTTTTCACCAGGGGCTGCAGAGGTATGTCTGCCTGGAGCACTTTTCCCCCGCTTCTCTCTACTGATCTTGAGGTTTGCAGAGCTCTTTCTCTCACATGTTCTCAATCAGTTCTCTGGCTGCAATTGCCCCAGTACAGCAGCACTTCTCCCCTTCTCAAATCTGTTTTCCCAGCAGCACTACTGCTGTCCCCTATGGGTTCAGCCCTCGACAGCTGCAGGTCCCTCTCAGAGCTGTGTGACACTGGCTTCATCAGACATTGGAGGAACTTCTTGCAGCTTCTCAGAGAAACCACTCCTGTAGCCCCCTGCTTCCAAAACCTTGTCATGCAAAGCCAATGATGAGGATGTTAATAATAATAATTAATAATAATAATTAATAATAATAATTAATAATAATAATTATTATTATTATTATTATTATTACATATATTCATCATCATCATCATATTATTATCATTGTTATTATCATTATTACTATGAAAATCAGGGAAAGAAGATTAAAATCTAAGAGAAACAAGCAATGCACATTACAGCTTATAACTACTGCCCAGTTCCCAGCCTATCCTCAAGCAATGATCAGCTGTTCCTGGTCAACTCTTCCCCATTTATATACTATACATGATGTTCTGTGGCATGGAATAGCCCTTTGGCCAGTCTGGATCACCTATCCTGGCCATACTTCATCCCAGATTCCTGTAGAGCACTTCAGTGGCAGAAAATGTGACACAAAGTCCTTGACATAGGATAAACACAACTTAGCAAGAACTAAAACATCAGTGTGTTATTAACATTCTCATACCAAATCCAAAACACAGCGCTGCACCAGCTACGAGGAAAAGAAATTCACTCAATCCCAGCCTATTAAAAAGTAGATTTAGCAACAGTGCTAATATAAGAATTGCTTGATGAAAATTCTTAAGTTAAAATATATAAAACTCATATTAGTTTTGATGATTATATGGCAATTCTGTAAACTCCATAATTGATAATTTTTTGTGCATTTTTTCATATAATTTAGCAGTAAAGTATAAATCGTGGAATAAATAGTTTTTCTTTATTAGAACCCAAAACTATTAAAAATACGCCCCAAAATTATCTTATGTGCATTTTCTTGATATCTAACATTTCTGTGAGCAGTATTTTTTTTTTTGTATCTCTGCAGTGAGCTTTGGCAAGAAGGAGAAAAAGAATTTCCTAGTGGTTAAGAATGCTTTAGAGTATCAGAAGCCCTATTTTGTATAATTTGCTAACCGTAAGACAACTGTAATGAAGAGAAAATATAGCAGTGTAATAACTTGACAGCCACATTTATCTATAAAGAGGGCTGTTCATATCAGATCCCACCTTCAGCTCTATGAAAATGTACTATGATGGAAAGAGTTCAAACATTAGGAGTGAAATCTCCAGAACACAATTTTTTTATTGTTAGATATCCAGCTAACAGACAAAGTTCTTTATCATTTTCCAGTTGCATAGTCACAAATCTTATGAAGTAGCAGGATCACTGGAACCAGAGAACATTTTATTTTCTTCAGTTTTTATAAACATGTAGACAGGCCCAAGAGAAGCAGAGTAACCTTTTAATAACCAGTACAAAATCAGATGTAAATGAGCACATACCTGAGGAAAGACAATGTTTATAATATTATCAAAACCATGCTGACCCAAATCGAATCAGCTCTTCCTTCTGGGTTATTTTGTCTTTGTAAATGGTAAATGCGAGGTATTGAGAAAAGTAGCCCAAAAATCCTTACCAAACTTTAAGCTTCCATGCCAACTGTCTTTCACGTCTGCATTACAGAATAGTTCCTTCCTACCTGAAGGTTGCTTCTGTCCATTGTTGAATGAGTTTGTTTGTTTCTCAGAGGGTTTTTTTTTTTTAAATTTGCCATGGTCTAAGTTGCCTTGGTGTTTACCAGGATCCAGTCACAGCAAGGACAACATTGGGTGTTTCCATTCACTTTCTCCCTGATGAAGTTTTCTAGAGCTGCCATTGACTTGTGAAGGACACTATAGTTCTTTTCTGCCAGTAAAAATCTGCCTACGTGGAGTATGTAGCCAGATTAATCTACCATGAGACCTCAGCCCTTGTTCTACATGTCTAGGCTTTTAATGGAGTCTGAGAATACTGCCTTATAACTAGGAAAGAGCCAGTAACTAGACAGAACAGTTTTCTGAACACCCTTATATCTGTATTCTTAAGGTATTCCTGAAAATTCCCTTTTTTTTATGCATCCTTTTTAATCCAGATAAGAAAAGAGATAAAATAATCTGAAAAAAAAAAAAAAAAAAAAGAAAAAAAGAAACATTAAACAAAATAACTCAAAGAGCAGAATTTCAGGGCATTTCCCTCTCTCTCTCTCTCTCTCTCTCTCTCTCTCACTCTGTGGTTTGTTTTTTTTTTAAATTTGCAAAGAAGCATTTCTGTTTTCCTTCTCACTGCACATTCAGAATATATAGCAATGCATTAGGAGCTGATGATGAGACTTTTGCCTTTCTGGCAGAAAAAAAGAAAATTAGAAAGAGATTATGAAAATATTGGGGAATGACTCAAAGAATCTGAGAATTTTTTTTTATATCAGAACATGTTCACTATCTATGGTCATTAGTCAGTGTGCAACCGTTCAGGTTTTCCAGGAAAAGATGTGAGTATGCAGTTATGAATGAGTTAATTTTAAACCATCCCTCAGTTATGTAAATGCACAAAATGTAGTGCCACTTTCTATTCTTATTACAATCGTGAGACTGTCACTATAATTGATTAATTTTGTGCCATTCTTTCCCAGTGATCTCTTTGTCACAAGAATGAGCTATCACAGAATTTTAATGCTGATTACATTTTAGTTTTCATAATGTATTCTCATTTTCATTCTTGTGACAAAGGTTGGCACAAAATCAGACCATATTCATAACAAAGACTGCAAAAATAAAGCAGGAAACTGTATAGAATCCATCTTCATGACAATCTCAGAACAATGAGAACAGAAATATCACAAAACAAAACTCTTTGTTCTTGTGGCAGTATTGGTATTGTAATATTACAATACTCTAAAAGGCATTTTTGAACCTTTTGGATTGGATGTATTAAACTCATTGCAGGGTAGATATCCTTCACAATATTTTAAAAGGAGAGAGTGGGAGAAAAAATCTTGTATCAAAATGTGATTTGTTAGAAATAGTTTTGGATAATGGAAAATATATCTTAGCTGTTTGTTAATTCCTAAGTCTTCCACTGAGTTACTGGCAGGAGGCAGTGGTAACAAACAGGGAGAAAAACAAAATGGTTGTTTTTCATGGAACCTTTACATCACATACTAGGTGTTTCTTCCTGTACTTAATGCAACTATTTGATAGACTGCTAATATGTGACAAAACTGTGAGTATCAAATAGAAAAAACATTCAATGAGTTAGTAATAACAGACATTTATTGAAGTTATGTATTGTGAAGTTATGAATTATGCATATTATCCAGCTTCTCTTATTTCTCTTTTCTATGTATACTACTATCTCTGTTTCTTGATTACCTCTTCTTAAACAGACCTTTGCCATGATATTTCTTCCTACCCCTACACTGGGACTGCCTTGACTGTGTTGTCAGTAGGATTTACTATTGTCAATACGATTGTGAACTTGTGGACTTCACTTTTCTGTGCAATCAGAGAGACTGTGTACAAGGAAAGCATACTGTCTCTTCCTGAAGAGGGGCTCCTAATAAAGTGCTGTGGAGATAGATCTTTACCTTTGTTTTTATCATCTTCTTGACCGTAGGGGATGAGAACTTTCCCACCTACTTATATTGTCTGAATATATGAGAGAGTATGGCAAATGTCTTCTGCGTTGTTCCCTGCAGCCTCAACTGTGGAGCTGACCTGGCTACTGTGTCTTCATATCTTCTCCTCCCTGGCTGGCTCCTCAATGTCCAAAGATAGCTGAAACTGTTCTGGTGTCCTCTCAGCTGGTAGCTTAATACACCGGACAAAAATACATTTGTCCTAAGAACACTCACTGTTGTTTAAGTCAGCGTTAGCATGTAACTGAGTTCACTTGTTCACAGAAGAATCCTCACCAGAACTTTCTGAAACCTCTAGAGGAGAACTTACTATTACATGAACCTATCTCTTCTGAAATGGAACATGATATCCCTGGAGTTTCATTGCTCCGGGGGGATTGATCAATATCATCCAGAGATGAAATGTAATTTAGTTCTTGAAAATCTGCCTCATATGGAGGTATTATGATAATTCATGAGTCTCAACATCTCTCTTCAACATACAATTGAGTTGGAGAATCATATTTGTCATGCTGACATATGCTTCTCAGTTAAAAGAAGATAGTGCAAGACTGACAAATTCAACTGAAGTATGGAGTTTCCATGTTGGGGTGTTTTGTGAATAAAATTTGTAGCTGTCAAGGATGGCAGAAGACCCTTTTCCTGAAGGTCTGCGTATCTATTCCTCAAAGTCATCTACATCACAAATTCTGTGGAAGATAGACTAGAAATACTGCATGCAGAGTGGGCACTGTTCTTTGGTTTTTGACCATTTCTTAACAAAACAGAAAGAGAACCTGTAGATAGCCAACATTGTCAAATCTGCTCAATACAGATAGGGCTTCAGACACAGGGGATGCCTGTAAAAGAGACATCAAGTATACTGGCCTTGCCTGAAATAGAGTTAAATTTCTTCATAGTAGCTTGTTTATTTTGGATTTGTGATTAAAACAGTGTTGTTAACCACTGGAATGCTTTAGTTGTTGCTGAGAAGCATTTATGCAGTCTCAAGGCAATTTCTGCTTCTCACACTACACCTTCAGCCAGGAGGCTGGGGGTTCACAAATAGCTGGAAGTGATACAGCCAGGACAACTGACCCTAAATGACCACAGGGATATTCCATAACATATCACATCACACTTAGTAATAAAAGCAGTGAGGAGAGGGAGAGGGAGAAGGAGGAGAAGGAGGAGAAGGAGGAGAAGGAGGAGAAGGAGAAGAAGGAGAAGGAGAAGAAGGAGAAGGAGAAGAAGGAGAAGGAGAGGGAGAGGGAGAGGGAGAGGAGAGGGAGAGGGGAGGGAGAGAGGAGAGGAGAGGAGGGAGAAAGGAGAGAGGAGAAGGGAGGAGAAGAGAAGGAGAAGGAGAAGGAGAGGAGAGAGAAGGAGAAGGGAGAAGGGAGAAGGGAGAAGGGAGAAGGAGAAGGAGAAGGAGAAGGAGAAGGAGAAGGAGAAGGAGAAGGAGAAGGAGAAGGAGAAGGAGAAGGAGAAGGAGAAGGAGAAGGAGAAGAAGAGGGGAACATTCTTAAGTTATGACATTAAGTAAATTTTGTGCATGATGTAGCCCTGCTTTCCTGGAGATGGCTGAAGACTTTCCTGGTGATAGGAAGTAGGGAATGAATTCCTTGTTTTGCTTTGCTTGCAGGTGTACTTTTGCTTTATTCTTTAAACTGTGTTCATCTCAACCATGAATTTTCACACTTTCAGCCTTTCAACTCATTCTCCCTCTAGGGTAAGTAAGCACAACTGTGTGGTACTTAATTGCCAGCAAGGGTTAAACCACAACAATCATAGATAGAATCATAGAATCTTAAGATCATAGACTCATAGGATGGTTTGGATTCAAAGCTTTATTCAAGATCATCCACTTCCCAGTCCCACTGCCATGGGCAGGGAAACCTTTCACTAGGTTGCTCAAAGCTGGCATCCAATCTGGCCTTAAACACTTCAGAGATGAGATATTCACAGCTTCTCTGGGACAACTCTTTCATTGTCTCACTACCATCACAGTAGCAAATTACTTCTCAATATCTATTAAAATTTCTGCTCTTTCAGTTTAAAACCATTACCCCTCATTCTGTCACTACATTCCCTTAATAAAGGGCTCCTAAATCCAGGCTTTTAGAAGGTCTACCCAGAGCCTTCTCTTCAACAGGTTGAACAACCCCAACTCTCTCAACCTGTCATTATCAGGAGATGCTTGAGCTGCATCTTCATGACACTCCTCTCGGAAGTCTATCTGTTGGCATCTGGTCCAACTTGTATTAGCTTAGGGCAAAATGTTACTCACTACTTTTAGCTGCTGTGAAGTGATAGTCAAAAGAAAGTGACAGAAAGATCATTGTACTTCCAGAGGGAAAATAAATTTAAGGTATAGACAATTAACCTGTAACAATTGCTTCAAGATTAAAAAACGAACAGTAGGCATCACTGAGAGAAGATCAAAAATTAATACTAATTACTTTGTTCAGACTCTAGGAAGAACACCTTACAAGTACAGGTGTTGTGACTAAATTGCATCCCAATACAAATGAAGAGGGACTCTAAAAAATATCCAGACTTAGGAACTGTGTTTCTAGAAAACCTGCTCTACCCAATAAAGTAATCATGCAGCTTCTATAACAACAGCAAACTGTCTTTCTTCATTTTTGAGTAGAGGTACATCTGCAGCACCACCTCTTTCTGGGGAATGCAGTATACTGTAGGATCATGTATTTGCAGAAATCCTAAACCAGCTGTTCTGCAGGCACAGCAGAAACAGCAACTGATACCTCTTACCCCCCAAAACACTGGTATTCTTTCCATTCTTAAAAAGCCAGCCTTGACACGGGTGTTTGTTCTTTCTGACTTCTAAAATGTATATTCTTTGCTTTTTATTTCTACACTGATCTTGTCCTACTGATCCTATTTCTCCACTGCCCTCTTTCTCTTACATGAGGTTCAGCAGCTGTGTTCTCTCTGTAGACTACCTGCAAAGCTCCTCAGGAATTAGGCACATCAGCAGCCAGCTGGAAGTGGATCTTCTGGGCGGTTCTCTTGGCAGTCAGAGTTCTGTAGCTTCTGTACTGCTTGAGCAATGTCACAGAATAAGAATGCATCTTCATAGAATAAGATGTACTGAAAATGAAGAAGAAAAGAAACAGATGGACATAGCAAGGCCTATGGTCTGAGTAGGTGCAAATTGCAGTTCAAGGTGGAACTTGAGTTATACTGGCATATGTGAAGACTACAGGTGGCCTTGCTCTGTCTTCAACATTTTTAAATGAGTGAAATGGTTCAGTAAGATTCTGATTAACATCTGATAAATATTTCCACAAGAAACCAATGTTTACATATTAGAAATAAAAGCGTTAGTTCCATCCCTATAGAAAAAAAAAACAAAACAAAGAAAAAACCAAAACCAAAACAAAAAAACAAAAAACCAAAAAACCCCAAAAACCCCTCAAAAACAAAAAAACAAACCAAAACAAAAAACAAAGCAAAACAACAACAACAAACCAAACCAATCAAATATTAAACCAATCAAATATTTAACCTTAAGTACCAGTCAGTGTTATTCTGGTCCTGTACTGTTCATATTCCACTGGAATCTACTTTATTGAGGCAACCACACTGGTTACTACTGGTGGACCACACACAGAAATTGTTAGCTTAGGTGACCTCCAGAGATGCTTTCCACCCTAAATTAGTCAATGGCTTAATAACTATGGCAGAAACAACCAGATGTCATTCCTACACTTACCCTCAGTTATGCAGTGTCTTTAGATATTGTCAGACTGGTGGTTGTACTCTAGCTATAAATCTATTTTACCCTTAATTTAGGTATCCACCTTAAGCTCAGAAGTTATGAGTTTGTGGAAATGAGTGACCAAGTTACTTATGAAAAATACATCAAGTCGTCTTTTGCAGCAAGTAAAGAAGCAGGTTGTAACCATGTGCTTAAAGCTGGGCAAAATGTTTGCCAAACAGACATACAGAAAATGCACATGAACACACAGGCACAGGCACACCTACAGATAAGACAAAAGCAGTGGGTTTGTGCTTAGCAATGAGTGCATCTAAAATGATGTATTCTGTTTTGTTTGTAATCTCTCCTAAACGGCCCATCATACAAACATCATTGGAATGTCAAAATATAGAAAAACATAATATAAGAAGCAGTTATGTCACAAAAAGTGAAGCTGGTCCAGAAGATCTGTCTTTGGGATTGCATTTTTCACATTTTAAGCAGCCAAGAATACAATTATATAGTAGCAGTACATTTCATTAAAAACCCTATGTAAATATTAATATCAATATATTTGGAAATGTAGAGGAGAGGTAGAGGCATTTCCACAATTAGAAAATAACCTTAAAACAACAGCAAAGCTAGTATTTAAACTCAAATTGTGCACATGCAAGATTTTGACACCCAAATGTTTGTATTCATGACATTTTTTTAACAATCATAGGACTGAAATTCTCTCACCCTTTCAGGTGAAAACAAGATGCTATAGAAACATACAAATTTCTTTAATCTCTATTCCATTTAAAAATCTTTAGCTTTCCTCTGGTAGAAACAACACTTGCTGTTACTCTAGGATTTCTCTGTTTTCATAATTAAATTTAAGAAGAGATTTAATACCTTCCTTTTATGATATCAATGGTGACTCTTTAATTCCGTTTGTAAAACCTTATCATTATGTAGTTTGGATAGCTAGGTTTTAAGTAACATATTTGATAGGACTAATAAATTATGCAATTAATTACGAGAATATGTGCGTTCAACCTCAAATTTACTGTATTTCATAGTAAACAGTTTAAACTGTGAGCATGGATAAGTTAACAGAAAAAAAATTATTTTGTGAAATCCTGCTTTAACCTGGATTACTTTTATGTACAAAAAGAGTTCTCCATCTTGCAGGAATATAAAGAATAGCTGATCCTTCAGTGAAGTCAGCAAAATGCCCAATGTGTGAGTCTCCGTTATACCTGTCTTATTAATCCTTGGATACAATGAAGGTTATTTTTCTGATAAAATGAAGACTAGTAGAAGACACAGATAGCAAACATGTTTTAATTTAAATTAATAAATAATGGATAATAAAAACACCATCTGGCTGTCTGGAAACATGATTGCTGGGTAAACTAATATTTTTATTTTTGAGAATAGCCACATATAGAATGATGCCTCTTCATTCTGAAACTTCCTTTTGACCAGAAAAGAAAGTTTGTCAAATTTATAATGGATTTTTTAATGTAATTAATAATTTTTTATTCAGTGATTGTAGATACAGGTAATTTATGAAATTTCATGAAACTTTGAAGAGATTATATAGTACTGGTAACTAATGTAAAAAAAAAACCTTTGTCATATGGAGATACCTTTGAAAGATATAAAATTGAAATAGGATTTACTAAAATATAATTTGCACAACTTGAAATTAAAACAGAGATAACAAAACTAAAACAAATTCAAAAACATAGTAAACATTGTATGATTTTTTAAAAACTTGAATGTGTCATCTTCAATAATCTGAAATTTTAGTGTTTCTTTAGTCTAAGGTCATTGTCCTTAAGATCTTAAGGGTCTTTTAATTATTGCATTATTTTTATAATCTGATATTTAAAATACTTTTGTGCAAAAAAACCAAATTCTTTTTGTCAAATATTCTTTCTAGACTGACTGCAAATAACTATATGACTGAAGAATTTATGACATTATTATTCTTTTAGGAAGTATGTTTTCAGTTCCCTTTTGGATGATTTTTTTCACCTCTGCTGCTTGATATTTTAACAGCCTTTCTGATCCAATACTAACGTGAATTACATTGTCATGTTTTTTGACTTTTCTGCACTTATCACTCAGCTATAGCCTAGATTCACAGATATTTATTTTTATTTTATTTTTTTCTTTTTAATCACAAATGGATTTGCAGCTAACCTCTGGCTTTAGCCATGGAAAGTTGCCTTTGGTATCATTGATGTATGCATTGTGCTGATAAGTACCATGGTTCATTTTCCTCTTGGGTAAGCACAGTTAAAAAAAGGCGGGGGGAGGGAAGAGAAAGAGAGAAACCCTCAGACTAATAATTACCTTAGCCTGAGACAAGGATGGCAAAACACACTAGATTGCTTTCTAACATTCAGTTATGTATAATGAAATATGGCTGCTTCAGGAGAAAAATGTGTGATAGCTTCTGTCATTTTAGTGTTATTTCACTGAATTCCTCAAAACTGCGTTTCATTTAACATTATCATTGTGATAATGTTTTAATTAAAGGGCAAATCTTGGCCTAATGATGAATTCTTTCCTGACATCAAAAGGACTGTCCCTTGTATTCTCAGTGTCATCATTTTATATTACATTTTAATTTGTTAGTTCATCAGTGTGAACTGAGTGTGCTAATATGTAAAGAATCATTTGTCATGATTCAGTGATCTAACAAGGCTTGTTGAAAGGTGAACTGATTAGTAAAAATAAAGAAGATTTCAACCTTATGGAACATATTATGAAAAAAATTTTATACAGGAGAGTACTTGTATCACATAGGACAGGAACTACTGTTCTTCTGATATTTATTTTGCTGTATCATATAAGATATGAAAAGGAAAAAAATATACACAAATATTTAATTCCTTGATAGAGAGACTTTAATTCAGCTATAGTGGTTGATGCTGTATAGCATGTAAATACTTGATTTTATTATAAATGGATTATGAAGATCTAAGGTAGACCTGGCAAGCTAAGTGAATAAACTCAGAAATTGTGTATATCTCATCATCTCCAAGAAGTATCCCGTTGCATGTCTACAAGTTTAAATAGTTTCTGTCTTTAGTAGCCTTTAGAGCTAAAAAGTAAAAAAGAGAAATGAATCCAGCAAAGTGGAGAAACATACTGATAGGTGGCTGATCAAAAGAAAGAGATTTTAATATATCTACATTTCTTTGAACATAATTTAATTTTAAGGAAAATTACAGCTAATGCTGTCTTATCTTGCTAAAAATTCATGTAGGTCTCTCTAAAAATCCACCTGTTGTTGACGGTTTGCTGGATTAAATATTTGCTACATCATATCATCTGTTGACATCACAAACATATCACAGATAGTTTTACGGCTTGCTTCGTATGCACGTTTTTAAAAGCTTATACAACTAAGCATCTCAGAAATAGTAGCATTTTAGCATTCTAGAATTCTAGCATTCTAGAAATATTAACTAGATCTTTGAATCAATATCACCTCTATTTGATTTCATTTTTATTTGTAGCATCCATAAATGTAAAATTGTCTTTGTTTGCTTTAAGATTTACAACTAAAGTGAGTTACAGTAAAGCTCTGTTTTACAAATACCATATTCAAAGTGGCATTAGAGTTTGGACCAGGCTTTTGAAGTGAATCTTCTTTCACTGACCAAGCTTCAGCTCACTTTGTGTCCTAGGATTACAAATGAGATGTCTTCTGGATGAAACTGAGGTGAAAGATCTGCTTCAGAAGTGCCCACAATATAATAAAGCTGTTAGTGAGCATTAAATACTGAGTGCCAGACAGGAGCTAATTTCAGTTAAAAGCCCTGAACCATGCAAAATTTGGATGCTGGGTCCCAGTACAGACGGGGGACTACCTCAGTGTTTTACCATGTGGCTCTTAATATGCTTTTGTTGTACCAATTTTCAGGAAGTGAATTTGAATTTTGAAATCTGACTCTAAAATACATGAGTACTCCTTTTACATGGTCTGTACATTTCTGTGGAGAGCTAAGCAGTGAAATTCACAAACACTACACTAAGAAACTGCCAGTAGCTAGACTGTATGTAATGATAGGAACAAATGTATTTTTACACTGGATTTTCTCTGATGTTTTAATGTCTTTCCAACTGAGTATCTTCAGTTCTTTGCTTTGAGCTTTCTCCCAAAAAGTCCTGAGATGCTTTTCCTAGTTACGGTAATTTTTTTATACTAACAGCTGGCAATGACAATTGCACTTCCAACCCACTCCAGTTATATCTATGTAGGAAATATTAATTCCTGGTACAACAGAGTTGTCCCAACTCTCTATGATTTCTGATGAAACTTGTGAGAATATCTGGTTTGTTTTCAGTGGGAGAGAAAAAGAAGATGTTGGCTACTGTGGACTGAGGTTCTGCTCAGTCTTCCCTACACAAACCTGTCCCATTTTGCACAGAATTCAACAACATCAAAAACAACAGAAAGCTCAGCTCTCCTTTTGGTCCTTGTAAATTGGGTTCTGCATAAGTCATGAACTCAAAGTCAGTGTGCTGGCTCACAAACACATCTTTAAAAGAATAGTTTTACAAAATGATATAGCATGACAAGCAGGCCTTGGATAGAAGGTTATCCTCTCCTTGCAACAAGAGGCTATTATGCTGCGTGTGGGAGGGGGCATATTTTGAAAGCCTTTTTGTCCCTTCGTCATTTACTCATATTAGCACTTACATGTTTGTTGAAGCAAACTGTTTTAGTCAGCTCTTTACTTTGTGTTCCTTCAAGTAAAAAAAGTTTCTTAACAGATACTTTAAAGTTCATAATTATAAAGAACTAACTTTATTGCATCTTCTTTAAGGGGTTCCTCTCTTTTCTTTATATATCCTGTGTCAAACAAGACAAACTTCCTATCCCACTGATATTAGCAATGTCTCAAGATTCAAGTTGAGAAAAAACACCCCTTGAAAATTATCACACTTCAATTTGCAGTTCTGCAGGAAGGAGAGTATTTGCAGTCAAGATATGAGGAAGAAAATTCCATTTCCATTAGAGGACCGAGACTGTGGCTTCTGAGATACTTCCTCAGAAGGAAATAATGCTAAAACTAGAAGCAGAAAAGACAACTGCACATCAGGAAAAGCTTTTAAATGTTCTGTACATTGCCAGAAGAGTTTCAAATAAAGTCAATTACCTGATGAGATAATTCCTATCATGTTACTCCAGGAAAACGGTAAATGTACATAAGCCAAAAAGATGCAATTGTGAAAAAGAGCTGTGCTTTTGGTGATGAAGATATTACGTAGTTACGTAGCTATTTTATTAAATTTGGGAGACTGGAGAAAGACACAAAACCGAACTGGTTATGACTGGAAAGAAAGGACAGAGGAGAGAACAATGAAAGTGAGGTTTTCTGTGATGAGGATATTTTTGAGATGATGAAGTCACATAAACACAAGGACATGCTTAGCATGAATGCTTGAATTAGATGTAATATCTCCACTTGTGCATGACATATCTTCTACATATACAGAAAATGATAAACTAAAAGGAATATGGGAGTGTTTACAAATTGCTTTTCTTGTTTGGTTGGTTGATTGGTTGGTTGGTTGATTGGTTGGTTGGTTGGTTGGTTGGTTGGTTTGCTTGGCTTGGCTTGACTTGGCTTGGTTTGGATTTTTTTTGTAAGCTTTAGCACTAATTAACAACCTTCCTTAGGTAGGATTAACTATTTATTTGGAACAGTTTTCACAAAAATCTATAAGTGAGATAAACAATTTGATAACAGATGGGGATATTGCTGCTAGTCCTATGCTAGAAGTTAGTACGTTGTGCAGCACCTGGGAGGCATTATGATCTGAGATCCAGACTTAAAAAGAGAGGTGTTCAAAACAGTAATAGTAGAACTTAGGAATTAGTTGACCACGGTGAAAGTCAGAGGACAAATCACATAGCTTGAATTTCTTTATTGGATGAACAGTGCCGTCTGAGCATGCTGCACATAGTTTTTTGAGTCTACACAACAGGTTTACATAAGGAAAAGCATAAAAAAATCTGAGAGAAAAAATGATAAAATAGAAACATAAAGAAGATGCAGAAATATTAGTGAGATATCCGTATGTTCCTCCTATGTTGTTCCATGTTATGTGTCTTGCACAGAAAACATTTTGTCTGGTAAAGATAAAGCAGAAATCAAATACTGATATCTTCCCATCCATGTAATAGTATAGTCGTGTGACACATTGATGTCAGAGTTGCGGTCTGATAATATGGTACAATTGTGACTACAATTGGGCTGGTTTTGAATTGTGCTGAATACAGGGTTGATAACATAAAGATCTTTTTGTTGTTTGCTGAGCAAACAAAACAAAAAAAAAACAAAAAAGGACTTGCCCAGAGCCAAAATGTTTTCTACTTCTTGTACTGCCACGCTGGCAAGGAGACTGGGGGTGCATGGGAGGTTGGGAGGAGACACAGCCAGGACAGGTGACCCAAACTGATCAAAGAGATATTCTAGACCATTTGTCATCATGTCACTATATAAAGTGGGGGGAAGAAAGAGGGAGAGTGGAACATTTGGAATGATGATTTTTGTCTTTCCAAGTAACCACTGCTCATGATGGACCCTGTTCCCCTGGAGATAACTGAACACCTGCCAGCCCATGGCTAGCAGTGAATTAATTCCATGTTTTCTTTTGCTTATGTGCAAGATTTTTCCTTTCCTAACTTAACCACCTTTTACCCTTCTGATTCTCTCCCTATTGGTAGGGGAGTAAGCAAGTGGCTGTGTGGGGCTTAGTTGTTGACTGGGGTTCTGGAGTTAAACCATGACAGCCCTTTTTCGGCACCCTAAATCAGGCTCAAAGGGTTTGAGATAGTGACAGATCTGATTAGGATGTACTAGATTGAATTGATATCTGTTGGTGCTGTTTAGCTAATTAAGACATGACTATAACTACTATTTTTGGCAGTAACAGAGTCCTGCAGGGATTTTGAAAGAATAATGTTAAGATGAACTTTTACAAAGTATGATATAAAATGTATACAATGAAGAGTTACTGCATTTATTAGGTCATTATCAGTATAATGATTAAGACTAACTCTGTATCATATGTATAAGAGCAGAATGGGAGTCAAGTATAGCATGAGTATGGTGATTCACTATTACTTAAATTTTATGCTTCTTTATGGTCAAAGAACTGTTTACAAACTTAAAGAAAAGTACATAACCTCAGTGATTTGGACCCAAATTGCATGCTCCAGTGGGCTTACTTACCTCTGTAGTATCACATCTGAGGAACACATGTCCAAATTTATGCTGAAATAGTATAATTTATATTGGTATTTAGCAATATCATATAACAAATACCACTTACTTTTTCCCTTATAAAAGGGTCTTGGTACAAAAACTTATTCTTTAGTTTATTTTCCCCATTCTGAACCCTCTTGCTTTTCCAATGTGTCTATTTACCTATAATTGACAAGCTGTTGAAAGCAATTAGGTATTCCCTAGTTAGCTGGCCTTTGCAAAAGAGATTCTTGAAGGAAATTAACAAAATTAACTACCGCACATTTCTTAGCTTGAAATTCCCAATAAAGCAATATAAAGCAAATATTCATACATTAAAGATTAAATATGTCAAGTCTTTTGACAGTAATTGAATGTATTTTGAAGAGAGGTTTAATTTTGTTAGATTAAATTTTTTTCCATTTTATCACTGTTTGTCTCCTTTTTGTCTCAAATAGTAAATATTTCATACTACTGACTAACACTTTAGGGCTGGCACAACAGTCAGAGCCAGATTAAAGGCCACCAGCTGCAATTTTAATAAGAAATAACATAAATAAAGTTAGTTTTCACACTGGTTTTATATCCATAGGAGTAATATTCACACATACATCATCATAGTTGTAATAGCAGATACGCTAAGTCTCACATCAATCCTAGTCCCTAAAGGATCAAATGCTATTGATTAAGATGCCTCCATAAGAATCTCAGAATAGCTGTTGATGTCATTAGCATCTGTCTAGGCATTGCATCACATCTTTAATTTTGAACTCTGAGATAAGACTTGCAGGCTGAATTTTTGAAGGAAGTAGCTGCTTGGAAAAATACCTGAACAGCTAACCCATGAGTCCTTTTAGAAATCACATTGATGAGATTTAGATTACTATGTGTTTTGGCAAATCTACACCTATCTTCAACATATGCCTTTCACAAGTCTTAGGGCTTTGGAGTTCAGAGGATGACGAATGTGCTATTCAAGGAAAATATTTTTCTTACCACAAAACACTGATCACCCAAAATATTGGCAGTTCTTTAAAGAACAAAGCACCTATGCCTTTTTTTTTTTTTGTTTGTTTGTTTCCAGACAGCATGAAAGGAGCAGGAGTATGAAGTAGCTCATTCTAAAGTCTAATGCTTTATCAGGTGAAGTCAGAAGATTCTTTTCTGTTGAGGTATTAGGAAGGTGGACATCCCAACATAGTCTTCATTCACAGTTTATCATTGTACCATATAAATTTCAGTGACCTTGTTTTCAATTGATACTAATGTAAATAAGGTAAAAAAGAATTCATTCACAGCGGCCAAATATCACTGTCCAAAAAACTTATTTGTCTTCTTAACAGATTTATGAAAGCTCAAAATACATCTTTGATGTCTGTTTAGGTCCAGTGCATAGATTTTTTTCTTCAGTTCCCATCAGTCTTCTTAACACTAACTCTTTTCTTTGTCTTTTTTGTAAACATTAGTCCTTCAATTAATACATAAATCACCTTCAGGTCTAGGGAAACTGACACTTGTGGTACAGAAGGTTGAACTGTTAGTGGAAGTTAGTGACTAAGTTATCTGTAAGGACTGCTGCCCAATACCTCTGAGTTTAAGAGATAAAGGAATACAAGAGAAAAATTAGTATTTTGAGGAGTGGATTAAGAAAGGTAGAAGAAGGGAGTAACTGTTTCACAGAGAAACATGTGACTTGGCAGCAAAATAGACTTCACCTTGGTGATGTGCCACTGCTGGGTCTGACTGGTTTGACTGAATTGAAGAATGAGTATTTGGTGTTGTTGCATATTTTTTAGCCTGAGAATGTCATCCTGAAGTTAAGAATTCGCTATGTGAAAGAAACTCTTGCTGGTTACAAATCTGGGGGTTTTTAAAGATGTTATGAATTACACACTTTGAAATAGACCTACTTGTTTTCACTGATGTTTAACTTAAAAGAAGGGTGCTTCTGAATCTAAAGAATTCAGTAACTTTTCCTTTCACTTTAAAGACATGCTCTCCCCTTAAAAAAAATGAAAGAATTCTTCCAGAATACGATGCATTCTTTTTCATGTCCTCCATATAGACATTAATCAGTAAACCCTGCTTAAAATATTTCAGCAAATCTCATGAGTGACAAGATCAGTCACTGCTCTTAATGGCAAGTTGTGGAAGGCCTTTACAGTGTTTAGATTATTCCATTAATTTCAAAAGGAGTAAATTAATAATTTACATTAAGGTCACTGCTAATTACAACATTAACCTTGCAAAGTTTAAAAGTTTGTATAACTCACCAGAGTATAATTCAGCTTCTGAAACAAGCAAATTCAAAGCCTAACTAATTTGAACACAGAAAAAAATCATTTTTGCATTCAGATTGGTTAGATCTGGTCATTTTTTGTTGGCTTGTTTGCTTTCTTGCATACTTTTGTTGTTTGGTATGGGGTTTTTTTTGGCAAGGGAATTACATATATAGAGCAGTAATAAGAGCATAATCAGTCAAGTAATGTACTCACTATATGCCATTTCTGATATAAATCCTGTAATTTTTACGTTTACCTGATTTTTGCTTGGGTATCCATATTCCCAAAATTACATTTGAAAACTCTTTATTCCAGTCTAGTTTCAAATAGTCTTTATTTGTACAGACAAATAGCTTAAGACTAGTTTCTTCCTCTGTCTCCATGAACTGATATGTTCTTCCTGGAAGCAATCAATCTTCTCCTGTTTGAACAGTTGAGATTCACAATTTCTAATTATTGCAGGGCTAAACCCAAGATATGGTAAATTTTGGCCTCCTAACTATATCTGTTGTTATTCTTAAACTTTACAGCCCTTCATGCCTGTAATCACCATAAATTTTAATGAACGGAAGCATTTTGAATATTTATGTGAACATTGCCTCTACAGTTTTAATATTAGGGGTGCATATAGTAGAGGTGCATACTGACAGAAAAATTGGTGGGAAAAATTGAGGAATAGGGCTTTTGAACTTTTCCCTCTTCAAAAATCTAATACCTTAAAATATGCACTTTAGAAATGTTAGGATAGGTATTACATGTAGTCAAACACCTTGTGAATAAAATGTCAATTATCAGATCAATCTGATTAAGCTTTCATCCTTTCTTATGAATATTGCAAAATTACACAATGGGATATCAAAATTCTACAGATTAATTTTTTGTTGCAAATATGTCAAGGACTCAGATGGAGGAACACTAAGGTTAAAGTTCATAACCTACTCTGATTATTATTATCTAAGTACTGTTACCTGAGTCCTACTTTACCAAAAATAGGTAATGAAAGATGCCAAAGCCTTATAATATTTAATAGAATGTTTTATGCACGCTCAGAACCAGTGAATTTAAGTGTTTTACATTATAGAGTTTTTATTTGAGTTAATCTTGGAATGTCATTAATATCTGCAAACTGATTCAAGCTTGAAAATATCTTTCAAGAACTACAAAGGTATATATTTGGAAATGGTGACCCATAGTACAAATATTGAATTTTGCATAATTTTAGACTTCCATTTACAAAATAAATTAAACATTCAGTTATGAAAATTGCAATTAAGAATGCACTGTGATATGATCTAAAATGAATTCTTTACAGTAAGAGTGGTGAGGCACTGGAACAGCTTGCCCAGAGGAGCTGTGGCTCCCTCACAGTTTTCAAGGCCAGGATGGATGGGGCTCTGAGCAACCTGGTCTGGTAGAAGGTGCTCCTGCCCATGGTGGGGGAGTTGGAACTAGAAGATGTTTAAGGTGACTGCCAACCCAAACCAATCTATGATTCTATGATAATGAGACCTGTAGGAAAATTCAGAAACATATTTAATACTAGGAAAATAGAACTACAGGAGTGCATCTATATTTCCATTTGCTAATTGTTCCTTTAAGGTATGTATGAAATGTTGAAAAATCATAATTTTTATGACAATTCCTATCAACAAATAAAAATATGTTATAAAGGAAACCATGGTATTTGACAATGACTGTTACTACCAGTAATATCAAATGCCTCTTAATCTTTTTTAGATCTCTATCCTGAGACAAAATAACAGGATGTGCCTTGGAGAAGAGTAAGTTAAAAAAATTCTTTGTCCTTGGTATATTTTCATTATAATAATAAGAATTACTGGTTACTGGATATTGAGTTTCAATGGAAGAAATTTGTTATCCATTTATTTTTAAAATATTAAGCCATGCTGACTTCACTGTTTATGCAGTATTAATTTTGATTTAAGTAAGTAATTTTATCATTAGTTATTTTCAGGAGTAGCTTTTTACTGAGTACTTTGAACTTAAGCGTTAACACTTTTTAGTAAATTACTCTCAAATATTTAAGCAGCAACAGGCAACCCTCCTAGATTTCTTTATTCCTTCAGGTAACTTTCCTCTGAAAATGACAACTGAAAGGAGATGGGTTATTCTTAAGAAAAAAAATTGTTTGTGTTTTGCTACCTATTTATCACTGAGTTTCTTCTTTATCTATGCCTGAAATTGTTGTCTTCTAGGTAGTGGTTGGAAAGTTGCTTTTTATTGTGAAAAACATTGCTTAGATTTAATATGCAATTTAAGTCTCTCTCTCTCTCTCTCTCTCTTTCATAGCATACTTAGTGAGCTTTAAAATGGAAACATTTTCCGGCCCAATTTTTGTATTGCTTTACTTTGTATTATTTTGGTGTGTATAGTTTTGCTTTATCCCAATAACAAAAGGTTCAAATGCCAGAAACTCAATGGCATAGCTTGAGCTAAAATGAACTGTATCTGTTAATTGCTTGATATTGAGGGAATGATTAACAGCAAATCCTTTTTTAAGAACCTGTCATGCTTTTATTCAACAGCAAAACTAGTGCAATGTAAATAATATGGATTGCCAAGTGGTAGGATGCTGCATTACAATGTTGGCTGCTAAACTTTATTTCTATATAAATTTCTATATAGTTAAAGATATCATAAAGTCTGTTCAGAAAAAGTAAAGCTCCTATAATCCTGCGGTTATAAAAGAGAAGATGAGCACACCTGGAATTTTGCCTTTGATTTTGTGAGTTTAGGACTTGGATTTTAGAACAAAGACTAATCCCAGTCCCTAAAGAAACAGAAGTTCTCTAGACAGGAAAATGAGTCTTGTTTCACTGCACACACAGAAAAACATGCAAGGGGGCAAAGGTATGAGCAGTACTGGGAAAAGATAATCTGTGCTGACTCCTGGGAGAATCTTTCATTTTTCCTTTCCCCAAATTTAAAAGCAATCTCCTAAAGCCACTGAAATCACTTGAGGTATATCTTCAATTCATTTCAATTGTCACAGTTCCGTTCCATTCAGCACAGTGGTATTAATTTTCATCACCTCACTGCTTGAACATAAATCTTTATTACCTCAATTAATGAGTTTCATTTTTCCTTTCCTTTGGTGTGTTTTGTGAGAATACAGTACACTTCCTGTCACATTTGCAGGGCACTCTAAGAGACATTTGGCATAAAACCCTCAATGTTGTAGTTATGCTGCTTTCCGGCCTACTGGGGTGTTGGTATCATACCCAATGAGTAAATGTTCTGGAGCTGTTCTTTAGCACTCAGTGCTGTATCCTGGTAAGGCATCAAGATCACTAGATGGTCAGAAATAATGATTTAATGGAAGGAAACAAGACAAGAAGGGAAAATGCCATTTTCTTACCTTAAAGTTGTTATGTTGCAAAAATGAAATAATTCACAATCAAAGTCTGAACACACATTTACGGGTCAAATGGGGAACCGATATTTTCCTAAATTAATATATTTTCAGACAGAAAACCATGCATGCAGTTTACTTCATATGGTTGCAAGCAACACTAACAATATACTTCTAACAAAATAGGAGGAAAATGGGATATTGAACAGGAAGTTGTGAGTGTTATATCCTAAAACCAATATTTTGATTTAAAATACAGTAAAATACTTTACCCATTCCAGATACAAACTGCAGCTGTGTTCATAGAATCATAGAACAGAATAATATAAACATTTATGTTGGAAATGTTAATGTTAAAATCTTAAGATCATCGAGTCCATTAACCTAACACTGCCAAGTCCATCACTAAACCATGTCACTAAGCATCATGTTTACTGATACTACGAGGTGAAAACAGATTAACAAATTTGTAGATTACTATTTCATGCCAGCAGAGGTGTCATTAGAATAAACGTGTTCAGACAAAATTGAGATGACTGAATTAAGCTAAAACTATGTTAACAGAAGTCGCATGATAATTTTTACACAATTGTAGTTTACCAGGTTAATCCTGGACTGCACTTAAATGCAAAGCACACTAACAAACTAAAAATGTTTTTAATTAATCTGCATAAATTCTTTCACATTTGCAAGGATATTAATAAAAAAATAGCTTTAGAATATCAGAGAACAGGACAATGAACCTCCTTTTAAAAACCAAGACATGTTTTTTCTGGAGAAATAAAAATGAGGGAACAGAAATTTATTATTCAGCTTATTCTGTTCTGTTCTGTCAAATGACAATTGTTTAGTATTGACTTTGAATATTTCTTAACCAGTCTGACTAATATTAAAGTCCCTTAAAAACTGATAATGTGTACCTTTGTCTAAACTATAGCGTCTGGAAAGAGGCATGTTTTAATTTATAAAATTATGTTGTTTATTGTTTCAAATCAATTTTTCAAAAAAATTTTAGACACTGAAAAAATTCTAACTGTTGGTCTTTTCTAAAGCTTACCCCTTTATTATACTGATAAAATCTGTTTCTTATAATAAAATCAATCTAGATCTCTAAAAATATTAGTACTAAGAGATTCCTAGAAATGTAATATGTGCAAATAGACAGAAAATTCTCCCTTACAACTTTATTATTCTTTTGATATAACTAAATGATTGTCCAAAGTCAATTAAGCATTTAAAAAACAGTTGGATTAGGAAACCTCTTCACCCATTTCTTTTCTTCTGAATTGCCAGCAATATTATGAAAATAATTGTATTCTTTATTTGCAAATAAAGTTTGAAATTGTTAGTGCATTTTTTATTGTTCAATAATGCAGTTAAGAAAAAATAAATTTAAACAAATATATACATTAAGATTTTATAATGTAGGTAATCATTTCCACATTACTGCTTTTATTCATGTCTTTATGACAAACTGCCTGTTCCAAAGAATCTTAATAAAAATGTTTTATAGATGACTTTCAAATTGATTTTTTTGAAAAGTCTTGTGTATTGAAATAAACTTGAAGAAAAATAATTAGAGATAGAATTAGGGAAATAAACCAGAAAAAAAATATTACACAAAAAATGGTTCATACACAATAGTTAGAAATGCTAAAGTCTTCACAATTTTGACACAAGCATACTAAAAGGTGATTTTTCTTATTGAAACACTGTATCTGCATTACTCATCAAAAAAGTTGAACTGATTCTATTATAATTGGTATTAATTAAATCATCTATCAGCAGTTTTTTTCATCATGCTTCAGAATCTGTACCTTAACAAGATAAAAAGCTGTATTCCTTAAGCTTCAAAGTGCTTTAAAAGCATATTTCAGTGTTAATATGCATTGAGACCTCGATGTTCATATGATTTCCAGCAAAACTCTACAGTCCTCTACTTCAGCTTCTCTATTCTGATGTGAGGTCCACTGTATGTGCTTCCAAGCGATGAACAGAGCAAATTATATGATCTTTGAGTCCGTAGAGGCAAATATTTTTCAGTTCTGTGTGACTCTTCATACAGCAGATTTTCTAGTATTCTGTTCATAAATTTCTATATTCTTTCATTGTTTTATATATTACATATTCCTTAACTATATAGAATTTGCTAATATTTTTATTTCTTTCTATTTATATTATTCAAAATAGTAGGAAGGTGTAACGATATTTCTAAGTGAAAATAAAAGATATAAGAGAACAGTTCAGCCTGAAATTTGCTAAAAGCTGAGTAAAACACATCTACATCCCACCTAAATATTAAAGGGAAAAAAAATTATGTGGCTACAAACTGAGGGCAATTTTATAGTCTCATAAAATGACTATGCAGCATATGGCTTAAATTAGTGGACAAAAAAAATCCCAGGTAGAAAAACACCAGTCTCCATATAAGTTTTTGCCTTTGAATCACTTATTTTTCTCCTTGAGTGTTTAATAGTCACTAAGAAACCCTAGCCCTTCATCTCTATTTTATCAAGGTCCTGAAAAATTAGCAAGAGGTTTTTTACATACTTTAGTGTCTGTTCATCGCAATGACAAAAGTAAAGTTTCTTAGTCTTTCAAAGACAAATAAAGAAAGGTGACATGCCCCATGGGATCTCAGCAGATAACCTCACTTTTTTTTTTTACATGAAATAGCACAAGATAAATAAAGCAAAATATAAAATAATCAGGCCAGTTGCATTTTCTGAAAAGAAGTCAATCTCCCAGAGGGAAGATCCAACCAATACAACCCAGGTATTTAGAGTGGAAAGAAGCAATATTTTCAGGTGGAGGATGGAAACCTCCCTTTCTGAAAAGCACAAAGAGAAGTTTTTCAGTGCCTTAAGTAAGTGGGACAAGTACCTAAATGCTTTGTAATATGTGTCAGGAAACTCCGCACAAGGTTTTAATGTTGCACTAGTTTTGTAAAATGCACATTTAGGAGCCTATAGACAGCATATCATAGATCATTGTCCTATGATATGAGATTTTATAACTCCAACATGAACAATGTATCTCCTGCATAGCTTCCTTTAACATATGATCTGCTGATGTCCACATAAGAATCTCTGTCAGCTTTCAGATTGATCAGTGCACCAATTTCTTCATTTCATCAGGAGCAATGAAACAGGAGGAGTGAAACTAGCTCAAGAATGTCTACTAAACTTACATGTCAAGTGCTACTAAATTCATTATACATATAATGTTTCAGCTGTATAAAAATCCATCTATTGAGAAAATGTCTTATGGCTCTTTCTCAAGGGGCTATTTTCACTTTGCAGCCTTTATGACCCATTCAATTTGTAAAAATAATAAAAAGTGGTACATTTGAGTTTGAGCTTTCTTGGTTTTGCAACTTAACATGTTATAAGCTTGTGTACAAGATAAATAGCAGCTTTTACACTTAATATGACTTCACAGAGTTCCTGTTAATTGTTTCATTTTACCACATTGCAGAGGATTGCTAGTGTGATGGCAATAATATGTAATTCTGTGTGGATGAACAAGTTGGTACTAAAGGTAAATTTCTGAATTAACATACTGAAACTGTTGCCATTTCATGTCATTACCATTTTCATTCTTATAGTGTCAAGACAAATGTAGAGAAAAACCATGACAGAAGGTTTTTCTCCTATTGTATGGAATTCATGTCTGAGGTCAGTAAATGAGAGGTGAAGGAGCTACCCTCAGATGACTTCTGTGTCATGTCTGGGAGAGAGATGTTGCAGCATTTTCTGGTTCTTAAGGCCAGCAGTCAAGTGCAAGTCTTGTCTGAAGCAAAGGTTCTTACTCCTTTCTTTTTTTAATGTTCAGAATGTTGTTACTGAAATGTTTTCTGACAGTCCTAATGTTAGTTAGGGCCAAAACTCCAATTCTGTAGATTTTACACTGATGGAAATGTCTCTGTGAAGTTTGGATATGAGGAGGTCAGAAGAATTCAAATGCTTTTATCTGAATAAAAATCTTTCCCTGATGTACAAGAAGGTCTGCACCTGAGTATCCATGTTCAAAGCACAGCAAGAGGGAAATAGTTAGTAATGTATTATGAGGAAAACTAAGACAATATAGTTTTTGTCCAAACAGTAATATGTAACATGGTAACGACAGCAAGAAGCCAGAGTGAAGTAAGTATAGAAGTTCTGTCTTAATGATGAAGTTTGCATAAGCACCATATCATATACTTTAGTAGATCTCACAGAAGCTATGCTTATTTTGAGTTCTGTGCTGTTTGGCAGATTTTTGTATTGAATTCTTTTTCTTATTGTGGTATTCTTTTAAAAAAGAAGGAAACACTAGGAACACAATGCTTGAAATAATTGTCAGATACAATTAATTTGATACAGTTATCAGAAGATAATTGGAGACACACAAAATGTGGTATTTTGCCTCTGCCAAAAAGAGAAACGTTTTACATTATGCAATATAAACAATATTATTTTCCTGTATTGCAGAATTTTTCCTTGTCATTCTGTTATTGTGGATCAGACAGCCAATTTTTTTTTTCCAGCATCAGTGTTTCTATATGCTTACTCATGAATGACTTCTAAACGGTTTGTTTTGCCAGTCCTGTATTACTAAGGAAGGTTGTTTTCAAACACTTCACTCTGTGTGTGAATTGAAAATGGATCCCAAGAAAAAAGAGAGATGCCACTAATCAAATATTTAAAAAAAAATCTGAAATAATCTTCTTTATTTTATAATCACAATGGCAGGAAGCTCAATATTTCTGCTCAAACAAAAAGGCTGGTATACATATTTACCAAAGGCCTTATGATGTTTGCAGTCGACTTTGCAGAAGACAACATTTATAAAACCTTTACAGTGTCGGGCAGGTGCCGTGGATTCTCCTGGGGATTGGTTTTATTCAGATATTGTCTTTCATTTGAACTTCAAACATTTTTTCAATTTTTATTTTTTTTTAGAGACAGATTTTTAATGGATTTTGGAAATTAAAACCTTTTTTATTTGTGTCATTATAATAGCTACTTTGAATTTATTTATGGGAGATAAATGCCAGTAAAGCTAAGGACTACTGCAATTTTTAGGAGAGGGAAAAAAGACAAAGAGGTATAAATGTAGTTTGAATCACTGAAAGAACTAAAAGCTGTGCCATGTTTATTCTTTTTTTCTTTTTTTTTGCCCTGAATAAATAAAAGGCAGATATTTTCCAGTATTTCTATTTTTCAATATCTAGTCCCACAGAGACCGTATTGTGCCAAAAAACCCCACAAAATAATGTGTTTAGTAAGACCTAATCTTAGAAAGAAAAGTCAGCTGAAGATTTCATTTCAAAAGTGAAAATTAAGATCTGAAGAAGAGATACTTAACTGATATTGTTTCTTTGTGAAGCCCCACAAGTAGGTAAAAAATGTAGATCCCTGAATTGTAGATTCTAGATTTTGGAAAAACTCAGGGAATTTAGGAATTAAATCAAAATGGTGTTCAGAAAGAGAATCATTAGACAGTTACCTATAAATTGTTGTTCTTTTGATGCTGTTTGTATTTAGAGAATGATTTTAATTCCATAGTACACCTTAATGTAAGGATGCAAAATTAAAATGGAAGAAAAGTCTTTAAAGTGTCAATACCAGAATTCAGACTCTCAGAAGATGTCTGGTATTTTGAGAACCAGGATTATATGTTACTTATTTTTGAACTGATAAGCACTTTTTTTCTCTTAGTTTCTGAAAATGAAGATTTACAATGATCTTTCTTCCATCCTCTCTGGTTTACCACAACTCTCTTGGGCACTAAATGAAAAGGATGTCAGCGGATTTTTTTTTCCACTTTTATTTTCCTGGATCAGATAAGAATCTCCTTAGAACTCAGCCCCTCTGACAGCTGAATAGAAGTGTGTCCACCTTTTCGCTTGTTTGTCATTCACTCTAGGAATCTGTGATAAATGAAACTCATGTCCTTTTAGCAAAGCTTTTATCTGTTTTCTACTGAACCACAGACCTGCAGCTCAGTCCCATAAATTTCCACACTGCTAAAGTTTCCAGTTAAACCCTTCTCACCCAGCAGCCCGCTAGGTTGCTGTGCCTGGTGGATTCCTCTGTGCTAATCCAGCTTCCGACGGTTTCTGCTTAGGAGCCTAAGAACATTTTTTCATTGATTATAAGCATTGCTGCCAAAGAAACTCTGCAGTACACTTACAAGAGTTATTTTTACTTATACTTATTTTGTCTGCAAGTGAAGACATTTACAGAAGAGCTATTCTCTCAGGGAGTTGAGCTTTTAGAGGAGTGAGGGGAAAATGAGAAGTCCAAACTGAAAAAAACAAATTTTGGTTTTGACTTACAGGTAGAAACTAATTCCAGTTTTAAAAAATAGTGAATTATTAATATAAATGCATTTTTTTGCCTCTCAGGAAATGCTTTGTTTTTTCCTATAAATTTCTATTCAGCTTCTATGAAGTAGGGTTTATAATTCTAACTACACTGGCAGAGTGATGCATCATGACTTTCCTGCACTTTAGAGGGTTATTTTAATACTCACCTTTCCCAAAAGAACTTGAAATATTGTTAAAATGTTAAATTTTTTACCATTATAAAAGACAAGATGGAGATCTTAAAATGTAAAAGGGAGAGAAATACTGACTTATGGCCAAATGTAAGGAAACTATTTCAAGATGTTTTCTGTCATAAACAATAACATCTGTATTTAAGGAATAAACCACTGGTGTTCTGATGCTATACAAATCTGGGAAACCTAATTTGGATTGCCATTATATGAAACAGAGCATTATGGACTGGTTCCGGTCAGCATTCTGGGGCTTCCATGTGGTGCAGGTAGCTTGGTTTGCAAGCTGCTGGGTGAGCTGCAGGGTCAGCTCTGGGGGCTGGGAGTCCCAGGCAAGAGGATGTGAACTTCTGGCCCTTTGCACGAAAAGGTATTCAGGGACTTCTGGCACCAACCATGTCACTGAACACTCACAGACATGGTGACTTGACATTCAGCTGGAAGAGAAGACCTACACTGAGGGTATAAAAGCACAGGGATTCCTTTTCTTGCAGGAGGCACCCAGCTCAAGTTGCTATTTTGTTACTGCACCATAATTAAACGATTTTAAGAATCTGGTCATGTGAGACTCTGCTATGGGAAACCTGGGGCTGAGCTGATGTGGAAACGTGGTCTGACTGTGTGAGATGTGGGCTGTAGCTGTGAAGGGGCATAGTCCCAGCTCAGGTGGTGTGAGAGAGACTGCCACAGCAGTTCCTGGATGGCTGGGCAGGAGAATTTCATTAACATGGCAACCCCTCCTCTGCCTTTCCCTCCATGCTACAAAAGCACACATGATATGGAGGTTATTACTATGTTGGTTTAGTCCTTTTATAGTCTACAGAAACATAGCAGACTTTGAAGAAATAAATACAGGATAAATACAAAGTTTTTGTGCCTAGGAGCTCATTACAAAATACAGAAATAAGAGACAACGTAATGGAATGTGAACATTCATATCTCACTTACAGAAATAGCTAATGATGTAGAAGATTTGGTTCAATTTCTTTTTTTTTTTAACTCAGAGCATTTTCACTTTTCTGACACCAGTTAAAAATGTAAGCTCCTCCTAGAATATTATCCCCACTTTTGAGCTATTCAACAATGGAAAGTAGTAACTGAATGGATGAGAACATGCAGTTTATTTTCTATTTTATATAATCTTATATTGCTAAGGGAATTCAAACTAAATGATGGTATGTAATATACACTAGAATATATACTCTTTCTGTTCATTTTCCTACATGCAGTAATATTTGTGCTAACTGTTCATTTTGTGCATGAAAATTTTTTAGATGCATTTTAAAAGAGTAACTTTACAGAATCTGGAGGATTTCTCTTATCTACAAAACCAGATGTATTTTCAAATAGTCCAAATATTTTCAAAGCATGCTCTGTAATTAAGCATGGTCTTCCCTACCTGTGTAGAAATTCTAAATCAAACTATGTTTTTCCAGGTGTTTCTCCAAGCCCTTTATAATATTTCCAAGTCTTGCTTACAACCAATGGTTCACTGACTGGTCTGTAATTTCCTGATTTTCTTCTTATTTCCTTTTTTTTCCTTGTTAATGATAGCTCAGATCTGGCAAATCTTCATTTCAGGTGTTTATTCTAAAAGTAGTAATGGAGTGCAGGTGTAGGAACTTGAGATAGAGTGAAATTCAGAGACAAAATAGAAAATACTTCATATTTTATCTGCTTAATTCAGTCTGTAAATTAGGGGAGGTTTTGCAGATGTATCTATAGTTAGAGCAACCTGTATAACATGATTTCTGATCTAGCACTTGTGTTTGTGTGAAGGATTGTGCATGCAATTTAGATTAAAAAAATAAATTTTAGAGGTCTAAGTGAACATGAAAAAGAAAATGAGAGTGGAAAATGGACTTGGTTGATTATACTATTTGCTCAATTAATAGCTGCATTAATTTCTGGACCACAATATTTTTCTCTTCTTTAAATTGTTTCTATTTCAAACCAAAATTTAAAGAAATAAAAAATAGAGAAAGTTCTTTAATGAATGGAAAAAAGGAAAGTATAAATTCAAAGTTTTCTTTACAGCCACATGGAGTCAGATATGCAAAAGACTTGGTGAATAATACTTCAACATTATTCAATGCATGCTAGTTCCTGTGTTACTATGAGCAATAGCATTACTAAGCAGTAACAGATTTCATTATCTACTTTGAAATATCTTTCATTCTTAAAGATTTCTGATTTGTTATTGACTTTTTTTGAAAGCTGTACTTCAAACTGTACTTTGTAATCTATATTTCATGTTGAATCTTTTATCGCTATTTAATATCCTGTTTTGGTCAGACTTTAAGATGTCTCATATCCTTCTCCCCTTTTGGATGCCCTTTTAGGAATAATTTTCCTAATCAGGCTAAAGCTTCATTTCAGCCCTTTCAATAGATCTTAATACAAAGTTATTCAGAATTTTTTTCACTCTATATAATCCAGAGCAAAATCTACATCTTCTCATTCATGCCTACCAAATTGATTGTGGTGGGACTTTACTTGGCAGAAGAGGCTTTCCCACTTGAATGTTTCTGGAGAATGAAGGTTATAACATGGAAATCAGTTATTTACAGAATTCTGCAAGATAAATTTACTTTTCAGTACCTTCCAGTTTTTAAACATTTGTCATTATTTTTGATAATCAGTTGATGTCACTTTAACTTTTTGCCATTAATTGAAGAAAGAAAATTAAAAGATGGTTTAAAAATATTCTGTGAGGAAGGGGAAAGCACAGATAAGAAAAGCAACATTCCTGCATGGACCATTTACTATAAATGGTGTGAAGTTGTTTTGAATTATGCAAGGCTGAATCTGTTGCAGGGTACTGAACGTGAAAATTCCCTTAATGACTCAAATGCCCAAGAGCTACAACATTAGATTTCTCAGAGCAGTGAAGGAAATCTTGTGGTTGATGTAATATGCCGTATTTCTTCAAACAACCATAATGTAAAGAATTTTCAGAGAAGAACAATGAGCAAAATATGTGAATAATTCTCGGGATACAATGAAAAGTGTTAGATGTTATATTATACTACAATGGGACTTTGCCCTCATTGGATAATAATCTGTGATGAATTCTGTGATGAAACACAGAAGAATTAAATGTCAGGGACAATATAACACACTGGGAACCTTTCACAAATAAAACCCCAGATCGTTGCATGAAATGTAGAGTATTAGGAATAGGGATTAATATATTAATTTTTCATTGTTGATTATGTCAGTGGAAAGCACCACAATTATCTAAGCCTATGCAGCTAGGGGACAAAAAGGCAAATTCCACTAAATATTACTTAAGAAATAATGCACAGTTTTAGTATTTTCACAATATGATTTCCCAGGAAATAAATTACATATTGTATGTTCTTATGTTTGCATAATTTATACTACAAGACTAGAAGTCTGAAAATAACCTTTTCTTTTATTGAAATCCCCAATTAATATTTTTTTGTGCTTGCATAAGTCTGTGAGAAGTAATAAAGCCTTTGTTTAACATAAAAGAAAAAATCATGAGCAGACAAGGAGCCAGAATTTATTTTTTTATTAAATGGAATGTATATACATTGCATAGAATGTATGAAAATTGCAAAGTATGTTATGAAAATAAAAATTACCTTAACCTGTACATATTTGATGTGTTGATCCAAAATATTGTCTGTAGTATTATTTTAAGATTTCTGATATCTCAGTTTCACCATATATAGTGTTCTGTCACTATGTTGCCATACCACTTGGTTCTCTTTCTTAATTTATACAGAGTGAAGGCTTTTAAAATCAGAATCAGTTGTTGTCCCGGGAAATATACAGTACATTAAAAGTGTAGTAGGGATTTTAGAAAATTGTCAGATGTTTGGATATCACTCCATGCTAAAGACTTTTTAAACTCTGTTTCTATTAGGTTGCACAGTTTCTAAATCTTTTACTTCCTGTAATGTGAATTATTTTACTTTTTTCACCTTAGATTTGTATCTTGGATTTGAAAGTAGAAATCAAGCTTCTTTAGATGGTCTTTAAGATCCCTTCCAGTACAAACTATTCTATGACTCTATGGTACCCTGGAATTTGCTACTAGTTTGCACTCATACTGGTCAAGCTATTGTAGTGGAGAAATATCCGGTCTAAATCTAAGTTACTTTTGTGGTATAACAGAACAAGATGGAAGTTGAGAGAGGCATGAACTTCCTATGGGTTTCCTTTCCAGACATATTTTCAAGCTTCACCTTCATTTAGACAACTTCATTTTCATTTATTTCTTTGATATGAGAAAAGCTTTGCTGTTCCACTTAAAAGAAAATGATCATTTTGAAAAAGTCTCTTGCAATTGTGTTGCAATTACATTGCAAATCATAATATTTTTTAGTGATCATAAGTTATTAGACCATCTTGAGTACATACATCCTTTTGGTTGGGTTATTCAGTTTTGAAAATCTAAATCCTAGTTTTGTTCTAGAATGCCTCCTTAAAACGAGGAGGTAGATTCAGTCCTAAGAAATTGCTGACAAACAAGCAGACCGGAGTTTCTGCATCAGTCACAGTTTGACAATCTACTTGAAAGGCACTGTAATACCAGAGCACTTTGTGGCAATAAATGAAGGTAGCCACTCACAAGGTAAGAATAAACACATCCTGGACAACTTTGTCCTCCTCCTTTGGAGTGTGCCACAGTGTAACAGCACTCCTGGAAGAAAGCCCAAGATGGTCGATCGCCCATTTTCATGTCAAAGCACTAGCTTGCTTCCTGCTTGATGTTATTCAGGAGCAATAAACTCCAAAGGGCTGTTCTACTTAGATTATTTTCTATCATTTTTGCGTGTAAAGATTTGCACTGGCATGAAGGAAATTTTTCAGAGTAAAAGATACAAACTTGGTTACCAAAGGAAGAAGGTGGAAGTTTTCACTGAATAAAGAAATTGTTGGCTAAGAAATTAAGATTAGATTTTTAAAGGTAAAATGAATTAATGTTTTTACAGTTTATGCAGGCTGGAAGGGTTACAAGGATTACCTCTTGCATGAGATGAAATTTAATACTTTTTGTAAACTGTCCAAAAACTGACTTCCACAGCAATGGCTTCAGACTCTTCTAAGTGTAAAAGGGTGCACAAGCACACCAGTATCATATCTACTAGTCTGGGAGAAATATTTTGGAAGAAAAAAGCAAATATCACGGTTTTTCACTGGTGTTAGCCTGAAGACTATACTCACACTCTTCAAAGTAATAAAGAGGGAATTTTTGGAAACTAAGTGCTCCCAGAAGGATATTGCCAACACTGGTCCACTTTTAATTGCCCTCATACTTATTTCTGATTTTTATTATATTTCTTAATGTTACTGAGAGGGCAATCATGATTGCTTGTGTCTGGTTAGACTTTATGTATTTCATTTTTGCTCACGTGTTAAGTAAGGGTGATGGAAAAAGAATGTGTATAATCTCAGAAATACTTACCTTAGTAACTGCTATTGATGTGTTGTGCTGTGCAGCATGTAATTATTTTTGACATATCTTCACTTACTATCACAAGGGACTGATTTATCTTTTCTTGTTCCCCCAGTCCAACTGATCTTATCACATAAATTTGCCCTTGCCTATTGAGGCATTACTGTGGTTAGCATCTCCCAGCTGCAGGGCGAAAACATGGCAAAAGCCTGATAATTCTGATTGTTTATCATGCATTAAAACACTTATTTCCTACACCACAGAGAGAGAGAGTGACTGTCTGGTGATGCTGTGTCTGATGCACCACAGGATACCATTGGTCCTCCTGGCTGCCAGGGCACAATTCACCACTTGTTAGGTTGTTCAGAATACTCTTCCCTTTTGATTTAAAAGGTTACATGGTAATATTCTGCATTAGGAATGACAACAAAAAAATGGGACTGTAATAACAATACATTTCAAAAAATATATTCTCCACAATATTCCACTTTCATCTCACCAGTGGCGCCTGTGATTCAGTTTTGAACACTGACTTGATTTTTTATCAGAATGTAATGAGATGTCTTTAGAATAGGAACAACACCGTTTTTTCCATTTATTTGCTTTAAATGTATATTTTACTTTTTAACTTAAATTTAAAAAAACAACCAACCTGGAAGTAATTTTGTGAAATATTGAAAAAGAAAAACAGAAAAACACCACTAAACCAAAACACAAAAAACCCCAAAAAATAAAAAAGTTATTGAGTTGACACAACTGAGGTGCATACAATCACCTGGAATGGAGGGGAGCTGAAAAAAGATAGCTAAAAATAAAAATGAGTCATTGATCTCTTAGATTGGATCTACTTCCAGTTAGAAGTTACCACTTAAACAGGTATGGTCTTATGATACTTTGTTCATAGACACTCTTCCAGCAGGTGTCAGAGAAAGCTGTCTCAAGAAAACAAAAAACAAGAAAATCTACAAGAAAATAAAATATTTATAATAATTGTCCGGATTCTTGATAAAAGAGATGATGGTGCTCTTAACTGTTGTTAACTTCTTATACTTATACCCCAACTAATACATTAGTAACTGAAGGGTAGGTCTCCTGGAACTCTTACCACAAAAAAAAAAAAAAAAAAAAAAAAAAAAAAAAAAAAAAAAAAATTCTAAGTAAGCAATAATCACATAAGAAAGGAGTAGAACTTTAAAAGACAATACCAAAATTCAGTTTAAAAATTCTGAAGGTGATCAGCAAGTGCTTCTACTTTATAATTTCTCCTTCATTATAGCCCAGTTTATCCAGAAGTATAAGCCCCCTTTTATGCACAGCATACACTCATAAAAGTTGCTGCAGGATATTTCTGCTTCTAGCTAGATGGAGCCTCAAGAAATTTGACACTGACAGACTCTGGTGCTTTGAGATTATGTTTGGATTAAGGAGTTTGTTTAGTCAGAAAATCATTAAGAAAAATACTGAAAATGGAAATAAAGTGGGACAAAGGAGAAAAAAAAATAGAGAGAGATGACAAAAAAGGCCAAGACAACCAAGCCAACCCTCAAAAGCAAGAGCTGTTTGGGATTTTTTAAATTTCCATCTCTCTGATATCTGTTTGTGATGGATGATTTGGGAATGAAAATCCGAGTTTATAATATCAGTCAATATTGTATATGGTTCTCTTTGGGTTTGTCTCCATTTTTGTGCTGAGATAAGCAGCCCTACGAATTGAAAGCTCCAGTGCAGTTGGCTTCCTGTAAAGCAGCTCCACTGCTGGGCCTCTGGTGCAGATTTTATTTCATTATGGCTGTAAAATTCCTGAATGGGTGACTGTAGTTACCTTTTACACTGCTCAGTCTACGCAAAACTATGAAGGCCCATGGAGGTCTCAGCTGTAATGTGATTTGCACAGCACCCAAGCAGGATCAGGGTGTGTGTTTTTGCAAACAGCAAACAGCTCTACAGCAAGATACCTGCTATCCACAATTCCAGGCAATTTCAGGTGCAATCCTGGTCTCTATTTCCAATCACAGGATAGCGACTTTTAGCTGACCAATAAGTCAACAATGCTGCTTTGAAGGAAACGGATAATTTTCAGCATGGGCCTTAGCCTCTGCTGTATGTCCTTTCTGTCACTTCATTCTGGCTTTTCTTTTAACTCCTGCAACATCTTCCCACTTCTTTTCTGAAGAAACCATTCAGTTAAGAATTTCAAAACAGTTGTTATTCAAATCGTAGGAAGTCTTCTGGATCTGCCAAGATTGTGTAGAGAGTAACTGTTCTGGTTAGTGGAAGTTCTGACAGCAGGAATGTCCCATTTCTTCTGAATAGGATCATTTCTGTAAACCTGTTTGTCCAATGGTTCGACAACATTTGTGTCAACACAGTAGATGGGGGACATTAGCATGTCATAGAGGCAGGAATAATTATCTCTGGGTAGGCATGAAAAGAAATTCCTTGAATCAGTTTTGCTGCCAGAGGAAGGGCTGAGGTAACTATGCCCTAAAAGGACATGTTTCAGTGCAGTCTATTACAATCAGTCATAAGTAGTCCAGACACCAAATCTCTAACTCTGTTCAAGCTAATGACTGAAGATAGTATGATTTTTTTGGAGCTAGTGAAAATGTCAAGCATATCTAAATTAAATACAGGTGAAACATATCACTTGTGGGGTCATTCAAAGGTTTTACTAATTTTATTTTTTCATCATTCTGAAGATCTTAATCAGAGCCAACATAGAAGCCTGTGGCTTCACATACTACCTCGCTTTAGAAATTTGGTGTCTACCACCTGCTGCTTTTGTGTTTCAAAACACTCTGAAAGTTCACATCACAGAAATGTGAACCATTCTTCCTTTGTTTCTATTTTTAAAAGACACGTAGTTCTATAATACACTGCTTAATTACATACTGAGTATCTCAGTCCTACCCTTTGGGTAAAAAATGCTTTTGGGTCTTCAGTAAAAGGAAATAGAATTTATGTAGTATTTTGACCTCTGTTTCACACATCCATATTTGCAGATATAGCATGAGAGAGGATTTGAGACTCAGCTTTTCTGTCACAACAGGATTATAATGATGTTTCTGTACTGCCAATTCTTGACTCCTGGTGCTTAAAGTTCAGAAAATCAGCTCTCAAGTTTGTACTATGATGAAACAGTCAATGTTTATTTCTGATTTTGTGCATTGGTGGACTGTAAGCTGACAAACAGAGATAAAGATTCTGAGGTCCAGGACTGCCCAGATACAAAAGTTAGATTCACCAAATATGAATATAACACTCCAAGGGAGACATCCGCATAGCATAAAGCAGCTTAAGGCTCTGAAACGCTGCCTAGCTCTGGCATTTCTATGTATTATCACATAAAATTTCACTAGATGAATAACATACCTAAATGGAATGGTGACGTTTCTGATACTTTACCCAGCTTGAACTTATTTTTTTATATTAATACATGGTACTATAAAGTTTTCTATATCTCTTTTATGTGCGCTGTGTTTTCCAGGCTAAATATAGCAAAATTCCATTGATCACAGCAAGTAGGAAATTACCAAATACAAGGTTTGGGGCTTTTAAGAGGCTTCGCTGAATTTGCCTTGTGTGGAATCTGGATTATAACACCTATTCCTAGTACAGTGAAGTGATCCTTTGTCTCAGAATGTATTTTCAAATTGTAGTTAATTAATTTTCATAGCTGTCTGTTCCTTATCACTACCTAACTTTTACACAAGGCTAAAAATTAATATGTTTGTGGAAGATATTAATTTCATAGAAGTGCACAGACTGAAAGGAGTACTGAAATTCAGAATGAATGAGGATTTTTTCCTTCATTCTGTCTTCATAAAGCTGTGGTTTGTGAAGCTTTCCATGACAACTGAAGATTCATCTACAGGAACAAATCAAATCCAAACCAAACAAACCCAAACTTTTTAGTCTTCGGCAAATGGATACTCCTGTATCTTTGGGGTTTTTTTATGTGTATCTTGGAATATACATTTGCTTCTCTGGGAGTGTTACAGATTACAATATTAAGGAGTTCATGTGTTCTCATCACTTTCTTATAAATGAAACATCTGGTAATCCAAAAGAAATGGTTCATCATTGCAACAATAATTGTTTCTATCTACTGTAAGGCAAACAGTATTGTTCTCCTAATCATCTACTAGATTTTTAGTTGCTTGCAAAGCCAAAAGTTTTTTACAGAATTGTACCCACTTTCTAGCCAAATAAAAGGAAATGTTGCTCTTATACTTAACTATCTATCAAAAGCCATACACTCCTATAGTGTCCCCCATTCCTCCTTCAGCTAACAGCATTTGTCAGTATATACTTATATATGCAAACTATTTTTATTTTTTATATAAGTATATATAATATAGAAGTCTAAATATTATGTTATATGCACATAATACACAGAATCAGAAAACTGGCAATATATTTACATGTAACATATGTATAGGCATAAATATATTTTAGGATGCATATAGAATCAGCAAAATAACAATGCATTTAGTTATGACAAATACAGATATTACTAGATAATTCTAAGATAGTATTATGTTCTGTATAGATCCTATAAATAATATATTTTAGCATTTAAAAAATATTTTATACAATATACTGTTAGAAGAGAATATCTACATCAAGTAAAATAGCTACCACTGGCAGTGGAGTGCAGCCTTTGGAAAATAAAATCTTGGAAATTTTTTTAGACTAGCATTTTAAGACTTGCTTCCCATATAGTATGAATCTCAGAGTGATTGACTTATGCATTTAAACTGTTTGTGTATATGTTATGCTTGAAAGTTCTTTCTTTCTCTACTAGGAACACTAGTTGCACTGTTGTCCTTTCTAAAATGCTGCAAAGTATCAAATTGCTTTTTACTAAGCACATCAATTTGCTGTACCTAAGTGATATTTTTTCTTTTTCTACTTACATAGAAGCATCTAGAGACAAACTGAAGAAAAGGATACTGAAATCTCAAGTCATCAAAAATTCCTGTGTAAAGAAATCTTGCATTGTAATAAAAAAGTCCTGACTCGCCACATGCATTTCCTTCTTGAGCAGTACAATACAGATGGCATGATGTGCCTCATGGGTATAGTCTGCTGCTGCCTTAAAGTCTCAGAGAGAAGACTTTAGCCTGTTTAGGAGACTGACTGACAGAATCCTTTGTGAGGTAATCCTGAGTCCAGGAAGGCTGGACATTTTTCAAGAGACAATTCCTAAAGATGAAGGAGAAGGGTGCCTAAAGATGAGTTAGCTGGGAGGAAGACCTGCCTGGGTCTAACAGAGAGCTTTGTCTGGAACTCAGGGGAGAAAAAGAGAGTGTATGACCTTTGGAAGAAGTGGCAGGTAGCTCAGGAGGACTACAAGAATGTCATGACATTATGCAAGGAGCAAATTACAAGTGATAAAGCCTGAGTAGAATTCCATATGGCTACTGTTGTGAAAGATAATCAAAACTGCTTCTATAAATATGTTAGCAACCAAATAAGGGCCAAAGAGATTCTCCACCTGTTATTTGATGTGGGGGGAAATATATTGACAAAGGATGTGGAAAAGACTGCAGCACTTAATATCTTTTTTGTCCCAGTCTTTAATAGTCAGACAAGTTGTTCTGGGGGTACCCAGCCCCCTGAGCTGGAAGGCAGGGATAATGGGCAGGATTAAGCCCCAATAATCCTTGAGAAAATGGTCAGTGGCCTGCTACACCACTCAGACACACACAAGTCAATGGGTCTGGATAGGATTCACCCGAGTGTATTGAGAGAGCTGACGGAAGTTCTTGTTGAACAACCTTCAGTAATTTATTTTCTATACAAGCAGATTGTTGCTACTATAACATAATGAGTTAGGATTAGTTTCCAATATGTTATGAGTCTGTATCAATAAGTTTTCCTTTACAATGTACTTGTTAGAAATTAGGAAGCTCAGAAATTTCTACGTGTGTCATACATCATCTCTTGAGCAGAAGTGAATGGCATTGTAAAATTTTTCGTGTTGGTGCATGGTGACTAGAGACTGTATTTGTCTCCAAGTGCAAGATTTCTGAAGTTGATTTGCTGACAAGGCCAGTTTCCAGAACTGTTATAATTAAAGAGCTAACAAGGGAAGAATGTTGATTCACTTCCTTAAATACTAATTCAAATTATTTCTGTTCAGGGAAAATATTGAGTATTCTGATACAGAAATGCAGAATACAGCATAACAACAACCCCACCAGCAACTACAGCTATAAAATAAGTGCTATATCTCTAAATTATTGCTGCAAATACCAACCAACAATCATTCTGTGAATTTTGCTTATAATTTACAGGGGAAAATGTTAAAATACAAACAAACAAACCACAACAACAACAACAAAAACACTGTCTCTCATGTCCAATAGAGAAACACAGCCATGAATTTAGTCCTTTATAGCTATTTTGGGTATTTTAGTCTTATCTCCAATGTTTTTGACAGCTGCTGAAAAGTCATGTATTGATTCATTACACTCTCCTAACATAATATCTGGTAAGATTATTTTTTCTAGTTTATTAAAATATACTTTCCAGATGCTTTAGATGCTTTAAAGACAATGAAACTACTGTTAAAAGTATGGATAAACAGTTGACAATAATACATAGCTCTTTTCAGAGTGAGGTACTTAAACACAATGGTAAGGTCCCCTCTCATATTGTCTTCTCGAGGCTGAACAGACCCAACTCTCCGAGTCTTTCCTCATAAGAGAAATGCTCCAGTCCCTTAATCATCTTTGTTGTCCTCTGATAGACTTGGTCCAGGAGCTCCACGTGTCTTTGATATTGAGCAACAGGACACAGCACTCCAGATATGGCCTCACCACGTCTGAATTGTCCTCAACCTCCTGTCCATGTTCTTCCCAATGAATGCTAGGATACCAATGGACTTCTTGGCCACAGGGACACACTGCTGGCTCATGGTCAGCAAACTTGCTGAGGAGGCATCTGCCCCTTCCAAGTTATTGATGAATAAGTTAAACAATACTGGGCCCAGCATTGAACCTTTGGGGACACCACCAGTGACACCACTAAGCCTCCAGCCAGACCCTGTTTCTGATTACAACCCCCTGGGATCTCCCATTCAGCCAGTTCTCAATGCACCTCACTGTCCACTCATCTAATCCACAGTTCCTGAATTTGCCTGTGGGGATGTTGTGAGAGACAGTGCCAAAAGCCTTGCTGAAGTCGAGGTAGACAATATTCACTGCTCTCCCCTCATCCATGCGGGTAGCCACTGCATCATAGAACACAATCAGGTTGTTCAAACATGACTTACCTTTAATGAACTCATGCTGACTGCTCCTGATCATTTTCTCATGATAGCAGAAGAATAGAGATGACCTTCACAAAGAGGCACTCCATCACCTTTCCAGGGATTGAGGTGAGGCTGACTGGCCAGTAGTTCTCTGAGTCCTTCTTGCCCTTTCAGAAGACCAGGGTGACAGTTGCTATCTTCCAGCCCTCAGGCACCTCTCCTGATAGCCACAACCTTTCACAGAGAATTTGAGCAGCACAGCTATGACATCTCTCTCAACGCTCATCCCATCAGGCCCCATGGATCTGTGGTTGTCAAATTTTCCTGACTCTAACCCAATTCTCCTGGACCAAGGGAAAGTCTTCCTTCCAACATTCCTTTACCCTGGTCTCCTGGACCAGAGATTCCTGGGGACTGGTCTAGTCAGTGAACACAGATGAAAAAAAGGTATTCAATAACTCTGCCTTCTCAGAGTCCCCTCTTAGTAGCGTTCTCCATCCATTTTTAGTGGCCCCACTCACATATGCTTTAGTTTTCATTTCTAAAACAATGCTTTATTATTTCACAAGTTTCTCAGTTTGAAGGGGGTTTTATTTCTTTTCAGTTAGAAAACAAACAAAAAACCCGCACACAAATGAAAATATTTCTGCATACAAAAGGTATTTTTTCTGCAACTAGAAAGTGTGAATGAGCACAAAATTCCAAAAATGCCCTCTAAACATATGTGTTAGTTTTCCTATCATATCTCTCCCTTTCCAGTGCCATATTTGCTATTTCAATTCAGTTTGGAAGGCTTAAAGTTTAACTAAGTTAAAGCTATGCACCTTTTGTTTTTACCCTCTGGGAAGTGCATTCAATTAAGTCACTACCAGCTTCATAAAGACATGTTCAACATTTATGAATGTACTGTGCTGGTGTCTCTTGTTTGGTGATTGCACACATCCCCAAAGTTTAACAGTCTTTATATAACTCATACTGGGTTTGTCAGAAATAACATTTTGGGTTCAGGTACTGATTATATTTTATGGGGTAAATAGTGATGAGATTAGTAGCATATATGGTTCCTAACTGTAAGTTTCTTTTTTCTTTTATATAGCTTTGGATTTTTCTATTTCTTCTTAACAAGTGAATTGTGCTACTTTGACATTCTAGTGTGCTGGTTTGTGAGAGAGCGTTTTGGTCCTTCTCTTGTCTTCTCCAGGTTTGTGCTAGCCAGCATCTCTTATATTTAGAGCCACAGGCTTTCTGTGCCTAGCTCTCTTCAGTGTGTAGGCATTACAGCAGGCCTAATTGAACCTTATCTTAAAAGTATTCAGCCAATTGCCTCACTGAGAGATCAGTACTCTCTGGAATAAAAGTGTCTTATTAAACCACAGTGAACAAATAATCTTCAGCCATTCTTTCTACCTGAAAAGAATATTTTATGCATGTAGCACATTCTTTACACAATCAAATAAAGCTGATCTCTCAAAGTAAAAATTGAACTGTTCTGTACACTCAGCACAAAGACCTTAGTCAATACAAAGTCACATTCATTTATTCTGATAGAATCTATTTGAAATTATCACTTTGCCTATCTAAAGGTTGGAAGTAATAGCTGTATTATGTCAAATTTATAATATTACCAGTTATACCTCTCTGCTAGAATTTTCAACATCAGAAGACTCAAGCTAAGGCCTAATAGGGTAGAGAAGCAATAGTAGTATTTCTCCCTCCTTGAAAACCATTTAAATTTCACCTTGTGCTAGTCTTAAGCAAATGATTTGCTACATTAACCAAATATTGTTATTTTTTTCCATTTTTAAAGGCCTGAAATGTGACAAGTGCTAGTTAATAAAGCAAAGGCAAAGCTTTGTGTTTGTATTAATATAGATTACTTTTGTGAAATGAAAATAGAAACCATAAATCAAAATAACTCATGATAAGTTTCTTGGTTTACAGTAATTTTTAAGTATTATTTTTATTTTTTACTATGTTATATCACTCATCCTTTTACACTTAACTTCAAAACTTTTGGTATGTGCTTTTTATATTCTGTACAAGTTAAAGCAGTGCTTCTAAATGTATTTCCTTCTTTCCTTCATGACAGCAGGTTTATGCAAGCAAAAGCATTCCTTAGGACCCCAGTGAGAATGTTGCTTCCAGAAAACAGTTTGAACAGTCACTTAATCTTCAGATTATTTTTAATAAGAAAAATAATACAATAAACAACTAATTCAAACACAAGACTTCTAAAATCTCTTTGGAATAAATAGCTGGAGAAAACACACAAATTTCCAGGATAGCATTGTTTTTGGTACTTGGTGCAGGTCAAAATTCTGCATTATGAAGGTACCGTTTTCCAAAAGGAAAATAAGCACATGAAAAGTTTCTCTGTTGTATTGGAGGTATTATTTTTTGTTGCTGTTCTTGTAGTTGTTGTTGTTACCTTGTTTTATTTTGCTTTGGTTTGCTTTAGTTTTTTAAAAGATATGTGTCGTCAGACATTTATATGTGTACATTTATAGGCAGTATTATTTTTTGTGTTTTAATTCCTATTTGCTCTTCTATTGATTTCAATAATTTATTCAATATTTCAATAATTCCACAGAGTGTTATTGTGTCAGATTTCCATATAGGAATGAGCTTCATCCATATAGTAATGTATTATGTATGAAAATATAGGGGTATTTTTTTGGATAAAACCTTACTTCTCTGCCAAAGACTTGTAATATTTTTTCCCTGTGGTTTAGACAGCTAGTCTATTACTGTCTTACTTTAGGATACTTGATACATCTGCTCTGTTGCACCAAATTATTATATTAGACACATAATCTTAGTATTTTACAGCATCCTTTTTGGTCAGGCAACTGTTTTAAAATGCTAAAAGGATTCTGCTAGGAAAAATATAACATTCTAATCTACAAGGACACTTACCTGACTTTTTCTGCTGACCATGATTTGTCCATGTCAATGATTTTGGAGCTTAGCAGAGAATAAATCTTTTTCAGTATAGATGTTTCTCCTTCTTCTGTTTATCAGTTTCAGTTTCCACACTTGTTTGCTTCTTCCTACGTTGTTCCAACAGAGATTTATGTGGGACTGTGATGTAAACCAGACACCTGACATGACTGAATTAAAAACCAGTAATGCAGTTCCTTTTTTTAACCCTTCTTACATTTATGTATTGGTGCTACCAGTGAAGTCTTGCCCTGAAAGCAATAGTTTTGGTTCAGTTCAGAAGGCTACCTCCATTTCAGAGGAGCAATAAAGATCTTCTTAAACTGCTTTCTCTCTGACTGAAATTTATCCTGAAACTACACCCTGAGTAACTGTTCACTTCTGACAATAGTGTCCTGCAAAGAAAAGTAATCATGAACTTGATTATCCACAATTGCACCTGATGTAGTCATTTTTCTTACAGAGTAGTTGTAAAAAGCTGCACTTATGGTCTGGCAGCATTTGACACCTCTGTTTTCTCAGCAGTAAATGCTGGTACAACATGTGGCTGTAATAGAGAATCAAGTGTATTGTGTTACTATGTGCTATGCAAGTCACAATACTCAGGTTGCATTGTATTCTCTTCTCCTGAAAAGGAGCACATAATTTGAGATTTACTGTACCAAATTATATCACTTTGAGACTCTGATTGCTACATGTAGAGAGCTATTATTTGTATGGCACAACAAGCAATCAACTACTGAACAGCATCATGTGTACTGATGACACTACTAATACTGAAGCACGTTCTAGTAGTGGGAATGTGGGGGAAATATAACAGGACTACATTGCTTTTTCTGAAATAATCTCTAATTCTACCTTTTTTCTTCAATTTAAAGCATGAACTTCCAAACCTGGGCTCAGTTCCTCCCATAATTAAATTAATTTTTATGAAAAAGAGTTAATGATACATTTCCAATTTCAGCTGAATATTAATTCTGTTACGATAGTTCATCATTAAGGAATGGGCAGCTTAGGAGTAAAGAAGCCATTATGAAATATTACCTGTCATATGCAATTCTATGGATGTTTACTGAGCAGTACTTGACCTAAGTTACAGCTGAGTATGTAAGATAGATTTCCAGCTTTTTACAAGGTCTCCCTGTAGCATGAAAAATAAATGTGCAGTCTCATTCCCAGGAGAAGATAAAAAAAGCAGTAGAAAACCATTGTTTAGAATTCTCTGTCTCTCTTTATTGCCCTTCTGTATTCACAAATCCCATTTCGTTACTATGATTTCAATGCACCTTCTTTGAAAAGCTTTTACTTTTGAGTAACATACTTGTAAAGTATGTGACATGGCATTATATTCTTGTAAGTGATATATTAATAAAGCAAACCTGAAGAAATGCAGATGTTGGCACAATTTTAGTTTGACTGCATTGACTGCATTTACATTTGTGTTTTCCAGCTAAAGAATAGTTGAGTATTTTTGATTTTCTGATAGATGACTTTCAGATTTTGTTCATTTAGGATCAGAAACTAATTTCATTACTAGCAATGATTTGGCATTCTCCTGTGTTTTAATGGAAGTAACTAAAAGAAACAGTTAGTCTCATGAAGATAAAAAAGATAATTATTTCATTTGCAATTTTGCAGTTGAAGACTGGAATGTGATTGTAGAAGGGGGCATTTTTAGCTGCAATTGTGTCCCGCCTTATAGAGAGAGCAAAGAAAATAACAGAAATCAAATCACAACTTTTCTCAATTATTTTCTTACTGTATATTTCCACATTTGCACCGTTTTTTGAGCTTAAATAATTTGATTGACCCACAGTAGATAGTTTCACCATCTAAAATTTTTTTATTATCTTTTACTCCTTTCAGGAACAGTTTCTAGTAACCCTGACTAATAACCTCTTAGCAGTGTGTTGGCCAGTGGCTATTCTGCAGTATTGTTGCCATGGAGTCTTGCTGAGAGGAAAAAAAAATACCCACTTAGTGTTGTTTTTCTATTTTATTTCAGAACACTTCTAATGAATGGTGATTGCAGTATCCTTCTGGTTTCTTACATATAACAGAAGTTTTTCTTCAATCATTCTTACTTTGCTAAGGATGAGAGGGAAGAGAAAGCACTAATGGGTATGAGATATAACAGCAATAGTCTGTGGTTTGGCATATCATCTCTCTTTTTCTCTGAACTGCTGTGAAACCCATACATATTAGTGAGACCAGAGTAAGAAAATTAGTCATGGTATTAATTAGAAAAACAGTTATCCAAATAAATGTGTGTTCTCTTTTGTCTTGAAATGAGAAATGTACACCCCAAAGGCCTCCATGACAAAGTATTTTTTTCTTCTTTTTTTTTTTTTTGTCCCTGCTGCTTTTTTTTTTTTTTTTTTTTTTTTTTTTTTTTCTTTTTTTTTCCCTGGGAAGTGGAGAGATATTTTGATATTCCTTGAAGAGTTGTATTATTTAGGAGACCTGAAAAAATTAATTACTCTGAAATACAGCTGAAATTATGTTTAATAAAATTTATGGGCTAATAGAATCTGAGTCACACCACTAATTGTCCTTCCCTAATAGACAGAGGATTTAGGGTGAAGACATAAATGACATATGTCACTTTCCCTCTTTGGTTTTGTCCTTACCTGTTTATGTTTCTCTCCATGTCCCTGCAGGAGCCTTGAAGGTCTATATAAGGTGTCTTTTTCTTTTTTTCTTTCTCTTTTGCATTAATATGGCAGGACTTACAGCTTTCTTTTTAATGATTATAATAGATTTCATCACAGCATTTAATACTGATATCCATTGAAATGATTTTGGGAAGTGGACTGTATCAACTTATTTCTCTCAAACCTACAAAGACCTACCTAATTTCATTCATATATCTTCCTAATTTTATTCATGCCTTTTTGAAACTACTGGCAGTTTTCAAGATGATTAAATGCAAAAAATCTTAGCTGCAAAGAATTTCTTTCAAAGAATAACCTTGAGGGATGCATAGCTGTAAAATTTCACGTCATCCCATACAGATTTGTCTCCTCAGAACAGAAAAAAACACTGCAACCTAAGATCAAATGAGCAGGTGGTAGAGAGTTTCTGATTTGATCATGTTGCTTTTTTAGACAGACTAATTGTTCTGATTTATGGTTATCACCTGTATTTCATGGGTGCTTGCTTCCAGGTCTAATTAATGGATAATTTTTAACTGCTGCAACTTTAATTGTTCCCTGGATTTCAAAGAGTAGAGGAAACACGGTTGTTAGTAAATAGAGGCCTTGGTTTTATGACCTTTTTGTGTGTTAGAAATGGAAATTGTAACTGTTTGGGGTTAATTTTGGATTTTTGGTTTGTTTATTTTTTGTTCCTGTTGGTTGGCTCTTGGCTGGGGTTTTTTGGTAAGATATAAAATTTCATAAGATCTCTGAAATAAGAATGTTAGGCTATATATGTAGTAATGATCATGATTAAAATTATACAGAATTCTTTTTTAGTGTAAGAATATATTATTTTAAAACTTTTCTCATATAAGATTATTTGACATTATTTAGGGTGTAATAGATTTTTTACAAAATTTTCTTATTTATACCTTGCTGTTATATAATACAAAAACACATAATATTGATAATATTTTTTGACTTATGAATTCCTTTCAAAGATACATAAAATCTTGGTCTGAAAATTTAAAGACATGGAGAATCTATCACTTCACTTTGCTAAGTCACTTCAGTGATTTTTTTGAACACTGGGTACATTTGTGCTGTTTTTTATTGAAGCACTTCTAGTCATGCTATGAATAATGAAGAAAAAACAGATTGCAAAAGAACATTGATTTATAAAAGTCAGTATTGTTACGAGAGTAATGGCAGTGCAATTGCAAATATTAAGTAAGGCTTTTTTAAAATACTAAATTACAATAGTACTTTGTAGTACATTAAATATGATGCATAAAGTTGAAGAGATCAGAGAAGAGGTCAGAGATTATGCAGAGGTGATAGAGAGAAGAAGTGGATGAATATTGTAGTGGATTTTTATTAAAGTCATTCAAATTTCATGCATAAATGCAAGAAAAAACAGAAAATATATTTCAATTAAAATAGCATTCTTATAGATGAGATTTACTTGAACCTGTTGCTAGAATTACAACTAGAAAAGTTGGTAAGACGTCATGGTTTGTTTTTGTATATTTTAAGTGTACAGGATGACATTGGTGAACTATTTGCAAAAAACCCCAAAAAAACCCAAAACATAAAAAAACCCCACAAATGCAAAAGTATCTAACTGATTCTGAAATGTGTATTTTTGGCTTTTTTAATCTGCTCTTTTTATAAATGTGCAGTTCCCCCCCAAAACTGCAAATTTCTGTAACATCTTATCTTTGATCATAAGTCATTCTTGTAACAAATACCCCCTTTTATGAGCATATTTTTAAGGCTGGTATTACTGGTATATTTTCTGTATATTTCAGACTTTGTGTAAATGTTTTCAGATTAATTTCTCAAATTCTCTGATTTGCTGGTTACATAGCATATATGAATCTTAGGAGAATGAAAACACATACACAAAAGAGATAAACACACACAAAATTTAAAAAAGAAAAATTAAGAGGGGAAATTGTACTGGGACTGTTCTGGTAACATTTACTTGATCATGTAGCATTTAAGCTTCCTCTTCAATAGTCTCCAACAACATGCCAAAAAAAACTGCTTAGTAAAATTGAGTGATTAATTTTTAAAAGTCCAGGTAGACTCTGTGGAGCAAACTAGGATACTCTTAAAATGTTTAAGATTATCACAGTATCATAAAATCATAGGATGGATTGCACTGGAAGAGATCTTAAATATCATCTAGTTCTAAACTCCCTGCCAGAGGCAGGGACAACTTTCACTAGACCAGGTTGCTCAGAGTCCCTTCTAACCTGGCCTTGAACATTTCCTGGGATAAGGCACAGCTTCTTTGATCAATCCATTCCAGTAGCTCACCACATTTACAACAAAGAATTTATTCCTTACATATAATCCAAACCCACTCTCTTTCAGTTTAAAACCATTTGCCTTGTCACTTTACATCCTTGTGAAAATCTCTCCATCCTTCACGTTGGCTCATTTCAGGTACTGAAAGGCTGCAGTTAGATAATTCCAGAGCCTTCTCTTTTCCAGGCTGAACAATCCCCATTCTCTTAGCCTTTACTTGTAGGAGAGGTGCTCCATTCCTCTAATCCTTCTGGTGGAAGAGTCGGATGCTGCACTGCAGGTGGGGTCTCAGCAGAGCAGAGGGGCAGAACCCCCTCCCTGGCCCTGCTGCCCACGCTGCTTTGGATGCAGCCCAGGACACGTTTGGCTCTCTGGGCTGTGAGTGCCCATGGCTGGGTCTGGTCCAGCCTCTCACCCCCCAGCACCCCCAAGTCCTTCTCAGCAGGGCTGCTCTGATCTGCTCATCTCCAGCCTGTGTTGGTACCGGGGGTTGCCCCATCCCAGGTGCAGCACCAGCACTTGATCTTATTAAACCTCATGAGATTCCCATGGACCCACTTCTCAACCTTCTCTTTGTTGCCCTGCTTGGCATCCCATCCTCAGATGTATCAGCTGAACCACTCAGCTTGGTGTCATCTGCAAACTTGCTGAGGGTGCACTTGGTCCCTCTGCATAGTCATTAATGAAGGTACTAAAAAACACTGGTCTCAATATGGACACTTGAAGGACACTTCTTGTCACTGATGTCCATCAGGAACATGAAGAAGAATTTACATGGTTTATACTTGTAATTGTATGCCTAGAAATAGGCACAGTGTTCATTTAAAAAAACCTCAGCCTACCAACACAACATAATCTTTTTCTTCTGAAACAAAATGTTTTCTGAAAAACTTAGACTTAACACCATATTCATGTAAGTCTTCCACTATTTTCGCTCTATGATGTTTAAGACCAGAAACTCTCTCTAAGTTTCTGTACTATGCAAAAATGCAAAAAGTCTAGCTTTAAGATTTTCTTATACTTAGTTTCAGAATATCACAATTCTATTACAATTTTTAAAAAATTAATTTATCTTTCACTAAAATGTCAAAGCATGTTATAGCCATGACTTCTCCTTTGGAGAGAATATTTGATCCAATACAAAACCAATCATTTATTTTTTAAAGGACAGAGCAAAAAAGAGATTAAGAGATGTGGCTAATACATGCAGGTATAAAGTCAGATAATATTAGTATAAGTAAAGGATTAATTGTTTTTGTATCCCACCATGTTTTATCAATTTTATTTATGAACTGTTTAACATGATAGAGGATTTAAATGTTTCTATATTATAATAAATGTGTAAACACTGAATATGAGGGCTAATTAATATTTTATTTTAAAATATACTTGTTTTCTTCCAAGTCAAAACAAAACTGAAATTTTAAAGCTCTCAGTAATCCAATGGAATCTCTTTTCCCTTGCTCTTTACTTTCCTCTTTCATTTTCCATTCCAGAAACCAAGTATCAGTTCTCAGGCAAAGATATTCTTAACTCTGGTAAAACTAATTCACTTACCAGTTAAAATCATCATCAAGTTTTCAGATTGAGTCCTCACCTTTATCCTCAATCAGACATTTGTTTTTCCTCTTAGGCAAATGAAGTACAACAAATTATCTTCAACCACTCTTCCATGGCTGTGTTCTCAGTGGAAGAATGATAATTAAAGAAGGTTGGGATACTTAAAACCAGCTATTTTTCTGAAAGCTTTAGTTTTAAGCTTTCACAACCGCATGCTTCCCTCTATTTCTATAGGTAGACAGGCTTCCTGCATTAACTGACAGTCAGTTTTTAGCACTTTATATTGGCATTAAATCCTGACATACATATTTTGTGTCTGGTCTCCAGTCAGACAGCTGTGGCCTGGGTGTGATCCTTCAGTGCAAAGCAGAGATGTTATTGCAACATGCTTATTACATTCCCTTGGAAAGCATAAAATCAGCAGGAACATTGCAGTGACAAAATCATTACTACATTCCTACCTTCACAAGGAAAAAACTCTCCAGCTGGTGAAAAGGACGTGGTTCTGCATTGTGCTAGAGCTCAGCTTATCACAGATTTGATCTACCTTGATCAGATAGATGGAACTTCTATAAGAATGCCATCAGCAGGCTGCAATCACACTTTACTATTGTTAGAGAGATTTATTCTATGGACTAGACTACAAAGCTGCAATGAAAATGTAGCAATTAATTTTGAAGTATTAGTTTGTGAAATACAGTGTTAGAGTGTATTTTAGAGTTGCCAAAATAGATCATATTTCAACAATTTAGTTACCTGTAGATTTGCCCATAGAATAAGTTAAGCATTTCAGAAAAAAACCTGCAATATTTCAACATTTAAAAATCATAAATATTCTATCTTTTCATTGGCACAACAGAGACAAATTTAGCCTGTCCAACTTTGGTTAAGTCAAGCTCCTGCTAACTTGATTCATGTACTACATTAGCGAGCTTGGCCTTTGCTGAGGGGAAGGAGAGGAAAACAGGTTTATTGACGGCTATTATGCTCCCATTAACCTACAAAGCAGAGACACTTTCTGTCATTTTAAGTGTTCATATATTGGATTCAGCAACATTATAGTTGACCACCTCTGCCCTTACTAACATATGTCATTATAATCAAAGGAAATGACTAAAAAGCTGAAGTACTCCATCTGTAACTTGCAGATCAGGCCTGGCTTGTATTCATGGGCAGCATGTCCTTATGGATATGAATATTAATATTAATGCTTTAAAATGGTAATCTTTGTGAATAGTTACTATGCCCCTTTATCCTCTTGCTTCCTTTTTGAACTTCAACATTTGTTTGATATTTCCTAATTAAAACCTTTCTGTCACTAAACAGACATGAACATGGCCTTCTGGTCAAGGCTACATTAAGGTTCTGCAACCTACAACTCTGTCAAGAAAAAGTTGTGGCCTCAAATTAATTAGAGTGTGCCTTATAAAAAGAAATCAAAATGATGCCTAAAGAGAGTAACTAAAAAAAATCTAGGGGCCCTGAAAGTTACTTTAATTTATCTGCATCTGTTTGGTTTGAATAGTTATTTCTATTACTTTTCAACCTCTGTGTTACAAGAACATATGTGAATGTATAGAATTGGCTAGCAAATGGAGAAAACAGGGTTTGTATTTGTGAATAAAGCTGTGTCTGAAAATTGAATGTAGGAAATTACTTTGACTTTATATTTTTTTTTCCCCAGTTGTGTTGCTTTTTCATGCCCAGGGTTTTTTTTATTATTATCTGGTGGATAAGTTCCAGAAACAACACCTACATGTCAATCACAGGCAATTTGCAATTTCCTTAGACTGGTGATTACTTTCCTTTTTTGTGGAAAAGATGCAATTGTATGCCAAATTACACTGAACATGTCAACATATTAATACTGGACCTCATGTTTATCCATGCTTTCTTTTTTGGAAATCAATAACCCTAGGACCATCATGATATTAAAAGATGCAATATGAAGTATTTAAATTATATGTTAGAGCAATTAGCACAAGAAAAAGCCAGTTCACCAGTATGGTTTGTTTTCCATTTGAATTATGAGTCCCCTATCTCTCAAATTCTGAACCTTCACAGCACTGCTGTATGGGAGGACTAACTTTGAAAAACTTCACAATGTGAATTTTGCAGAGTTGTTAAAATTGTGTTGTTTTTAGAGCATAATACAGCTTTTTCTGCCTGTAATCTATATAAAATTCTAAGAACACTGCAAAAGGGATCGGGTTGAATGGTGTATGAATTTGAAGTTAGACTCTTATTGTAACCATGTAGGCATAGCATTAGGTACAGAGTTCCCATGGATGAGGTGGCCAGGGCCCAGCATTCAGGATGAAAGTGGAAAAACTAGCTGTCCGAGCCAGCAATGTATCCTTGTGGCCAAGAAGGTATTCTGAGATGCTCTTGGAAGAGCATTCCCAGCATTCCTAGCATTCCCAATGGTATCCTGGGTTGCATCAGGAAGAGCACTGACAGCAGATCTAGGCAGGTGATCCTGCCCCTCTACTTAGCTCTGGTGAGGCACATCTGGAGTGCTGTGTCCTGTTCTGGGCTCCTCAGGACAAAAGAGACACACCAAAGAGCAGGTCCTGGGAAAGGGGAAACAGGTGATTAAGGGATGGGAGCATCTCTCTTGCAAGGAAATGGTTAGAGAGCTGGCCTGCTCAGCCTGGAGAAGAGACCATGGAGAGAAGAACTTGTCAGTGTCTGTAAATATCTGAAGGGAGGGTATCAAGAGGATGGAGCCAGGCTCTTCTCCTTGGTGACAAGCAATAGGACAAGAGGCAAGGGGCAGAAACTGATGCACAGAAAGCTCCACCTGAACATGAGGAAGAGCTTCTTTACTGTGCAGGTAACTATGCACTGGAACAGATTGCTCAGAAAGGCTGTGGAGTCTTCCTCACTGGAGATATTCAGGAACTGTCTGGACACATTCCTGTGCAATGTGCTCTAGGGTGACACTACTTGGCAGGAAGGTTGGACCAGGTCAGTGGCTCTTACCCCTTCCAACCTCATCCCTTCTGTGTTTCCATGACTCTCTGTTAAGGCTGAAGGTTTTATTATCTTTTCTTAATTAACAGAATTTGAGAGCAAACCTATTGGCTAAATAGAGCTAAAAGTTTTAAAAGGCATGGGAATCACAGTGCAGGAATTCCTTGTGTCTTGCTACATTATTTTTATTCTGTGACTGCTGAAAAAAACCTCAGTTGCTGTGCCTGCAGTTGGCTTAAGATAAGATTTGCATTAAAATGCGTGCTAGGTTCACATTATAGCACTTCTCTGCTGTTACCCAGGTGCTATTGAGGAAGGTTCTCTACAAATTACGAATTCAGCAGTTTAATGAGTCTGTCAAGCTTGTCAATTGTCAAGGAGAGAAAATGGATAATCATCAGGAAGAAAGTTCAAGGTGATGTCTTTGCTAAGGTGTAGAATGCTAATATCAAATAAGTGTGAATATGAACAACCTTTGCAAGAAAATTATAAATCTTTTTCTCAGTATCTCTGTGCCTTGTAGTACAGCTAACACCCCCCCCCCCTTGGCTTCCCTCTGCTGGCTGTTGTGTGCCAATTATTTCAACATTGAAGTCCATGCAGTTGAAAAGAAACACCCCTCTTGTGAACACCTGTATAATTAGCTGTTATGTTAACTGTCAAACTTGACACGTATCTTCCTGTTATTAAGGTTACTTTCGTTAACCCAAGGATAACACTGAAATGATTAATTTCCTCAAAGATGCTAAAGACCTGAATGGAGGGAAAAGCAAACACTCACTACCTTGTAAAGGAATCTCCTCTCATATAGAGGGACTAAAACCTGTCATGGAGAGAGTCTTTTTTTCCCGGGTAGCCTGTGTTACAGGATATGTGATAACACAAATTCTTTCCTCTGGAATTGAAATTCCAAGTAGTAGGAATTTTTCAGTTTATTGGGTTTTTGTTTGCAATCTAGAGATATCTACAATATTCAAACATTGTGAAATAAAGCCAACAGAGAAAAGAAAAAAGAAAAATAAGTCCTGGTTTAAGTTTATCCATCATGGGATGAATAATTTGATCTGCTGAGTTGTTTAACTCTTTTACTTTTTAGCTATAAAAAAATACAATTTTATCAGCTATGCTGCATGAAAGCTTGTACACTCAACAGGGAGACATTTTTGAGCAGATTACCATTGACTTTACAAAAAAAATAGTCAGCATTCAGTTGATCAACTTTATTCTTTTTTTCCATGTGAATTTTGATGTGATTGATTTTTAACACTTTTGCTAGATTATTGTAGATTTGATAATCATTATTTGTTTTTACTGATAAATTTTAAAATTCTACTTGCTTTCCATGAACATGAGTCCCTTTTTTGTTTGGATTCTGCCTTTTCTCTGGTTAAAATTTCAGAATCAAATAAAGTATTCTTAAAATAATAATTCTGGTGAGGTTTAAGTAATTTAGGACTTCAACCTGTTTATTTGTTCTTTGTTTATATAGTGCTGGGGGTTTTTTGACTGATATTGTGTGTTTCTTGGGCACAAGTATATGGAATGAAGTGGAACACTGTCTAATAAAATTAACACTGGAATCTGTGTATTTTATTAGGTACACGAGAGTGAAAATAATGACAATTCAGACTGACTTGTTTATGCACGATTTACACATTTTCATCAGGTATGGAATGTGTTAGACCATTTAATCAACTTTTACTGACCTTTGCATAATTATGTAGTAGTTACCTATGAAAAGAGGTTTCTATTTTTCAAGCATTCTACTTATCATCAGTTCAAAATCAAAATCTTTACATTCCTCTGTGTTTTACTGCAAAAGAGAATGTAAGTACCATTTTGAAGTTTACAAAGCACTGGGCAGCCTGTAAAATCAAGGGCAAAATAAAACAGTAAAATGATCGGAGCTAATTCCGATAAGTACAAGATGATACAAGATTTCATGTTTCCCTTAAAGTCAAATGATCTCTTAACTTTTTAAATATTTATTCCTCTCTTTATTCTCTTTATTCAATATAGCAGTTAAGCAGGAATTTTCAACTGTTTCTTCCCTGTCTCCTCATTTCCACTGCATGTAGTATTAGGAAAAACCAAAGTAACAAAAGAAAATGATGAAAATAAATTTAAAAATCAAGCCTTCTGATGTATCTAGTAGAACATAAAAGTTAGCAATATTGTAACAACCACAGAGGTAACAGTGACTAATCTTTCTGACATTTCAGGTATTATTTTCATATGATATGATGAAGTTAATTGTCATAGCTATCTCCTTTCCTCTCTCAGTAGAAGTAGGCATAGTAATGGTAATTATTATGGTTTTAGCTTTCATTGCTTAAACATGGCAACTTATATTAGCCATTATTTTTGTCCTCCTGTGAAACTGCATGGTTCCTATAGAAGTCAACATCTTTTGGAATAGTACAGCATTAACAGTGACTTTCTCTTGGAGGTTTATGTGCACACAGATGCATGATGCTTCCATATGTATTTTTGTATTTCTGAGTAAGTATGTTTACATGTGCATGTGTAACACATACTTTTGGCCAGCATGCACAATGGAAATTCATCTCATGAATGACTAGAAGCCAAGTTTCAGATACACTGTTTTGAAATTACAAAAAATTTTTAACCCAGACTAGAAAAGGCAATTGGGCTTGGAAGCTTTCCAAATGTGCAAATGAGAAGTTACAGATGCAGATATCACCTACTTATTCATGGTCAGATCACACCATAACTTCGTTTATTTTATTATAATAATTTGTTAAGAATTACATAAGGTTACAGGTTGTAACTGCCATAGCAATGAATACTCTTTATGCAGAGATAAAGAGGTCTGGCCCTTCATCATGATAGGAATCTTGGTCTTGCTTTGCTGATAGAAATTAGCATTTCTGGTTTGTAGATATCCTCATCTAAGCATATATTCTTTCAACTTGAAGATTACTGTTTTTATTATAATGTAACCCAAGTAAGCTTCCAGTGACTGAATAGTCATGGCAGTACTAGACCTGAACGTAAGGAAATAAATCTCAAAGAGCTATTGGAACGATGGCCTAAAATTGTCTCGATGAAATCTGACTCATTTCCAAACTGAAATCTGCAGATTTTATTTAAGGGATTATTAAAACCATGAAGTGGAAATAGATTGACATGTTTCAATTCTGTACAAAAAGGCAGAAGCTCTCATATATTATGCAGCACAGATTAACACAAAGCAACATTTTATTTCCCTTTTCCAGTACATGGCTCCATTAAAATAAGTTGTGTTGCTATGATCAAGAGTTAATTTCCAGTCAAAACAAGAAAAGTTTAGATGTTTTTGAACTGTGACTCTCTAAGGTACATTTTCCACAAGAAACAACATGTCTAGTAAATTTTGAAAGACACTGCACTCTATGCCTGTAATTACAGCTCCAGGACTTCCAGTAAAAAAATGCCAAGAGCAAAAGCATAGATTCATCAGAATCATTCACTTTAGAAGGTTGATATTATAAGTAATAAAGTCCTAGGGGAATGAAAAACAACTCTGATGGAAGTCTACAGGTTCTTAGTATTGCTTAATATTGTATCATCATTGAAGAGATAAGACTCGAAAAAGAGTTATAATTTATGTGTTCAAGTATAAATCAAGCTTGTCATAGTTTATGGTATTAAGTTCTTAAATTTAATATCATATTTATTCAAAATTATTTTATATTAAGGAGTTTAAAATAGTTTACTAATCCATGTTGTTTATTCCACACAAATAGTTGGAGATGAACAGGTTGCTTTTATTTCTAGAGACGTTGAAATTATGCAAATATTTTTTTACTGATCCTGAATTTGTTATGATGACCTTGCACTTAAGAAATTTTGAATGATAATTAATAAAATGACATATTTGAGCTTTTGATGGCCCACGGCTTTTATCACTTAGCACCACTGAAAACACTGGAACAGATATTTAGTGACACCTGTGAAAGGAGACATAAAAAAAAATCTCGGTGTAGAATGTGTTATAGTCTGATCTATTTAATTTTGTTTGTCATTGAATGTATCTCTCCAAAATTTCACTGAAAAAGTAGTTGTGATGAAAGATTAATCATGTTCATATAATAAAAGAATTGCTTATAGTATAAAAAAGAATCCTAGTCTTTAAATGAGACAAGAATCTACTCTTTCCCAATATTTTACTATATTTTCCATGGTTTAACTCTTTCCAAAGACTGAGTGATTTTGGACTTGTTTGGATGGAAAAGGAAATGTGTTACCTTTCACAAAAACCTTAACCCCACATTCAAGGGCTGATTTTGCATTTAACATGTTGCATTACAGAAGGGACCTTGTGACTGTTTGATTCTGTGCCCTGTTTTATAGAAAGTCAGCGTCTACATTAGTCATGTCATCTCTTTTGTTTCATTGGCTGCCTAGGTGACTACTCTTTTTGACTGTAGTAGATGTTATGCTGAGAGAATGTCAGTTTGTAAAGGGACTAATATCTTTTGGTACTTCTGAACCATGATAAGTAAATTAATTGTAAATCACGTGCTCACATTTTCAGAAAAACTAATGGGATACATGTGACTCAGTGAGTTCTGGGGCATGGAATTATTGTAATTGTCATTCATGAAATTACAGTGATATCTATAGGTGACAGAAAAAGAATTCTCAATGTGCCAGTTACAGCATTGAAGTGACAGTGGAAAAGGGAGAGGAAAAACTGGGTTTTCTTATCAAAGCAATTTCTTGAAACACAGGTCATGGTCAGGGTTTAGGAATGGTGTTCTCCAATTTAGTATGTCCACCAAAAAAACCCAAAGAACAAAAAGACATATTGCTCCCCCTCCTCCTCCAATTGGAGACACAAATGGTGAAGATCACAGGTTAATATAAGAACAATTTACTGGAAACAAAGAAAATGAACAGTAACAACAACAATAGTAACTGCAAAAGGTATAGAAGAGAGGGTGATCTATATGCAAAAATGCTCACTGTGGATCCTACAACAGTAAACAATTCTGGATGGCTTCTGCTGTCACATTTTCTTAACCAGCAGGAACCCTTTCTTCCCAGAAGAGAGTCCTTTCCCCCCAGACTGGGTGCATTCTTAGTGACCCCCATATAAGGTATTAAGCTACTCAGGAGCACCCTAAGGTGTGAAGGGACTTGAGGGAAAAACTTACGAGGAGCAGCTGAGGTCACTTGGTCTGTTCAGGCGGGAGGACACTGAGGGGAGACCTCAACACAATCCACAACTTCCTTGTGAGGGGAAGAGGAGGGGCAGGCACTGATCTCTTCTCTGTGGTGACAGTGACAGCACCCATGGGAATGGCCTGAAGTTGTGGCAGGGGAGGTTTAGGTTGTGTATCAGGGAAAGGTTCTTCACCCAGAAGGTTTTTGGGCACTGGAAGAGGCTCCCCAGGGCAGTGGTCACAGCACCAACCTGACAGAGTTTGAGAAGCATTTGAACAATACTCTCAGGCACATGGTGTGACTCTTGGGGTGACCTGTGCAGGGCCAGGAGCTGTACTCAATAATCCTTGTAGATCTCTTCCAGCTCAGCAGATTCCCTGATTCTGTGAACACACATACATAAAATCTCTATTAAAGAATAAACTGTCAGTAATAATTTATATTAATTTCCCAGAGCTACATATTTACACATTACATAGGTTCTCCCTGATTCTCAAGCAACTAGATGAAGGAGGAGAAGTGGAAATTTATTTCTTCTTTTAAGGTCCTGCTTGGAAATTTCCAGAAGAATAGTTGTATTTGATAAAATTATGAAAATAACTTATTGCAGAAAAAGAACCTGTATTTCTGACTAGTGATATATAAGAACTCTTAGAAAAAGACCAGGGAAGTAGAAGAAATTCAGAAAGCCTAATTTATCAATTAAATATAATTTTAAACTGGTTCTACCAGTAATAAACGTGAAAATAATTGTATTAATTAGTATACTGACAAAAGTTTAACAATTATTTCTTTTCTTATTTTTGATCGATTTGTGTCATGAGCTGCAAGACTTCTTTTGAAAAAGTGATTCTGTTATACCAATAGCAGTTTATGAGTAATCCAGTGACAAGATTATGTTCCTTATGAATACATTTTTGTGTATTACTGTGTAGTTGTCTCTTCAGTAAAAAAAAATTGTCTAAATTTTGGTTAAAGTTTTCAATGATATTGTTTACCAAACTGAACTGGCAGAGATTATGGTTTAGATGCATGCTTTTTTGTTTGAAAAAGTGTAAAAAGCGCCCTCCTACAGAACATAATTTTCTCCTGAAATGTACATTGAGACCCATAGGAGTTCATTGCAGCATTTTGCATGTATAAAGTCCTTCTTTGTTAAGACCTAGAACAGTTCTACTAATATATGACAAATATCATAAAGGAAAGTCCACTTTGATTTGCCTTATTAATTTTGCAAATATGCATTAAATTACATAGTACGGCAAATGGTATCATGACTGGTTGACAACAATTTAGAGACAGGGGTTCAGTGATAAACTATTAAACTTGAAAATAGGACTTTGCCACTAAATCCTAGGTTTGAATGAAACCAGGAACAATGGAATAAAAAATAAGTACCAGATTTTGTAGTACAGACATAAGTGAGTAAATTTTAAAAATTTGAAATGTGAAACTAGGGATCATTTAGTCAGATATTTCTGCTGGGTAACATGGATCACACTATTCTGTATTCCTATGAAGTAAAAATTGTCTTTGTCCTAGAGGGTAAGTAATTTTCTGGTGCAGGTGACAGGGGATGTTGACAGTAAAGGCAACAATGAAATCAAGGAAATAGTGAAAGGAGCACAGCTCTCACTGTGAGCTGTCGCCATGAGTAAGACACCTGACTGTACATGCTGGCCAGTTTTCTATTTCAAATAAGACACAGAGAGAAGGAAAAAAAAAAGATGGCCACAGAATTTGGTGAGATATACCTGTTTTTTTTAATTTAGATTAATTCAGATGCAAAATTTATATTTTTGATTCATTCCTGTGCTTTGCTGTAACATATTAAATATTTACCTACACATACTTATACTCAAATACTCCCTCTATTCCAGAAGCTGGAGAATAGCAAGCCTATACTATGTATATCTTCTTATAACTGAGAAAAATATGTAAAAAGAAAAAAAAAGTTACTGCCTTCAAAAGTTATATTTCAAAGAAAAGATTACTCCATTTGGACACCAAAATGTAATTCTAAATAATAATCCTGGAAATACTTTTCATCCTTAGAAGTAGCAACTCAACCAAATATTGGGAAATATTATAAAGGTAGTCTGTAAAAAAATTTTCTTCTGAACAAAAGTCTGTCAACACATCCACACACAAAGGTGGAAAATTTAAAAATCAAAATATGAATTTTTCATTAATAATTAACCATGATAGTTCTGAACATCAAATTCTGTTGATTTGCATGATGACCCATAAACATTATATTCTATGATTTTTCTTAAATGCTTGACTGAGATGATGATGCAGATTATACTACAAAACTAAAAGAGTTCTTTTAAAGAAGAAGCTGTTGCAATTCAAGCCCTTTGGTCTGTCAATTGGGTAGAATGCTAACAGTACATAGCAAAGCATCACTTTTCCCATTCCCTGTTCACTTCTGTGTATTGTTGCATTATTATCATAAAAGCTCTGAATATTGTGATCATTAGTCCTCTGAAAAAGGACATCTTTCTCTGTATCTTTAATAAGGAATAGTTCAGAGAGGCTGTTGTTGTGCTTACTAGATTAAAATTCTTCCAGAGCTAAAAAAAGACTTTTTTATTTTCCGTATTTGTGAAGATTATAAACAGTGAAAGAAAGTTAAAATAAACTATTTAACAATATTCAAGATCAAGAACGTTTTGCAAATATGTGAAATACCATTCACCCAGCACTTTTGAGCTAAGTCAAATCTGGTCAGAAGAGGGAGTTAAAGACTTTTGTCCATTTTGGTCCTTCAGTTCTACTGAAGGTAGTTAATTGATGATCTTCATTGCAAAATGATGAATCCAAGATAAGATAACCTATGACTACTATACCTCTTTGAAAATATTTTTATTACAGAAAGACAGCTGAAGCACTGATATTGAAAAACCATCAATATACAGAATATATACAAAATATATACTGAATATATACTGAATAAGAAGAAAAAAAATTTCTAACTTCACTGTATCAAATTTCTGTCTTAAAATAATGAGACATCTATTAGGAGAAAGAGTAACTTCTAGACGTGTATTTCTGTTAAGTTACTACTTTAAAAAGTCACTTGGTGGACAGAGGAAGGTTTAATTCTAGAATAGACATTATATTTTCCCATTAAATTATAAAATTTTGAGAAAGTTGTAGACCAGGTGGTTGATTACATCTGGGTTAAATGCTAAATATGGAATGAAAGCCAAGGCCAATATCTCTTCTATACCTAATTAATCTGTTCATGAAATGAGAGTTATATGCTACATGAAAGTATGGGGATTGTAAAGGAAATTTTATTTCGCTTTTTATGTTAACCTTGTAGGTATTTTTTAAAGATTCTGGCTTTAAAAAAATTTATTGGAACATTTTTAATGTAATGTGGCATGGAAATAACTCTTGATGTTTGGTTTTGAAGTCTACAAGACAGTGGTAATTTCAGGCATGTTTCTGTAACTAGAGCATAGTGTTAACAACATCTATGTGGAATTCCATTGATTTATATACAAACTCCTACATAAGCTTGGGCACTACATATATTTTTAAAGAAAAAATATGGTATAACTTGCCATGCTTTGAGGGAAGATAAAATAGGGGAGTTTTATTTCTTTAAAATAGACCACCTTTACACTAAAGAAGTGGAAGTACTTTAAAATCCTTATTTTTAAAATATAGAATTAGAAAGCAGGGTAGAAAAGCATAATAATTTCATGAGAAATGTGTTTTTAAAATCAGGCAATAAACGGATGCCCTTTGTATGCTCAGGGCTGAGTCAAAACAAAGTGGAATCTAAGTTAAGCAAGACAGCCAGTGGAAATACACCCTCAGAGTGAATTTTACAGCTGCTATAGGAGCAAGTAGTTTCTCTTTGATGAAAGCTTGAATATAAGAAAGAGAAGCTGGTGAAAAATATCATATTCTAGTATCCATCATAAAGATTCTATATCTGCACCCCATACACCCCATAATTTGGTTTATGTTTCACTACATCTTCTATTGTCATGTTGTTTAAAGATATATACATGCATCAGAGTAAATTAACTCCTAAATTTCAAATTCTACAAGTGAACATTATTAAAAGCTACATAAGTGGTTTTGCTCATTGTGAAAATCTGCACTTTTTAATTACAATACATTAGTATTTAAAGAAGAAAAGATATTTTGTGTGTTTTCTTTCTTACATGCTAGGTTATTCTTGTTTATAGGGGGACAGATTTTTTTAATCAAAAAGGTCTCTTACCAACACATCCTAAGTATAGTAAAGTGAAATACTTATTTTCATAAAAAGGAGGAATTTTTTTAAAAAAACATGTAAGTCTCATATTTCTTTCTCAAATTCAGGAATTAAAAAAAATGTTTGGACTTCAATTTTCAGCAATGAAAGTTGTATTTTCATTGTAAAATAGAACAAAGTTAAATTCACAATATAACAGTATGTTTAGTCTTAAAACTCACAAGATAGTATAACTCCGATCCTGAGATACTTGAATAAGACACTTCTTAATAGGGAGAAAAAATATATGTGAATGGGCAAATATTAAAAGAGCATATAAAAGTTTTAGTTAAATAAATATTATCAGATAATACGTGACTATTTTTTTAAATGTGAATTATTAAAATATTTTTTTAAATCCCACAGAAGTTCCTGATAAAATTAGAAAACTTAAAAAGCCTTGTTCCCACAAAAAGAGAGAAGTATAGGGGAAAGTTCTCATGTTCTATGAAATTTAAAAACTAAAAACTTACTTATTTTGGATGGAGTAAAAATAAATTAATTCCATTTATCTACACTTACTATCCCTGCACATTGTTAGATACTTCTTGGAATCAGTGCAGGGTTCTGTCATGGTCCCTGTGTATAAGTAAGTGACAATTAACTCTGTTAATTTTCTGTCTTCTTATTGCTGCTCAGTGAATGCTTACCAATATTTATTAATCATCCTAGAGTAAGAACTGTCTCAAAACTCCATGATAGTAGGACTTGTGCAAGCACAGAACCAGAACATGGAAAGTGCAATTTAGAGCATTTGCCATAACTAAAAGGGCAACATATGGATAAAGGTATGCTGGAAAACTCAAGGAAGCAATGAGGCAATAGTGGTCAACATGGCAGATGGTAGTACAGACCTTCAAAAACATAAGCATTTCTATGAGTAGTTTTAGTCTACTTTTCTAATTTTTAGTTAGAAAAGTAGAGTTTCAATGATGAATTTGAAAGTAGACAAAGGAGTAGTTTTGGAGATATTTACAAAAATTCCCCCAGGTGAATGACTACACGTTGATGTTTATTTGAAAATTTAATAATGTGATGATGAGAACTAATATCATGAACTACTAAGAGGCGGAAAAAAATCCTCTTGATACTACACAGAGATAATCAAAAGTTAGGAATTTTGAAAATGAAAGCCAGCGGTTAATTCTTAATATGATAAAAACAAAGAGAAGACTTTGGAAACATTCAAGATAAGAAAGAGGTAGTACAGAACATGAGGTTATGAGAACCTGGATCAAAGCACTTGTGTATTAATGGAAAGGAGAACTTATAGGTTGAAACCCAGACAGGACTTGAGTATGTAAAGCAAGGAAGGATCAGTAGGCATAATACTAGTAATTCACAGTATCTGAGAAAATGAGGCAACTGCAGGGCTCAAACACAGCAAGAAGTCAACATGTGTCTTTTAACCATATATTACATGGTAGAAAGTTATGTTCTGTTAACATGATGTGACAATTATTTTCTATGGGCTAGAAGATTTCATTTTGGCCTTATTAGAGAGGTCTGAAATACAGAAATAAAATTGTGCTTTTTGCCTAAAATAGTAGTTGAATTTTGGGTAAGATTATCTAGATTAGAATTCAGCTGGGGAAATAAAGACCTTAACCAGGGTTGGAAAGCATTTTAGGACTGCTGTGAATAGAAAGACTGAAAAAAATTCTCTGAGGGGAGGAAATTAAAAAAAAATAAATTCAAAAAGCCAAAAATTCATTGAGAAAAATAGCCATGAAAGAAAACTAAAAAAGGATTTGCCTGACTATTCTGATTGTATTAGACAACAAAGACATCCTGTCTCTCAGATTTGGACACAGAACTGTTTAGAGACTATGAGAGATCCTTTGAGGGATTCACATGTTGTCAGAGACAAGAGAAAAAAAAGGAAAGAAAAGAGATGGTAGGTGGAAAATTAAATGGGGTTCAAGGAAAGACATTCTTTAGTCTGAAGATACTAGCCATGTGCAAGGAAACAGCAAAACAAAATGGAGAAAAAGAAGGAGAAGGAGAAAAGGAGACATCTATGGAAAAATAAATCACACTGAGAAAAGGACCATATAGGTCCATATTTTTTTCATTTGTTTTCTTGGAAGAAGTTAAGCCGACATTTTGTGAAGAAAAGAAATGGAGGTAAAAGGAGAAAGAACAGAAGATGGAAAAGGCATGGCTGGCATTTTTTTAGAAAACTGGAATTGGTTAGCAAGAAACATGACCAAGCTGAAAACAGTAAATAAACCCAAATGTCCTCTTCCACTTGACCAGTTTGCCATATCTGCAAAGAGGAAGAGAATGGAATAGGTCAGTCTTTTGGTCTGAAGAGAGAACCTTGACTGGAAGTATAACAAAGAGGAAATAAAGAATAATTAATAGAAAAATAAAAAAAGAAAAAAAGAAAAGGGAAAACAGCACTTAAAGTGGCAGAAGGATTTAAAAGAGAGAGGACAAGAACAGAGGACATAATATTTCTGAATTTGAAACCACAGAGCAGTCATGCAACTGCATTCTTGTTTGTACCAACCGTGAAAGGAAGTGGGAAGATTATCCCAAGTTATTTATCAGCAAAAATGCACGCAGAATTAAATTGATTGTGTTTTTGTTCTTGTGGAAGGAAGTATACGAACCAAATTACCGGGGAGTCTGGAAGAATTTAAAAGAAAATTATCAGTAGGGCTTGTGTGGCAACCCCTTGTGTAACTCAGGAGTTTTTTGGGGAAGCTGAAAAGTGTATAATCCAAAGACAAATATAGATTTAAAACTCATTCAGGCAGAATTGGAGTCTTTGAAAGTACTTGAGCCATTTTCTGAAAAAATGTTTTGTTTTCTGAAGAATTGCATTTTCCTTAATCAAGACTTCATAAAAGAAATGGTTTGTGCTGCTCTTTTACCCTGTTTAGGTAATTTACACCGTTAACTAGTGCAATAAGAAAAACTACAGTAAACATAGATAACGTCTCTTACATGGGTGCTTGAGGTCATCGTCTCAATGACTGAACCATTACCACTCTCTAATTATGTCTTTATTCTTCATAAATTTGGCATCAGCATAGCATCTAGATGTAGATATCAATCCTTCTTCAAGTCAGATAAAAAAGAGTTTCAAATTTAATTTTTATCATAACCCATTTATCCTTTTGTAATTTTACATGGGAGAAAATGAATAATCACCAGTAATAAGCATTCCACTTCACTGTAAGCTTGGAAATATATAAATATTCTATGGCAATATGAAATCTCAACTGTGATTATAAAATGTAACAAAGACAGATGTGCAGGATTAGTTCCTCACAAAATTTAATTGATTGTAGTTGAGATAGTAATTCAGTAAGTGTTCTGATTTTGTGATTTTCTTTTCCATGAAGAAAATAAAGACTAACACACAATTTGCTATATATCATATATTATATATATATATGCTGTATATTTTTTGATAAAAAGTAATTTTCATATCTGGCCTCAGATGTGATATTGATAGTGAAGACCGAGAGTAGTGACATTATTTTGTTTGGATTTTGATAGTGCTGTTACATGAATCATGAGGAAACACAGAATTATCCTGCTGATAACAAACAAGTTATTTAGAAAGATTTTTGGCACCAAGGGACAGATCAGAATAAACAAGCCACATTGTTAGTTCCAGCCTCCAGAAACCTTCCCAAACCCAGACTTTAAAGGTGAGTTACCAAACTTTCGTTCACGCATGAAGCATGAGGAAAGGTCATATCTTACACAAACAGTTGCCATTGAATATATTAACAGGATGACAGTGATTTTCACCATTTTAATAATGAGATTTCTAGGGCAGAAAAAAAGTACAGGTATCTGTCCTGTAATCCTAAAGTAAATCATAAATGGATCCAATCAGACACTGAATTCCAGGTTGGAGGAAGGTGCTTTTGTCCAGATATTTAGTCCACCTTTTTAATTGTTAGGCAATCTTCCCAAACAGCCTCCGATTATTACCTTAGCTGACCAGCCATGTGCCTAATCAGCCAATGACCATATATGTACTTATTTCTTTGTACACCAAAAGTGAGCCTTATGTCTTATGTTGATCAAACTTTTCTTGTTGCATAAGGAAAGTATTCAACATTCTCAAACATATAACACCAAATTTTGAAATTAAAACAGAAAGTTATATTTTAAAACATTACCTTCCTGTAGCAAGAGACCTGCAGTTTGTTTTCTCGTCTCATATTCTTCAAGTCTACCTAGAGAATATCTCACACTACCAGGCTGGGGAGACATAATGCTACAGAAATCTAGAGCTGCTGCTTCGAACTTTGGAAAGTCTTTACTATCCATATCTCCCTAGATCTGGCTTAGAGTTATGCTTGAATCATAAATTAATTATAGTCCGGAATAGATTTGAATTAATTTGCTCAATCATAAATATTTAGTGCAACTTTGGACATCTCGGGATATCTGAGATACCTTCATGGACCTGGAAGATGTGATGTAAGATAAAAAGTGACATGTGAATGTGAGCTAGCTGGTCCATGCTTAGAAATGTGAAAAGGTCATTCAAACGCAAATTGAAGAGAAATGTCTTGCATTTCTTGTCTAAATCCTGCATATTCAAACACAGCATGGTCCTCTAAATACCACTGGGAGAAATAAAGAAGTTGGAACAAACATCTGTATTGTGAATTTCTTTATTCCCTTCAGTAATACGTGTAAGAAAAATTATCCAATGCACACTTGTTGGGGTTCCTTTGCCTACCCTATTTCTGCCCTGAACAGTTGATGATTCAGATATAATCCAGTTATATGAGAAACTAAATTATATGAGAATAAGACTTTTACTTTTGCTTCGGTTCAGGGACAAGAGAAAAATTATTGATGACAATAATAAAAATAAAAATAAAAATAAAAATAAAAATAAAAATAAAAATAAAAATAAAAATAAAAATAAAAATAAAAATAAAAATAAAAATAAAAATAAAAATAACTTTAAATTAAAAAAAAATACTGTGGTTTGGGTTTTTTTTAACCTGTAAGGGATTTTCCACCCTTTTTTTTTAGGAGTTACTGGCCTTTTGAAAATGAAACAGGTTTTCAGAAAGGTTGTTGAGGCTTTTCACTTGTGGACATAAAAATCAAGTTTTGTAGGCACAGCTATGTGCAACCTGCTGTAGGTGGTTCTGCTTGAACATGATTGAGGCTAGACAACCTCCAGACATGACTGCCAACCTCACCTATTCTATCAAAGATGTTTCTATTACAGGAAATATTTCATTCAATTTGTATTTTCAGGTAGAATTTGTCAAAATTACTTTGATATGACATTTTCTAAATTATTTTTTATACTTCTTTTCTTTTCTTGTTTTTGTCAGATCAATATGAAAATTACCTAACGCAGAATGCTCATAAGAGGTTTATGGTTAAGAATCAGAGATGAAGGCAGCAAAGGGAATTTTGCAGCTGAGGTTTAGTGCAGGTCGCCTGACCAAGGGTAGCCTATTGACAATTCCTTCTTGCTCCAGCTACAGTAGGCATCACTCTTTCAGGCTCTTGTCCTGCTGGGGACTTCAACCGCCCCGACATCTGGTGGAAAAGTACCACAGAGAGCTGCAGGTGGTCCAGGAGACTCCTGGAGTGCATGGAGGAAAACATCTTGAGCCAACTTACAGACAGCATTGCCACAGGGAATAAATAACCTGCTGCCCCATGGGAAATGGGCCAGGCAATAAGTAAAGAGAAGACCTTGAATTTTAGGAAAGCAAACTCCAACCTGCTCAAAGAGTTAATCAAGAGAGCCCTCTTGGAAACTGCCCTCAAGAGCATGGAAGCAGAAACAAAGCTGGCAGGGCTTTACAACATTTTCCATAGAGCTCAAGAACTCTCAATCCGTACATGTAAGAAATCAGGAAAGGAAAGAGAGAGACTGGCATAGCTGAGTTGAAGCCTGTTAAGCAAACTAAAAGGCAAGAAGGAAATGCAAGGACTACAATGTGAAAGGAGGGACAAGTATCCTGGGGAGAGCACAGGGACATTACCCAGTTATGTAGGCATGGGGTCAGAATGGACAAGGCATTTCTGGAGCTGATCTTAGCAAGGGATGTAGGGAATGACAGGAAGCATGTCTCCACGTATATCGGCTCGGATAACAAACAAGGAGAAGTGTGAGCTACTCAACAGCCTTTTTGTCTTAGTCTTCACTGTCAATTTTCTTTTTGAATCTCTTGAATAGATTAACCTCAAGGCAGGGACTGGGGAAAGATAAGGTTCTGAGGAGCTTGAATGTAAGCTTGAATGTATGCACATGAATCTGTGTGACCTGACAAGGTGCATAGCATATCCATAAAATCATAGAATGGCGTGAGTTCATTCACTAGACCAGGTTGCTCCAGGTTGCACCATGCACCCCGGCTTTGTTATTTTATCTTGGTTTAGGCTTAGAAATTTTTTTGTTTGTAAGTGGGCACTGGCAGTGCTCCAGATGAGCTCTTGCGCTGGCTTTGCAAACCCCCATCTCTCATCACACCTCTCCTGGTATGTAATCCTGAGGGAAATGGCTGATTTAGCTGCCAAACTGTTTTCCATGACATTTGAAAAGTCCTGGCAGTCATGTGAAATCCGCTGTGATGGAAAAAAGGAAAACATTGTGTCCATTTTTATAATGTGAAGAAAGGAGGATCCTGGGAACTGCCAACCTGTCAGCTCCACCTCTGTTTCTGGGAATATCATGGAACAGATCCTCCTAGAAGCTGTGCTAACATATACAAAAGAAAGGGAGTTGATTTGAGACAGCCAGCACAGCTACGCCAAGGGCAAATCCTGTTTGATCAACCTAATGGTCTTCTATGAGGAAATGAGTACATCAGGGACAAAGGAAGAGCTAGCTAGTTTCGTATTCTAACACATAGTCATTTAAGTTAGCTTGCCATTTCAGCTGAATCTGAAATAGCTGGACAGTGGCTGCTATAATTGTAACTCTTAGGTTGATACAAGATTAGTATGCTGTTATCAGAAAATATAAACCTGAGCTTCAATATAATGGTTATATTTATTTTCTTTGGAGAAAACTTGATGAAAGACAAATATCAGACTGTTGCAAAAATAATAATAAGCTATTTGTTTCCTAAGTTTTATTCACATTCATAGAATTATCTCCAGTTATTTCTGAACAACAACTTCTAAGATTTTAACTGGTTTTGAAATAGGCCATGAAGAGATTCCCAAATGAGGTAAATAGTGGTTTTTAAATTTTTTAAAATGAAACAAGAAATTGTTGTAACAAGTATTAGCTCACCCTTTCTGTTTATCCTCCTGTTTTCTTATTCCCAATGTTACCTTTGTCAGCTACTGGTCAGCAGACCACTTTTTGTTGAGTAATTATGTAATGCACAAGTAGTGCAAAACACCTGCAATTGTACTTCATATGCAAAGTTCTAGTAACTAGATTTTTCTGGAGCAGATTTCAGAAAAGAAATTTTGTATCTCCCAGTTTTGTACAAAACTAGGTGTAGTAATCCTTTTTATGACTACAAAATTTCCTGAAATGCAGTATACGGAACATATTTCAAGAGAATTTTATCTGATACCAGTGATAAACTTGTATTGGTTTGTCTTATGCCCAAGAAAAAACTCTTTAATGAGAAGAGAAATGAAGAATGGCTCATGGACAGAAATTAGGTAAATGTGAATTGTGCCTTTTTTATTTGCAAAGTGACAGTCTGAATATTTTTTTTACAAAACATTAATCAACTGGCAAAACTGCTGTATTTTATGCAATTTAAGGGCCTGGATTTTTGACAGATGGAGAGGAATATCCCTATACTGTAAGTTTTGTGAAAAGGTTATGTAAATACCAGATTCTAAAACAGTTATACAAAGGCTAACTTTCCTCTATATATTGGAAATTGAGGTTCACATTCAGCCTTTATATTTAAATTACAACAGTAGCCATCCAAGGATACCTTCTTTTTGCATCAAAAACCTTTGACATAAAAATTGCCTAATCTTCTTTAAAACCTTTTAAATTTTTTGTCACTTTGATGTTTGCAGGAATGAATATTGAAATGGAATATTTAAGAGAGATTTAAACTTAATCCTTTCTCATGTACCATTATAAACAATAAACAATTAGCTGGTAACTAGTGAGGTGAAAGGTTTCAGAATATTACAGTAAATCTTCCCTGAGAGAGAGAAATAAAGTGCAATTATCCTTAATGATATTCAATAACCAAAAGAGGAGCTTAAAATAAATATTTAAAACTAAGTCTATATTATCAAGAGGTGAAAAAAAAAACTATGAAAGGCAACCTTTAAAAATAATTATTTTATGACATACAAATATATCTGTAAATGACATTTGACACAACCTTCTAGAGGTTAACCCTCCTACCAGCATATACAAGATTGCTTAGTTTTTGAATATGGAGCCGTATGATAATTGGACGTAATTTCCTTATTAAAAAGTAAAGGAAAATATATTAGCTTAAAATATTTTTTTTAAAATAGTAATATTAGGAATGCCTATTTCTTAACTTCTAGTCTGATTGGGAGATAATGGAAAATACAGAAATTTGAAGCCATGTGCATGTGTGAAATATGAAATTATGAAATAAATGAAAATGGTTTGTTAAGACTTTTGAACTCTTAATTGTTGAAGAGGGGCTTTGTTTCCAGAGCTGTTCTTTCAATGAGTACCTGCCAAAATACGTTGAGACTGGTACTGATTTTCTGCATGTACAAAGAGAGAAGGCCAGAGGAAGAAGCTACATTCTGAATTTCGCATAACTTGGAAATTGCACACTTCATTTGTTTCTAGGATAATTTTTTTTTACCTCTGCTATAACCTATAACGTGAAGTGAAAATTGTCTCAGAGGCATTTGGTACTGAGTGGAAAGTTGTGACAACACAGCAATAAAGCTACTAGCCAAATTCTAATTAAGAAATTAAAATTCTGCCTTTGATTTAGAATTGCAGTAAACTAAGATTAACAAAATGTTCTACTTAAATATTTTTCTACAGCTGTAAAATGCATAGCTTTTTATGTTAAACAGTGTTCAATAAATACAGAAGCTTGATTCCCTTTCCTCAAGTTCTTAAATTGTTAGCAGAGGTTAATTTGTTATTTTATTAAGACTAAATGTTAATAACCTACACATATTGAAAGCCTTCATACTATCTGCTGCAAAGCCCATCATTTTGTGCATGTGTATGATACCCACTGACATACGCTTCTAAAATTTTCAAAGATGATTTCTCAGGAATTTTTCTAAATAGGCAGCAGCAACAATAAATTACACACAGATGTTGCTTGTTTTGCATGAATTTCAATCATGGTTTTGTCCCCCATTCTTGTCTTCAGCTCTTCCTGAAAGCCATCTGAAAGAGCGAAATGGATTTACAGGGAATGAGGAGGTGGAAGTTCTGATGAGTGTCCCACTTGGATTACTTATTCTTCAATAAAACTGAAAACTATATAATACAGGATAAGTCCTTTTTTTCTTTTTGAGACACACCAATATCTGCCTTGGCTGTATTCTAAATTTAAATTCAGGAGGCAGAAAAATGTCTAAAGCCACCATGGTCAATAACAAAAGTAAATTTTTAAATCAGTGGTATTTATTTGGTCCTTAAATGAAAAACAAACAAAAAAAAATACCTCCCTCTTCAACATCTTCAGCATGAATCTTATTTCTGAACACATTCTCATGACAGTCAAGACTAATCAGTCTTGACCAATCCTAAGTATCAGAGATTCATTTCCAAACACCTCGTCCCTGCTGCTTTCTGTAAATGCCCTTACATACTCCTTTTCTGTGTTGTTTTTCTTGATTAAAATTAATGTTTCTCACAACATATTTGAAATAGTTTGGTAAGCAAGTACCTTTATATAATCCATTGTGTCTTCACAGGGCTTTTCTAGACATACTGTGAGGTAAAGTCCCTCGTTTACTTTAGACACTTCAGGATTAAAAAACCTCCTTCAATCTTTCTCTGTCAGTCATGCAGTCTAAAGAAAGATTTCTGTGAGCTAAATGGTCGTTTTACAAAATAGTTGGAAAGATTCAAGCCTATCCTGTCACTTAGGCAACTAATTACACCATTATATACTGCAATTACAATTAAAGATTTTCAGGTGATGAAAAGCATATTAACTGCATCCTTGTTACCTCATATTTCTTGCCAACACTCCAGAGTGTCATGATTTTTATAAAAAAAAACAGCTCAAGAAGCTGTATTTTTCTCAGTAGCATCAACAGCTTAGAGATGGCACTGCAACTCCTTTTCCCCTTTATATATTAAACATGTTATCTAGAAGAGAACATCCATCGTTTTTGCTGAAGGTAATTAGTTTAAATTTGTCTCTGCAAAAATGTTTTCTCAAGCATTATAAACAACACTAAATTTATTGTTCAGGTCAGCAACTTTCAGTACTTAGATTAGGCTGCTTTCTTGGATTTTAAGCCAATTGACTTCTATCAAATTAAATAATAGCACAAATAAATTTACAACCTCCCTCTTGTACTGAAACCTATGTCATGCAAAAAATAGGACAGTAATGTCATATGTAGAAAAAGTGCAATTATTTTCTATAACAATAAACAAAAAATCAATTCCATTTTAGCAGGTAGGAAAGAATATTACATTCCTTCCATGTGTGTATCAATCAATTTGATAAGTACCATGGACAAGTATTTGGAGTCCTAGAAAAAGTAAAACTATAACAGTCAAAATAAGGAAATAACTATTTAACACCAACAGAAGTTTCCTGTTTCTCTATCGACAGTAAGTCCTGCATTTGCAAAAAGGTCTGTGTAAGTAATGTACTACTTTTCTCATATTTTAAAAATGCTTGATCTTCCCTTATTATTCATTAAATTACACAGAGGAAAAAGAATATGTTACTTTGTAGGGTGGGACACTGTTAGTTTTAGATAGAAATTAGAAATAGTTTTAGAAAAGAGAAACTGGAAACTTGGATGCCTGATCTTTATTATTGTTAGAAAAAGAATTCATCCTTAAGAGACATTAAACTAATTCCTCTAATATACCAGCCAATACCTTCTTCAGATAACAAATATGTATGTGCAAAAGATCTTTCTTTGTCACTATCATTCTTGAGTTCTGGTTTCATGATGGTTTCCATGGCAACAGAGTGATGTTTTTATAAACACTACATCATTGCTTCTGCTATGAGTAGAAGCAGCAGAGATGTGAATCCATACCTGTTTTTCAAAGAAAAATAGCATAAAGAGAAAGATTATATAAACCATTAATATTCAGATTAAGTTATTCTGCCTGGCTTGCTATTGTCCCAATGTCAAAATCTTTTAAACTGATAATTAAAAGATTATAGCTCAGTCAAGGAAATATTTTGTTGAGCTGATAGCAGGATGGCAGAAGAAATAATTCTCTTTTACATCATTTGAATATGGATATGAAACCAATCTTCAGTTGTTAAAAAATATGTAAAACTACAGTGTCAGATGTATCACTGAGACCAAATAACACATTTGTCACTCAAGAGGGTGAAAGTGCAGCTGTTGCAGAAATATTTCTGCAACAGGATGTACTTCTGAAGAGAAACCTTCATTAATTTTCAATGTAACGAGGACTACTTTCTTTGATTACTCTACATGCTTTATCTTTGATTATGTCTGAACATCTCTGACAGGCTATTTTTTTGATTACCTTTAGTTCCACTCAAGCTGGTGAAGGAGTTATGACACTTCTTCACTACCCCTGAACTATGTGTAGACTGTGTGTTAACAACTTTACAGTCTTAAATTGCCTCTCCTGAGAACATTTTTACTAGAAGGTAAAGAACTTTGTAGTCTCTGACAGTAGTCATAAAAAAGTCTTTTGAAAATTTGTGTCCTTTGACTTTAGTATTTTATATTTCAAATTCAGAATCCCATAATTAATTTATTTCTTCACTTAGGACTGCCTTAAATGCAAACTGATGAATGTACATGCTGCCAAAACAGTATTTAAGTTTATTAAGTTTAAAACTTAATCCATATTCTGTAGGATAAGGTTTCCAATATATTTTGTAGTCTACATTTTTTCTCTAGTTTTACAATTTGGTAAGCATAGATCATTATGAAATTTTATTACCTAGCAAAAAAACATCATTTACAATGTATGACAACAGAATGACAAGATTGTTTAAACAGTCATGAAGTGCAATAATAACAATAATAATAACACATTTTATATTCTTTTCGGGTAGAGACTAATTATTGTCACTTTTACATAACAGCTCAATTATTAGATCATTTGCCTGTGCTATAAGGCCCTTTTCTTTCCTAATGCTCTTAAAAGAGAAGCCCCAGGTTCCAAACACAGCTGTAATGTCAAGTGGAAGCATTCTTTTGTGGAAACAATGCTTCTGCACAAAGACTCCCAAGCAAACAAACACATCAAGTGATTCAAAATCCCTAGGTTTCAGAATAATATAAATAGAGAGTCGTCATGTTGCATCATCTGCTTAAGTCAGAGTTTCAGTTTCTTCTCTAAATATCTTTCATAGGTCTCATCTAGTGACTTGCTATAAAGATGGAGGAAATCCGTGAAGTCACATATTGTCCTCAAAAGTTTTAATTACTGCAATATGATGAAGTGTGCTTGATCCCTACTCATGGATCAGCAAGATGTGTTAGAGATGCATTCTCATAGGGGAGAGCACCAGACAAGAGATTTCCTCTGAAACTACAAATATTGTGCTACATGAAAAAGACACTTTTGCTACCCATGTTTTTATGGTTTTCTTATGCCTGTAATGACTCGTGCAACTTGATTTTCAGCATAATTTTAGTTCCCTATGTTGCTTTTTTGTCTTTGTTCTTCTTTTTGAGACAAGATCAAATCACAAAGAAGAGGAATAAAGAGGCCTCTTGTATTTGGAAAGAAGGAATATGTTTAGATGTCTGGCATAAGAAAGGAAAGGAGGGAGAAAATTATTTGGAAGCAAATCAGAAGATAAAAGGTTATCCAGAATTTTGTCAGAATTACAAGAGAAAAGTAAGGTGTGGAAAAGGACAAGTCATGCAGATCACATTCAAACAGATTCCTATTTTTGTTTTGTTAAATTTCTTGTTCTGTGCAAGACTGTGATTTCTTCAGTATTAGTATGTGACCTGTGCAATCCCAAACATGATATGAAACAAGTGTGAGAACCACATTTTGATAGAATCAGTTGATGAGAGTGTTCAGAACAAAGAATGTGGAGTTTACACTCTCTGCAGAACATGATCCTCTACACAAAGTTAAACACTTGAGTGCAAGTATTACTTTCTGTTCTTTTCACAAAAAATATGAACTGGCAGAGCAAGTTTTCACCAAAACTTAATTGTGGGCCAGATGGCAATTTTGCACTTCTTCTAGAGACCAAAAATCAGAAAGACTGTTGCTGAACTAATTCCTTAATAAGAATGTTGAAAATAAAGGAATTTCAATAAGTAGTATTTAGTCCATTTACTTCCTGAAATGTTAATATTTAAGATAGTATCTGCATTCATGAATCACAAAAAAAAAAAAAAAAATTTCATGCCAGACACACCAAGTGGCACCCCAAAGAGCATCAAGACATTCATAAAACCAAGAATTTGTTGGTTTTATTTTCTGAAGAATAGACTGCTTCTGTTTGATTGAAATCTCTTCATATACTCCCATTCTTCCATGAATACAGTTGCCCGTGGAAGAAAAGTATATTAAAGTACTTAAGGAGCTTCACGCTGCAAAATTAGCCAATTTCTGCCAACAGTCTGCCACTTTCTGTTAAGTGCCTCTGCAGCACCTGTTGTTCTTGAAATCAGCAACAGCTAAGTTGACCCACGTTTATGTGCAGGGTGTGGCAGAGTGTCATACTTCATGAGCAGAAAAGTGTGGAAAAACAACATATTTTTTATGTGTAAGATAATTATTCTATGAAAGGAGATAAAATTGCATGCCATTTACTAGGCAAGAAGACAAAGTAAGTTGTTGCAGTGATTTTGCGGTAAGAAAGAAATTTTAAATATGACTGCAATTAAATAAAGTGCATGCATCATTAGCTTATGCAGCAAATATTTTTCAGATGTTCCTACAGAACTTTTGAATAGGATTGTAAAGGGAACCTTTGCATGTGGAATTTTCTGTAACAATGCTGTGGTTTAGGAGTGGTATGAACCAATTTAGAAGTCTCACTAAAACCACACTACTCTTCATGCCCTCTTCACACTCCAGCTGGAAGGACAAAAGGCAAAGGCCACAGGGTGAGGTAAGAACCATTTAGTGGAAACAGCAATTAGATAAGAAAGCAAACAATAACAGCAACAATATTAATGACCAAAGGGACCAAAAGCCGGTTGACACAGAAAGGCCATAATGATAAAAAAATACTGATTGTCTCTCCCCCACTACATTTTTTCAACCCAAAAAAATCCCTTCTCCTCAGGAAAGACAGAGCCCCTTTTCACTACTCCTTTCAATGTGGTGAGGTGGTATTAAATAATATCAGGTTCCTGGCCACAACCCCTCCTTAGGCTACTGGAAAAAATTATCCCTGTACTGGCCAGAACCAGGACATTTTTAATGCCTTATTCTAAACCATATACTTTATGCCCAGACCTTACACCTTCCAACTATGTACATATATAGATATAGATAGATATAGATATATAGATGATATAGATACATATATAGATAAGCACAGGTATCATTTTCATAGTCAGTGACCATCCCCTCAAGGTGTCTCTTGAAATAATTTGGGCCATGACTGTGGGTTGTATCCATCCTGGATGTCTTCCAGGGCAGGAGGGATGGTTGGCTGTTGGGTGGTTGAGAGCTGCGTGACTGGAGCAGTCCATCCTCATTGTCCACGGTAGTTATGGCATGCAGTGGCAGTGTCATTCAGTAAAAAATAACATACAATTACAGACTGTAAATCAAATCCCCTTGAGTTAGGTGCTTTGTTTCTCAATCACTCTGCATTACCCACCAAGTGCACTCACCCTTGAGCAAAAACAGTCCCACAGATGGGTTTGCCTTTGCTTGAGGCAGCACTAATCCAACTGCCTTACCTAAAACATTACTCATATGTGCCACAGGAACTTTATTCCCTTCTACAGTACATGGAGGTTTTGATTGGGTTGGGGCCAGCTTGACTGGTAAAGCCCATAGTATTAATTAACCAGATGGCCATAGCTAAATTAAATCCAATGTTTGATGGTCCAGCTGTCAATTGCTTTCAATGTGGTTGAACCATCTACTGATACTGAGAGAGTATCACTTTTCATTTTCTGTTAGTTGATTAAATGATGGGCCCTCCTCAATACGTGCTTTCAACTTTCTGCTTCTCCTCCTTGAAGATAGTCTGAAATTTTCACATTTGGGCCAGTTCATGATGAATTCCAAGATTTTGGATGACTGGGGTTTCCGATTCAATCTTGCTCTATGATCAGCATGATCCATTTACTCTATGTAGCATCAATGGTGTTATATGTGCAAGGGACTTTCCCTTTGAACATCCAGCTGAGCACAGGCAGTCAGGGTGCCAGAAGAAGCTGTGTGTCAGTGCCAATCATTTCTGAAGCAGCTCAAACCCCTCATAAGCTGCCAGCATCTCTTTTTCTGTTGGAGTATAGCAGGCCAGAGATCCTTTGTACTCCCCATTCCAGATCCTCAGGGGTCATTCTCAAGTCTTCCCAAGTACTTTTTTCTGAGAAACTCATGAGACTCCAGGAAACTCCCAAGATTCTCCCTGGCTGCAATGTAGAGAACATTTCTCACATCTTGTCCTCTCCTGTCTGGCCCATGGGCTATTGCCATTGACAATTTCTTCAAAAGCATGCTGTTGTTCAGGACTCCACATGAAACAGCTCCTTTTCAGTGTCACATGATAGAGAGAGCTTACAGTCTGACTGTAATCTAGAACATGCACCCTCCAAAAACCCACAGTGCTTAGGAAGGCCTGAGTTCCCTTCTCACTGGGTGGGGGAGACATAGCTGCTGTTTTGTTGACCACATCCATTGCAGACTGACAATATCCATCTTGCCATTTTACTCTTAAAAACTGAGTTTCCTGGGCAGGTGCCTTAACCTTACTTTGTTTTATGGTAAAACTGGCCTTTAGGAGGATTTGGATTATCTTCTCCCTGCTCTCAAAACCTTCTTCTGTTGTGTTCCCCTATACAATGATGTCATCAATATACTGCAAGTGTTCTGAATCCTCATCCTTTGGTGCAGACTGGATGAGTCATGGCAAAGAGTGGGGCTGTGTTTCCATTGTATGGCTTTTCAGTACTATTTTAATATGGCTAAATCCAGCTTCAGTGATATCATTACTTATATCCAGGGATGCTATCTGAGCTTATTTAGTTAAAAAGTACGTAATACAAATAGCTGAAGTGAGACAGTGTCCTAAAAGTGAAACCTGTTTTATGAGGCACTAATGAAAGAGCAATACTGTGAGACACAAGTCCAAAGTCTTAATTCTTGTATAGTCATAGTGCCACATGTTCTGTCCCTCTATTTTTTGATAGGGGGTGGGGCATGCATATGGAGAGAGAATAATAATAAGAAGAGACCATGAGACTGTTGTTGCTAATGAGGTGTGAATGATATCAAGCTGTTACCACACATTTTGCCAGGAAAAAGTCCTCAAGGGACAAGAAAAGTGAATAAATTTTGGAATCTCTAAGCAGATCTGTGTTGTTATGAAGTCAGAATTTCTCCAAGAGTAAAAGTCAGTCTGAAGTCTGATCCCTTGCACTCCTCCTTAAAAAATTACTGCTGTCCTTCCTGAAAATGCTCTTTTTCATGACTGCTTCAATCTGTCCTTTCTTCTTTTCAGCCTCTTATCTTTCTCAGATTGAATACTGTCCTAGTATTGGTTCGTAGCTTGAGCAAAAAGGAATAATAAAGCTCAGCGTGATACCCAAGTCTAGTAAAATTAAAAGGACAAGGTGTTTCAAAATTTGGTTCAAAATTGGAACTTGTGCGTAGGCCTGTGGGTTTTTGAAGCCATGAGCATAAGACTGTGAAATTTGTGGGGAATTCTCTCAGTGTCTTGGCTACACAGAGTCACCAAAGTGGCTGAGTTTGAGTGGTGGGTAATGCCTCCATCAGGCTTTTCCAGTGCTCCTTCTATTTGCCTTTGCTGTAACATTACTCCTGAATTTGCTTGGAGAGAAAAGGAAGAGAAAATAGGCTAACTAAGAAAGGCACACCACAGAAGGAATGTGGAAAGCAAAGCCCTCAGGGAGACCTGAGCACAGTCAGAGGCTGGAGATGAGTGTCTGGGGGAGTGTGTGTGTGTGTGTGTCTTTCTCTAATGGGTGTCTGCAACCATGGGTGTTCAGTAACTATGTAGAATCAAGGAGATGGCTGGTCTCCTGAAAAAAAATGGATGGCATAAATATAAAATTTTTATTAATTGCTTCTGGAGGACATGTAACCAGAAAATGTTTGCAAAAGTATAAATGGGGAAAGTATTGTAGTAAAAAAAATTACATTGCCTTCACGTTTGGGGGTTTTTGATCATTTGTAGGTACAGTATAAAATATTAAGCTCACTGAAATGAACTTTCAACCACTATAGCTAAATTAAAATTGCATGATTTTATCCTTCTGACTGAATCCAATGCATTGACAAGTCTAGCTGTGGATTTCAGTATGTAATTCAAGTATAGGCTTAAACCTCAGCTGCTTTCATCCGGTCCTGGTGCTGAAAGCCATGTAATTTACTGACATAAAATATTTACAAGCAGTGACTATTTTAAATAGTTTACAATTTGTTTGTTTTTTATTTGGGTTTTTGTTTAGTTGTTAGTTTGTTTGCATTGGTTGATTGGTTGGTTGGTTTGAGAGGGATTTTGCTAATGGGGGAAAGTAAATTATTGTAAAAGTTTATTAAATTAATGAAAGAATTAATTCAGAAACTAAGTCCACCTAAGTTTTTCAGTAGAATTTTCATCATAATGCTTGAAATCTCCTTTATCAGCCTTCAACAAATGACTTGTTAAAAATTTTTCATGTATCTAGGAGCCTGACTCCTTGGAACATCCTGGTTGCTTAAACAGCCCTATATGGAGCTTGATTTAAATCAACTAAAATACATAACCATCTTTTCCCCCATAGCTTTTTGTCCTTTCCAAAGAGGAACCATCTGCCCTTATACCTGAACAAAATAAACATGGCTGCTGAGAGCTCAATCTACAGTTTGTACCCTGAGACTGAAACTACCAAAGTTACTGATAATAAAATAAAAAAAAAAAGCTCTAGACCTCTGCTTTAAGGTAATGTCTGAAAAAGAGAAAAGGGAGATAGAATATCCAGAGAAGGAACAAAGATACATATGGAAAAAGAAAGACTTTAGTTTAGAATAAAAAAATAAAGGTTGTATCTGAAAGAACTAAAACAATTTTTGTATCAAAAATGAAAGCCGACTTTTTGACATGAATTATTTAATTTAAAACATCATAGTAATATTTAATTGTGAAATATAAGTTTGATGGGTTTCTTTAGTTATTTGCCCCAGCTCTTCATACTTTTCAGTTGGTACAGGGATCTAGTAGCTGTCCACCTGGAACAAGTTCTGTATCTACACCACCAAAATTGAACCCTCACTCAGTCTGAAATAGAGTAAGATTCAGAACTATGTGGCTTAAACCTTTTTTTTAGGACCAGAGGAAAACAAATCTTTCAGCTTTGTGGCAGTGTATATGGCAACACCTTAAAGCACTTAGCTTCAAAAATGTTATTTTGGTGACAGCTAGCATGGTAGTCACTTCTGAGCATCTCGAGGTAAATCAAGTGTTTTATGACGGTAACTTTCTTCAAAGGTTACCACCTCTTACAGAGTGTAAATGTTCAGGACTTTTCATAGTGCACTTCAGAAAACACTATCAGTTTTGCACAGATATTTTGCAGAGTAACCTGTGGTACATCATCACTTCATCACCAGAGAAGACCATGGATTTCAGAAAAAAAAAGGGATTAAAAAAAAAATTTGATTGAGTCATACACAAAGGACATGTAAGGTGCTATTGGAAACAGAAATGCACATATTCTATTAATTTTCTGTAAGTTTTCTCCAGCCTAGATTCCTGTCTTTTTCACTACATATTCTCTTTTAGCAGTTAAAGTAAATATAAAAGTGAATAAGACAGTGTAATTCTCCTTACATTGGCAATTTTTCATTACTTTTCTACAGGACCATAGGATGGTTGAGGTTGAAAGGGACTTTGAAAGGTCATCTTGTACAATCACCCTGTTCAGGCATGATCAGACAAGGCAGATGACTTTTGACTATCTCCAAGGATGGAGATTGTGAGGAATATGCTATTTTCAAGAGAAACAGAGACCATACTATGAAAAAGTAGAGTTGAAGTCATTCTACCTCAAACTCATTGAAACCTACAAAGCAGTTTTATTAACACTTCTAATATTCTATCTACTAAAATAAATGTGTCTACATCATTCTGATCATTGACAAAACTGTATATTATAATTGCAGGTGTGATGATTGAAACACAGAGAACAGTTTTTGGAATCTCTGTTTGATCATATAGTAGAGTGTAGAAACAGAGAAAAAAAACCCTTCTTCAGTTTTCTTTCAAAGATCCACCTGACAGCACACCATGGTCATGCTATGCTCTTTACTGGGATTTCATTAATGCTGTTTTATTCCCAACAAAGAATGTAAAAAAAAATAAATTAAAACTTTAAAAATTTTTATATTTTAACTTGATTCTAACATATTACAATCTCATAAGCAAACTAAGTTTGCTCAGCAAAAGGAAACAATGGTGTGGGTAAGACTTTTATACTTCTATAGTCTTTCTAAAAGCTGGTCCAGATGAGGCTTGTAGAGACATATGCAGATTGCAATATTTTATCTACAGAGACATGCTTTAAAAATACTATTTCATTTTGTGGTATATATATCTTCTTGTGACAAAATATAAAGAACAGAAAATGAACATATTTATCTTGTCAGAAAGTAGCTCTGAATGATGGATTTAATGAGAACTAAACAGGTAAAATTAAACTTGATACAGCAGACCTAACAGTAATAATTCAAAGATTTCAAACTCTGCCCCAGCAGCCACTATCCCTTCCTCCTACAGAGTCATAGAGTATTTTGCTTATAGCGTTGCTTCATGCGAGTAAGATCATGGATTTGAGACACTCATCTAAAAGGCTTTTGAAACCTCATTTTAACGATGCCCTCAAGAGAAACATAGTGTTTTTTAAAAACATTACTACCCAGAAAACTCTGGGCTTTACACAGAACATTTCCATCATGTCATGACAGGCCACCCTGAGCTGTCAATAGTGTCTGGTATATAAAAAATTACATCACTTCTAAGACACCCTTCACTTTACACTTAAATTCTATTAAAAGTATGGTGTATCATGCACTTTACTCTTGCCTGTCAGTTTTTTACAAGTGTGTTCCTACAGAGTTCTTTATGTTTCACATTTCTAGTGACTTCAATATTAATCCAAATGAATTTTCAAGGATAAACAGGGAAATAAAATTCTTGTTTGGACAATACAAGCTTATTTTTTTGCGGGGATGTCCATTTATCTGTTAATCTAGCTGATTGACAAGTGAAAGCAGGTGAAAACCTCATTCATCCCCTAAATATCTGTAATAATTTTTTATTCTCTTGGGAATTATACAAGAATATAGAATTCCACAGTTTTATAAAACCACAGCATTTTATATTTCCAAATGAAAAAAAAAAATTCTATTATTATTGAAGTTACTAAAGAGTGTTTTGCTCTTGTCACCAAAAAACAGGAAATAAACTCTCCAAACAACTTACTAGGTTGGAATGCTGACATCACTTTATTAGCAGCACTGGATGCATGGGGATTTCTCCTCAAAACATGAACATCCAGTAAATCTTTTCTTCTTGAGACTATCTGAAATGCATCATCACATTGTAATTTACTTCTCTTATTGTTCTTTGCTGTGACACACAATCCTGTTTTCAAAACTAAGAAATCTATTAACACATATTAATAACTTATATAAATAAACAAGGAAAAATTAGCTGGCACAAGACTTATTAGTAACAGATCCCTAGATCTCTGGCACAGTACTAAACACTGTACAAAACTAAGTGTTAACCATGAATATAGGAATCATACACTCCTGTGGTAACACTGAAAAATTTTCCATCTTCCCACACTCCTTCTTAAAGAAATATAACTTGTTTGGTGACACTCTCACAGCTCCTGGCATCTAGCTGTGAACTGTGAATTCTTTTCATTCAGTGGTACATATTGAAAATACATATCTCTTCCGCACAATGATTAAAACCAATATTGGTGAAAAGGCTTTTGAGTAGCTGAAAATGAGCCTGTTATCTCTTAGATATAAAAGGATAACTTCATAAAATTCAAGTAAACTGTCATACCAATTATTTGTCAGCTGTCTTCAGTGAGATGACCAGTGAAAAAAAATATCAGCATCGTCAAACTAACTACTTTAGATTCCCAAATAGTAGTAATTTTACAAACTTTTTTCTTAATCTTGAAACCTCCTTACTGACTGACAATTAATACATTTCACACTTCTCAGTGACTGCAATCAGGTGGTAATTTTCAGTTGTGTTTGGCCTAGAGAAAATTTGAACCCAAAACCCATTAATGAAAATGTCTGCATTTCGTTCTGCTCTCCAGTCTTCTGACGCTACTTATCCCTAAAAGGCAAATAAAAAGTTACTGAAATGTATCCAGTGTCACACACACCATTCCTCATAGTCTTTTAGAAATGTTTCTCTTCAGAAATAATTACACAGCTACTATTAAATATTAGGTGTAAGAACTAATTCTTCATATGAATAAAAGTGAATAATGTAGTGCTTATTTATATCTGAATTTTAAGAGGAAGAAGAATTACTTCTTTCAGTTTATAGAACGTCAGTTTGAAGGGTACGTAGCAAAAAATTTCTAATCTGCCCAAGTAATGCTGCAAGTGACTGATTCAAATAGTTGTTTCATTTAATGTTATATCTTCTTAGTTCTAGTGCTCCCATCATGGTCAGGATTTCAGTTTCTGCCCTGAAATTGAATTCTGTCAGCAAATTGAAAGAGACTGGGCTAGTCAGGGAATTATGATGTTTGGTATACCTGCAGGTGGCCTAATGCAGCAACAGGTTACAAGTGCTGAAACATTTAGGGTTAGCTCAAAGACAATGAATAATGGGGTTATGCAAGGAAGGAGATATCCATCCTTCTATTTCTTCTTCAGAACTTGTCCTAAAATTGTCCAGATTACATACCTTTGCATATCTATTCCTATGCGATGTCAGTTTTTCTAACACCAAATGAAATTGTTAATCTAGTCTCTCTTTTGAGGTCACACCATTTGACTCTATCAATAGCTTTTTTATACTGCTGTTACTACTCTGGTAGTTATGTTTCTTTTTCACAGAGCAAAAACAAGGCAAGAATAAATGAAGAATGAAGAACAGCCACAAATTTAAGTGGGCAAAGGGAGATTTTTTTCTTGTAAGCTAAAGTAACAATTTATTTTTAAATTACTGAAACAACCCAACAATTGGATTATAGTATATGTATATTCTTATATATATTTATATATAAATATATTAATTTTTTTATTATCTGTAAGGTTGTGTTATTTATTTTGATTTATGTAAATATATATATGTGAGCATATAAATTCATATTTGTATATATATATATATATATATATACAAATATAATATATTAATGAAATTTCCTTCATCTAAAAATTAGGAGCTCATCCTCTAGTGTTCTTTTACAGACTGTAAGTGCTGGTTCCCTGATGTTACACAAGTGTCTCTCCTGGTTCAATGAGTGAAAAAACATGGTTAGCTCCCCTGTTCCACTCTATATAGAGAGAAGAAAGCTGCTCTGTTAAGAAGGATCTGGGCGTCCTGGTGGGCAACAAGCTGTCCATGAGCCAGCAGTATGCCCTGGTAACCAAGAAGGCCAATGATGTCCTGGGGTGCATCAAGAAGAGTGTAGCCAGCAGGTTGAGGGAGGTGATCCTGCCCCTCTACTCAGCCCTGGTGAGGCACATCTGGAGTGCTGTGTCCAGTTCTGGGCTCTTCAGGACCAGAAAGACAAGTAACCCCTGGAGCAGGTCCAGTGGAGGTCTGCAAAGATGATTATGGGACTGGTGCATCTCTCTTACGAGGAAAGGCTGAGGGAGCTGGGCCTGTTCAGCCTCAAGAAGGGGTGTGTGAGAGGGGACCTCCTCAATGCATGCAAAAATCCTAAGGGCAGGTGTCAAGAGGATGGGACCAGACTGTTTTCAGTGGTGGCTAGTGACAGGACAACAGGCAAATGACACAAACTGAAAAACACCTGAATATCAAGAAATTCCACCTGAATATCAAGAAAACTTATTTACTGTACAGGTGACTGAGCACTGGAACAGACTGCCCACAGAGTTTGTGGAGTGTCCCTTTCCCTTTCTAGTGATGTTCAAAACTGTGATGATCTCCAGAAGTCTCCTCCAAACCCCAGCATTCTTTGTTTCTGTGAGATACAAAGATATATAGATATCTCCAGATAGATAGATAGATAGATAGATAGATCTCCGTGTCTGTCTGTACAAAACAAGCAAGTTAGGAGTACATGACAAGAGAAGCATTCCAAAGAGTGTGCTTCAGTGCTTCATTCTATTTATAAGCAGGTACAGTAGTGTAGTACATCATGTTCTATTAACAAACTTAAAAATCTCTGTTTCTCACAATGGGTTTCTCCCTTTTTGTCTATGCTTATAAATTATAAAAGAAAAACCCTGTCTTCAAAGTTACAAAAGGTAATTGAAAACATAAAGTACACTTTTGTGTTATAACAAAATGACATAGGAGTGCAGTTTTGGTTACTATCACTGCAGCTAAAATGAAAAACTGTAATTATATTTGTGTTGACTGTCAATACAGAAATTCAATCTATACCAGATAATCAGTTGTTAAATGACTGAATGTGTTTGGTATGCAATATTTTTCCCATTCCAAAGGACTAGTTTTACAGTTACCTTTTGCCCCACAACAGGTTAATTTTACTTGTTTTAATTATTTGTGCTTTGGTTTATTTGTTTTAATTATTTGTAATTTCACAAAATAACACAAAAAATTTCATAAATTAATGCTATAAAAGTAAAAAATGCTATGAAACTTTCAGGGGAAAATAGACATGATTTTCTTTTCAAAATATTTGCCATCAGCTTCAAGATAGTAGTTTATAGTAAACAGTTCTTTCCTACAACTTTTTCTCCAATGAAAGCCATTTTGATGGAAAAGTTACTGTCTCTAATAATGAAGAGTAAATGCAAATGTAATGTTCCTCTTTTTTTGACTTCTGGTATTTTGAACATTTTATACTGCTATGTGCAGAAGAGATTAGACCAATTTTTGGTCATCCTTCAGTCTATCTGAAAATTTACTAGTGAGAGCTAGTGCACAGTCAGTCTGTTCTGTGAGTCACTTTCATTACATCTGAACTTTACAGGATTTTTTTTAGCGATAATCAAAAATAATTACTGCCTAAGAAGTATCCAGACTTAGGAGCTGGCTAGATTTCATAGTGGAGGTGTTTTTGTAGACAGCGGTGACTCTGCACTGCATGCATCATAATTTCATTTCATGTAGAGACAAGAAGTTGTTTCCACCAGACAGTTCCTGCTGTGTGGCTGCCACATGCATCCAGTCAAGCAACTGTTTGTGAAGCAGTGTCTCAGCTCTGCTTCTGGGAAGGACCTTTTTGCTGCTGTCAGGGAGGTCCTGCACATCAGCAGGACCTGACACTGAAAGCAGAACCAATTTCATGCTACAGGATATAAAAGGGGATATTGTCCCCATTGTTCTGCAAATGAGGGGGAAAGGGTCTGGAAAGCAGTGCATGAATGTTGTGGGTCAGTAGTTGCTTTTAGGGCAGGTGCTGGTGGCAGGGATGCAGGTTTCACAATCAGACCCATGCTGAGAATCAAGGACTGCAAAGGGAAGACAAGACACACCTGATAAAAAATATTAATAACACAGTTGTCAGGGGACTTGCTGAACTGATGAAAAGTACTTCAAACTACCTAGACCAGGAAGGAAGACTATGACCCACAGTCCAGGGGAAAAATCCATATGGGTTGCATGGAGAAGCGTGCAGGATAACAGGAACAGGGGAGACCTCAGGAGTGAGGAAACAGGACGACGAGACACTTGTCTCAAATGCACGCACACAGATACCTGGAAGCAAATAGGACGTACTAGAGCTCCAGTGCCTCTGCAGTACTGTATCAATGTTGCAGTATGTGAAGGAGTGACTCGGGCATGTAAAGCTCATCTATGGGATTTACAAAAGACATGGGATGACAGACTGTGCTTCAGGGACAGAGGATAGGCCACTAAGCATGATACTGTGGCAGGAGTGCACTCCAGACCATTCATCAGGGCAGCAAACAAGACAAAACTTTCTTGAAATAACTACAGCAGAAATGTTTGTTCCCAAGTCAAAGAGACTGGGGGAAACCTTCAACTACTGCAGGAAAGAAAATGGTGCATGCATCTATGAATTTCAAAAGGAACAATTGCAGAAACTGATGCCTTTTTCCTGGTCTTAGGAAATAAAGGCTCAGACACGGTTAGAGGATTGGGTTCATTTACCTTGGTATTTTAATAGGATCCCATTCCATGCATTGCTTCACCCAGATGACAGCGTCGCATTGTCCTCCCACCCCCCAATTGAGTATACAATTAAAGACCTTACACACTAGCATATCTAACAAGAGGGCCCAGTAAGAGGGCTGGGGTGGGCTAACTTCTAGTTTACAGAATCTGTCCTGCTAGGGGACCTTGCGTTCTTACGACAATAGAGTGTTTGGTCTTCTAACTCTACCGTTTCTTGGGTGTTTAATCTCCCTGCTTACCGGACACCAAGAAACCAGGCTAAATTATCACACCTAAAGCATTACAAGTATGCATGCTAATACTTGTGGATATAGAGAACTGTGTAAAAAGTATGTACAAGAAAAAGCAAAAAATCCTTCAGGCATCAAAACTACAGACACAAACTGGCTTCACTTTGGTGCCTAGAAGAATCATAGAGTGAATCCCATGGGATCACCTTTCAGGACTCAGGAAGGAAGTGATTGGAAGCAGACAACATGGATTTTTTATCTGACTGCCCCTGGTGGTAAAATTACAGGATCTGTGGACACAGATGGCATTTACCTTGAATACAGCTAGGTTTATGACACTGTCTTCTGAAATGCTCCTGTATCCAGGTTTGGAGATCAGAAGTAGGATGTAAGTAACCAGTTGGATGGTAGGGCTCACAGTACCATGTGTGACTGGGCTGTAGTGTACTGGGAGGCTGGCAACCAGTGCTGTGGTACAGGGGCTGTTTGGGGCTTTGCCTACAGAGCATCTCTCTCAGTGATCTGAAGGAGAGAACAGTGAGCACTCTTCTGAAGTTTGCTGATGACAGCAATGGGAAGGCCAGGCTGGTTTCTGTGGACCTGGGTAGCTAGACGGGTCACAAGTAAAACCTGTGAAGTTCAGCTAAGACAGCACTTACTATGTCATATCCAGATAGAGTGTCCGCTTCTGGGCCTAGATGAACCAGAATTACATAAGCAGAAACCACCAAGAAAGGCCTCAGACCATCTCCCTGTGAAGACAGGTTGCAGTGCTGGGATGTGTTCTGCTGAGAGAAGGGAAAGTTTGGGTACACCCAACAGCATCCCCAGCACCAAAAGGAGGAATGGAGGAAACGTAGGTGGGCTCTTCATGGTAGTACATAGTGGGAGGGCAAGAGGCAGTAGTATAATCTGAAACATGAGACAATTAGACTGGAGAAAGATAAGCAGAAGTCTTTTTCCTATGTGGAGAGACTATCACAGGGCCAAGGCCTGGGGAGTTTGGGCCATCTCTTTCTTGGGGGTTTCCTGCCTTGAGTGGTTGAAGCTTTGAAAAACCTAATCTGACCTCACATCTGAGCCTACTCTGAGCAGGAGCACAGGCTGGGGCTGGAGACATATCCAGGTGCCCATCAGCCTGAATTATCCTATCAGCATCTGAGAATGAATTGAAGGTAATATATTATAACTGGAGATTATTTGAAGTGTTGGGCACATTTCACAAAATTGAAAATTAATCTGCTGGGAAACTGTTTAGAGTAGGAACTTTAGCAGAGCATTAGAAACATACACAAGTTTTGAAATGTGAAAAGGTAGAGACTGTGAGAGAAAAATTACAGTTCAGAATTTAAAAAGTCTATAAATCAAATTAAATTTATTTTTTGTCTAAATAAAAGAAAAATCAACTTGCAGTGTTTTAAAAAATCTTTCATTTTATAACATGATACAGACCTTGAAACTGCAGAATCTTTGTTGATCATAAAATCATCAAAAATTTATATGCTGCTACAGATTAAGTGCAGTTGGCAGCTAAACCCACTCAGCCACTTGCTCACTCACCCACAGTGAGATAGATAAGGAAATTGAAAGGGTAAAAGTGAGAAAGCATGTGGATTGAGGTAAAGACAGTTTATTAGGTAAAGCAAAAAAGTGCATGTACAAGCAAAGCAATCCAATCAGTCTCAACCAAGAGGGAGGTACGCTCCCTTCCTGGGGCCTGGGCTAAGAACATCACCATGAAACTTACTAGCCTGGTGAGGCTCTCAAACTTCTTCCTATTAGTGATTTTTCATGTAGGGGGCAATGAAGTGGCCGCTCATAGTCTGAGGATGGTCAAAGAGGACATCAGGGTCTTGGAATGGCTGTAAGGGAATTTGGGTCACATGTTACATTCTCTTTTATACTTCCAGTTGAAGGCAGCAACACTAGAAGAAGCAAACACTCTGAGTTCTACTACGGGTCTTTGTTCAGCCCAGGGTCCAGATTTTGTATTGAGTTTTGATAAGAGTCATGAAGGTCCTCTCTCCTTGCTTCTTTAGCCTTTCCCCTGTTTCTAATTAGCATGACTATGTCCAGGCATTGACTACTCACTGCACTCTGCAACCTTGAACTTGCTGCAAGTGAACTATGATTCATGTAACTTATGAAGATATTAAGCAGTACTTGCTTTTAGAATTACACCTTCAGGTACAACACTACTAATTGGTCTACAGTTGGATTCATCACAATGATTCTGGCCTGTTAATTTCCCAACCACCTTTATTTCCCCTCCTAATCCATATTTCACCAATGTTGCTATAAGGATATTATGGGAGATCATGACAAACATCTTGAAAAATGACAACATAAAATGTTCAACGATATCCCCTTATCCACAGAATAACAGGCAGACTGGCATGCTGTTCCGTGATTTAAACTTAATGAAACATGAGGGTAGATACACGTAATTTATACCTCTGTTTTAACTGATCAGTGAAATTAAATGAAGAAAATCCTTCATTTTTATTAATTATGTCAGTGAAGCGTATCTATCATATTTCCAAATTTTTTCATGTTGCTCCTACTAGGAGGATCCCTTTAGTTTAATTTGGTGAGAGAAGTTAGAAAGCCATGACAATGGCAGAAATATTAGAAAAAGCAAGAAGTCAAACTTCCAGGACAGATGATAGTACTTCCTAGTAAAGGAAAAAGTGTTGTGTTGTTTTAGGTTTTTCTCCCTATCCACCATTGGCTGATTTCATATTACTGGTGCTAATACATATTGTTCTTCAGTCTTTTTGCTTTGACAGTGGTCAAAATTAAATTATCTCAAGTATCGATATCATAAGTAATTTCCTTTCCTATTATCAGATATCAAATTTACTTCCAAGAATACGGCCTGTGTCCTTTATTTATTTCCCTTAAGCTTTATGCAATTCAAAGATGTTATTTTAGTCTCCAAAGGCATCCATGAGTTTACAGCAATCTTTACAAAGATAATTTCACTATGTTCTACCTCACACAAAAGCCATTTCCATCAGGAAAGCTATCATCTGGGATGCTAACCAGTATCTGGGATGATAATCTTTGCAAGAATGAAGAGCAAAATTTTCTTTCTTATTTTTCCTGAATTTTGTGAAATCCATGAGAAAAAGGGGACACATTAGCCTAACCATCTGCATTGTGTTTCTCGAGCAAAACCAGGAATGGAATAAGAAGTGCTAAGAATGAAACTGCACAAAGAGATGAAAAAAGTTGCACCTCTAAACATAAGAAATCATAAAATATAAAAAATCCCCTTCAACTTTTTAGTGAAAAAATGTTACATCTTCATATCAAATTAGTACCTTTTGTTTTTGAGATAGAAACTGAGATGTGTGTACAGCAAACCATCAGCATATCTGTGATTTAACAGTTGACAGTGAACAAGATGAATTATGAGGTGAGAGTGTTTACTAGCTACAAAAAAAAATCTTGAATTAAACTGTGAAACCTAAAGACAAGGAGAAAATGTCCTACCTTTCTAAGGGAATTTCAACCTCATGGACCAATTGGCTAACAGTTTAAATCTTGCCATCTTTTTAACTTTCTGATTTGTAGGCTGTGAACTGCTGCTGTCAGACCTCCAGGCCAAGGACTAAGGGAAGCTGCTTCTCACAGTAGGAAAGGCTCAAAAAGAATTATGGGGACATTTGAGCTGTACAAGTTTGCTGTTTTGCAGCATGAGGAAGGCTATTATAGCAGAGATTACTTTTGCATTTTCAACGTGCCAAAAAGAAATGAATGTGATTAAAATATATGCCACCATCTTATCATTGTTGTTTTCTTTAAAAAATAATTTCAAACTTTCCTCCAGTTGCCTTGCCAACAGATTTAAGTTCAGACAGAAAGGCTGGTGGCTCAAATCCCAAAATACTTACTCCTTTCCCCTGTTGACAGTCATTTTGGAACGGCATAATCAGCATATAGAGCTCAGAGGAAGAGCTGTGAAATGACAGAGAAGTTATCAGACTACTGAGGAGTGAAGTATATCTTATTTTTAATGAGATGTCATTTTCTCAAAGCATAGTATGCCTCCTCAAATCAAAACAAGAATACAAGTGCACTCCAACACATGTATGCAGGAAAATGAGGGAGACCTGGTGACCCAAAAAAGCCCTAAACCTGATGCTCCTGAGGGTTACTAATTTCCATTGAAATTATTGAGAGGGGAATTTCACGTAGGAGTTACACATTAAAGATTAATACTGGGCTAGATTTGTTTCAGCATCACTGCCAAGCTGATGGTGTGAGAGATTTTTCTCTCCTAAAAGTATTGTGATTCATCATTCAGGATGACAGCTTCCAAATCTTTTTCTAAGAGATGCTCTTTTCCTTTCCCTGTCTTTCAGATCACATATATAAAAGATGGTTGGCATAGGCTCTGCCACATTCCCAGGGGCCTGGGTTCAGGTTCTGACAGTGCCATTGTGGAGAAAATAGTTTTAATTTCTCCATATTACAGGACTGCTCTTGCACCTTAAGGGTACGTGTACTTCATATGGTGGTGTTACAATCATAAATTAAAGGTAGAGGGTGTGATTATATTGCTTCCCTATTACAATAATAGAGCAGAAGCAAGTTTTCTTTTATTTTCAGTAGGATAAAAAGCCTGCCATAGTTAATCATATTTACATATTTACTATATACTATTAATATAGTAATATAAATAAATTGAGTAAATAAGTCAATACTCACAATAGAGGAAACTCAGCCCATGACCAAAAATGTTATATGATGTTGGGTGGGGGGTAAAACTGAGCTTAATTTTCTTTGCCTAACAAGAAAACTTTTAGCTGACAAAGTAGGAAAGGCAAGTTCAAATGGAAAAAACGAAAAAAATCCACTTGTAAGATTCAGAGTACTTCTGCTATCATCTTGCTTGGAAATACTCCCAGAACAACCATTCGTGCTTTTGGACAATTCTGATCTTTTTTCACCCCAGAAATATGGAGAGAGGGGAAAAAATTATGTCTGTACATTTAACATCTAAAAGGAAAAATTAGTATATATTTAATGGCTTTCAGCTTAGTGAGGAGAGCAAACTTTACCTACCAGTCTTCACACTTGAAAGTATTTCTTGCTTTATTCTATGTTTAGCTTTACAAAATGCTCTTGCTTCTTCTATATGGTAGTAACTTCTACAACCTTAAAAGATTATGTTACTGGGATATAATTACTTAACCTATTTGTATCCTGTTTGAGTCATAAAACACTGTATTTATCATCCTAACTCTAGTTTTACATATTTTTCCTTGAGACTACATGTTTTGGGAAAAAAATCTATTTCTATTTCAGGAGTATATTCATTCATACTAGATAACAAAGATATTAACTAATCTATTAGCCATCAGAACAGAATAGTACTGTCTGAGGTATGATAGAACTTTTGCATGCACTCCATCAGATGATTAACTGTCCTGAATTTACAGTAAAGTTATTATTCTATATGTGCCCTCTAACATCTAAATCAAGTAAACTAAACACATTAATCTTAAAATGGTCTACTCAAAGAGACTTCCCACCCCTTTTGTTTTGAGATAATCTCTCCTTTTACCAAATAGAGAGATGTTTAACATCTTCATTAATGACCTGTCCTACAGGACAGAACTTTCATCAAGTTTGCAGAAGATACCAAAATGGGAGGACTGGCTGATAAATCAGAGGGGTGTGTCATTCAGAGGCACCCAGACAGACTGGAGAAATAGCCCCTGAGTAACCTTTAAAGTTCAGCTAAAGGGTAAATGCCAAACCCTAGCCCTGGAGAACAATAACTCTAGGCATCAGTTCAGGTCAGGGGCTGATGAGCTGTTAAGCAACTCTGTGGAGAAGGACATGAGGGCTCAGGTGAATACTAAGCTGAACACAACCCAGAAACATGCTTCTGGGGAAAAGTACACCCCTTGTGCTGCATTAGAAAGAGCATTGCTTATAGCTCAAGGGAGATGATTCTTCCTGTATTTTCAGCCCTAGAAAGACATATCTAAGTGCTCTAACCAGTGTTGGGCTTCCAGGACACACTACAAAAAAGATACTTAAGAAAATTAAGAGATTCCTTAGATAATTAAGATACTCGCATACATGAAGAGATGCTGAGAAAGATTGGAGAGTTTAGCCTAGTAAAGTCAAGACTCAGGCAAATCTCCTCACACATCAATAAGAGGCTGAGAAAAGAAGAGTGAAACACTCTTCTCAGTAATGCCTAATGACAGGTCAAGAGACAGTGAACAAAACTAAAAAGACATTGTAATTTCATGTGAAAACAAGAAAATAGTTTTTCACATTGTAGATGATAATGTTAATGTCTTAGATGATTAAATATTTAAATTAGTGAGAGAATAATAAACACATGAAGCTGAATTACCCTATTCAAACAGACTTCCACTCTTTGTTTTGAAGTGCTCAATAATTTTGCCCAATAATTAAGAATGTGAGTATGGAGGACAAATATTAGTAATTTTCTGCACAAGGCAACAAACTGTAGATAGCTGAATTAGGAGACAAGATACAAGAGAAATGCAACTGAGATATAAACAAAACCTTAAAAACAAAATCTTAGGAGAACTCTGGAAACCAAACTGTAGAACGAGTTAGGTACTATGAGACCAAATGTGCAACAGTGGTCACTTAGTGACAGTCTAATGTCTGCATCACAGCAAAAGATGAAAAACATAAACTAGAATATTCCAGCAACAATGTCAAGAAGCATGAAGTATTTTCTGAAAATGGCTAGCAAACAAGAAATAAGAAAAGAAGCTCAAAGTGAGAACGAGGAGAGGAGAGGAGAGGAGAGGAGAGGAGAGGAGAGGAGAGGAGAGGAGAGGAGAGGAGAGGAGAGGAGAGGAGATTTCAGTTTTGGAAGGGATCATTTCATCCAATTACTTAACCAATTCAGGGCTGCCTAGAGGTTAAAGCACATTACTAAGGGCATTTAAAAAAAAAAAATTAAATATTGACAGACTTGGGGCATTGGCACCACTCTTAGAAGCCTGTTCCAGTCTTTGATTGCCCTCTTGGTAAAGGAGTGCTTCATATTGTTCAGTCTAAACCTCCCCTGGAACAACAAGTGGCCTTGATCCAGCCTGTCTAGACACCTTCCAGCAGATCATCACTTCCACCCAGTTTGGTGTCATTTGCAAACTGACAGAATGAAACTTGATACCCTTATCCAGGTCACTGGTAAAGTTGTTAAACATAGCTGACCCCAGTACTGAGCCCTGGGGAGCACCACCTGTGACTGACCACCAAATGGATGTAACTCTATTAGCCACCACTCTTTGGGCTTGCCCACCAACCTGGCTTTTATGCAGTAAAACACTGTGCCCATCCAAGCCATTCCATTCCCTTCAGGAGAATGCTGTGGGAAATGGTGACAAAGGCTTCACTTAAGTCCAGGAAAAATACTACCCTCCACTGATGCAGCAGTCTCATCTTGAGTATTGTGTGCAGTTTTGGTCACCGCAATATAAAAAAGATAATAAACTATTAGAGAGCATCCAAAGGAGGGCAACAAAGGTGGTGAAGGGCCCTGAGAAGAAGCTGTGTGAGGACTGGCTCAGGTAGCTTGGTCTGTTCAGCCTGGAGAAGAGAACTTGCATATGTTTTATTGAGCAAAAACTGCTACTTATAAACAGTGAAATTCTTATTAATTGAAATGCTGCTATTCACAGTGTCTTAAGAAATGTGAAGACATTGGAAAACATTGAAAACAATGAATATTTCTTTTATTATACCATGATCTTCCCAGCAAGGCCCACTTAGAAATTTCAAGCAAGTTCTGCTTTATTAAATGTAAAGAATATAGTGCATGAATACTAATGAAAATTCCAGCACAAAATTGCTTTGCTGTGATATTAAAAATGCAAAGAATCTTCATTCATTAATTGCTAATGCACCTTTATGTCATGTTGCTTGCTATTCATGCAAACACTGTGTGAAGATAAATTTAGGTATTAGATGAGTGGGAATGGGCTGATTCTTAAACAAGTTAGATCTTGTGATGTTTAACAGACACCTCAGACTAAATTGCTCTGGCTTCTTATTTGTCACTGTATCATCTGAAAGAATTGGAAATCAATCATACACCATGCATTTTTTCCGTTTCAAGAAAAATGTGCCAAAAGTCACTAGTGATATATGGAATGACTGTGATGGGGTGAGAAGAGCAACAATTCCTGTGTATTAACTATAACCTTTGACTCCCTTTCACAAAAAAAAACAAAAACACTTTTTGCATTGTACCTCTTTTATAAATAGTGTATAAAAGAAGCTTGAAGAAATATGAGGAACTCCTAAAATAATGCATTAAAAATTAGTACTATTTTTATAAAATACCAGATAGAAAACAGAAATAGGCAGAGGAATTATTTAATATAGTTGTAAAATTTCATAGCAAAATAATATTTGAGATAAAATATTTTTCACACAGTCTAGTGCCACACCCATGGCTTTCAGTTCCACTGCCTTTTTATTATTGTTCTTGAGTGTTTATCTTTTTCATATGATAAAAACACTGAATCCCATGGAACAATGAGAGCAGCTGGTTGAACTACAAGAAAAACTCTTTCACATTGTGAAAGAGATCATAGCAAACAGGTACATGAGGAAAACATGGAAATATCATGTCTCAGGCTCTCCTTCCTAAACCAGACTAATGAGGCAGGAGAGGGAGAGAATGTGGTATTTTTTAGGTGAACTCCTACCTACATGTAGTTTTTACTTGGGAAGCGTAATTTAATTTCTAGTCATAGATTTGTATTCATAAATTACCTACCAATTTGTACTTGACATCATTTTCAGGAGTCATGCTACCTCTGTGGGCCTGAGTAAGGAGTTGTGAAACTGCAGAGTATCGTTATGAACAATGGTGTGAGACAGCAGGAAACAGAGTGAGTGTAGTGAGTTGGCCATGGCTGGATGCAGGCACCCACTAAATCTGCTGTATCACTTTCCTTTGCAACTGGACAGGGAGAAAAAATATAATGAAGGGCTCATGCATTGAGATAAGGACAGCCAGAGGTCACTGACCAATTACTGTCACAGGCAAACCACACTCAACTTGGGATATTGATTGAATTTAATAAATTTAATTTAACAAAATCAGAGCAGGAGAGTGAGAAGTAAAATAAATCCTAAGAACATCTTCCCCCCACTGCATACTTCTTCCCAGGCTCATCCTCCTCCTCCTCCAGGTCAGGGAGAGAGGGAATGGGGGTTATGATCAGTTCCTCACATTGTTTCTGCTGCTGCTCAGGGAGAGGAGTTGTTCCCCTGCTCCAGTGTGGTATCCTTCCTGTGGGAGACAGTTCTGCACAAACTTCTTCAACGTGAGTCCATCCCAAAGGGAATAGATCTCCACAAACTGCTCCAATCTGTGTCAGTTTTCCTCACACTACACTTCATACACAAGCTGCTCCAGTGTGGGCCCCCTACAGGGTCACAATTCCTACCAGGAAACCTGCTCCAGCATGCGCTCATCTCTCCATAGGTCTGCAGGTCCCTGCCAGGAGCCTGCTCCAGTGTGGACTTCCCACAGGCTCACAGATCTCTTTCGGGCATCCACCTGTTCCAGAATGGGTCTCCTCCACGAATTGCAGGTGCACCTCTACATCCCTGTGATCCTCCATGGGCTGCAGGGGCACAGCTCCTTCACCATGGGCTGCACCATGAGCTGCAGGGGAACCTCAGCTCCAGCACCTGGAGCACTTCCTCCCCCTCTTTCTCTACTTACTTTGGTGTCTGTTCTCACTCCATTCTTCCCTGCTTTTGATGCTGCTCAGGATACGATTGGCTTTCTAGGCTGCAAGTGTGCATAGCCGGGTCATGTTTAGCTTCTCATCAACCATTACCCCTAAGTCCTTGATCTGTTCATCCCCCAGCCTGTGCTGATACCGAGGATTGCCATGACCCAGGTGCAGCACCTTGCACTTGGTGTTGTTAAACCTCATGTCCAAAAGGACAGTTACAGAAATCTTTGAGAGTGAATTTATTGTTTAATGTTGTGTTAGTATTTTTAATACTGCTCTGTATATGAAATACACACACAAAAAGGGAGTCCTTTGTTCTACACTCTGAAGATACATTAAAAGTATTCTATCTCCATGTATCTAGAGCCTAAATAATGAAAATAAGGCACAGGATATATATACATGAAACTATGAAGCAGGTGGACTTCATGTTCCTAACAGAAGTGCTTTGACACCATGACTTTTATGTCTGATACTGCTTCTACATATATCTACAGTTTTAATGGCTGAGTTATAATTGTTGACCTATACTTATGTGAATCTGATATCATGTGAGTTTAAATTCATTCACAATAATTTCCTTGGAAAATATGTTTAGCTTTTCTGGGGTTCACTTCACAACTGTTACGTCTAATACTAAACTTCAGCAGTTCTTTTCAAATACTTAAAAAATATTGATGCCCAACACTTAAATGGGAAAGGAAATAAGTTTGGGCTGGGACATCATTAAGAAGGGGAATTCAGAAGACCTGAGGAAAACTAAAATGTTGTATTACAGTTCCACTTTTCAGGCACTTTGCATTTTAGAATATCAATTTTCAGAATTACTTTAGAAATGCAGGTTTAAAAAAAATATAATTGACAACCCAAATTCTGGAAACTTGAAAAGTGGCAGAAATACACTTAGGTTACACTTAGCACAAGCTCAAATGAGGTCTCACTACAACAGCTCCACAATAAGGAAAAAGCAAAAAAAGCATACAAAAACCAGGTGGAGACCATATAAAATCTAAACATGTGATACACAAACTTTATTTTTAAATAATATCACCCAAAAACTACATCATCAAAGTCCCCTCACTTAATGAAAGCTTTCAACCAAACTCATATTTACCAAATTGTTATTTTAAGATTTTGAGAAAGGATCAGCTGAAATCTTCCATGGTAAGATAATATTTGATACAGTATTTAAAATAAAGTGACTATCTATAACCTTCCACATTGTGGCAATTCCTGAGGAAATTGTAGTGGAACTAATAAATCAGAACAGCTTCATGAAACACCTGTCAGTGGTGGAAAACATGATGGAAGAATTGTGTCTGAAGTTTAGACCTATTAATTTGACATTTAAAATCAACATAGGCTAGCCTAAAGGTATATAACTAAAATGTCCAAAACCAGGCTGCATGAAGGAACCACTGAACAGTGAACTCAGGAGAAATACCTCACTATTGTAAAAATGAGGAATGTTACAACCAAAAAAAAAAAAAAAAAAGTATTAGGTTTTGAAACTCAATTAGAAAACCTTCAGTTTCACTTGCACAAGTACCATTTGTGTGAAATAAAATGTGTGTATTTGCAGAAACTTGTTGACCTGCGTGATGGTATAGCATTAATATGTGCATGTTCTATTTTCTTTTTTTTTTTTTCTTGTACTTGACTCATTTAAGATTTTAAGTATCTTTATAAATTTTTGCCTGTTGAGATAATAATGACTCATCCACTTGCAATATTCTACGTGTTGTTCAGTCATTTTACTTTATCTTTATTGGCTTGTCTCTTAAGTAAGAAGACATAAAGTGTCCTAAACTTGTGTGGTTGAGTTTGTTACACAAAAATGTTACAGTAGATTAATAAAGAACTGCACAGAATAAAAATAGGCACCCTCTATAACCTCTTCTTATGGTTACCTCTAAAAAGGTTACCTCTTTTTTGTTGAGTTCATGCTTCTTGTCGTCTCAAATTTGTAATCCATGTCATACTGTATGGGGTTTTTGTCCCATCTAAAAATTATGTGGGTAGACAGTCATTGCCTGTTTATTAAGTGCTTTGTCTACAAACCCCAGAGCAATAGAAATATTTTAAAATATTCTTTAAACTGTCTTTGTTTTTTAGATTCCTCTGCTAATGAAGAGGACTTGGAAGGAAAAATGTATCTCTGCTTTAATAAAATGTAATTGTAATACTTGTAATGCTTATAAACAGAAAGCATTTCACAACTCATCTTTGAAGTGACAGAACATGCATTAATCCCAGTTTGACAATGAAGAGACTGACAGAAAAACACATGATTTGAATTATTTGAATGAACAACTCTTCTGTTCTGTGATAACAGGACCACATTGCCTCTTTTATCAGAATATCATGTAGTAAATGAATTGAAGCACTTCAGCAAAGAAAAGTATTTTGTAATTAGAAACAAATGTGTTCATTTTAAAATAGAATATACTGCTAACCTCAGACATAGTCAGATTCTAACATCATTATCCCCATTGACATTTAAATATTTTACTTCATTTATGAAAAATCTCACACCTTTGTTTGTTTTTCCAGTGAAAGTAAATCCCTCAGAAGTTTGGTGTAGGACACATACAAACTTTAAGTTATACTAGAAAACACTTTGCAGCAAAATCGACAGAATCAGATTTAGAGCAATGTGGTACTCATTTAGAAGCTCTCTTTCTTCAATGTAACTCTACAGTAAATAACTCTAAAGGTGGCATAGAACGTGTATAAGACGGGTGCAAATTCAGCATCATGAATCATCTTTCTAGGCATTTTTCCTAAATGCATTTCAAGAGAGTTAGATGATTTCTGGGAAACAAAGAGGTATATACACAATCTCTAGAAAGATTTCCGAAGCAACTTGGTCTTCTTGCACCCAGAAACTCTGAAGTCTTTCTTTGACTTTTGACCTGGAAATGATCTAGCATTTCTTACTGATGGGGCTCTGATGGAAAAATTGCTGTCTCAGCCTTTAGTGAATGGTTACGTTATACTGTGTTGTAATGGCACTCTCCCTTTCTCTTTCTTGTCACCACCCACCCTTGCTCACACACAAATACAAGGTTTCTTATAATCTACTTCTTTGACAGGTACAATAGAACTTGTGGATTGATAGTGTGAAATACTTTTCCGACATCTGTTGTTGGTTTCTAGTTCAGATCAAGGTATTACTAAATCATGTAAGTGAAGTGTAGACATATTTATTTCACTGATTTCTATGTGTGTTTTGACATAAAAGACAAAAGCACAGCATTTGCTACTTGTTCTGTCAATTGTTCTCAGTATGAATGTATATCAAAAAGTACATTCATAATACTTTTTAAAATAAACCTATTTTACTTTATTTGATAATTTATACTTATGGTATAGTGTTGCAGAATGCATTCTGAAACAACTAGTTGCTTTAGGATTCACATTCTCTTGGAACATACTATCTGGGAAAAAGCTTGCATCTAAATTTCAAATTTTAAAGTCAAGGCTGGCCAAATTTCTATAGCTATTAATATCAGAATCCCTACTCTCAGGAGCCAGAGAAAAGCTGAAGACTTGCATAATCATATTATGTAGAATGACTATTGTTTTTCTTTACCTCTTGACAAAACTTTAACATTTAATGCTGTTAGGTCTAAAAACAATGAAAAAAAGTATTCAAGGTTTTAATCAAGGTTTTTTAAAGGGGAAAGCTAGTAAATTATGTGAATTATATAAAACAAAGGAGCATCACTTATGTTGGATAGTTGGTAAATTTCGATGAAATGTAACAATCTGTAAAGTACAGTTATGTGGTCCAATGAATGCTATTTAAATGATAAGGTGATCAAATAAAAGATGTACATAGAATCATGGCCAGTCCTATTTAATATCTTTGTTGGTGATCTGGATGAGGAAATCGAGTGCACCCTCAATCACTATGCAGGTGACACCTAGTTGTGTGGGAATGTTGATTTGCCGGAGGGTAGGATCCCTCAGTTCTGCAGAGGGATCTGGACAGGCTGGACCAATTGGCCAAGGCCAGCGGTGTAAGGTTCAACACTATTACATGTCAGTCATGTCACAACAACCCCAGGCAATGCCACAGACAGGGGCAGAGTGGCTGCAAAGCTGCCCATGGGAAAAGGACCTGGAGATGCTGCTGACAGCAGCTGAACATGAGCTACGGTGTGCCCAGGTGGCCAAGAAGCCAAAAAAGATCAATGGCATCCCAGCTTGTCTCAGCAATAGTCTGGCCAGCAGGATGAGAGCAGTGATCTTCTCCTGGTACTCGGAAATGATGGGAGGCTCCCCGTGGAATCCTGTGTACAGTTTTGGGCCCCTCACTGCAGGAAAGACATTGAGGTGAAGGAGTATGTCCAGAGGACAATAAAACTGGAAAAGGATCTGGATCACAAGTCCTGTGAGTAGGGGCTGAGGGAGAGGGTATTGTTTAGCCTGCAGAAAAAGGAGTCTGAGGGGAGACCTTATAGTCCAGTAACTACCTAAAAGGAGGCTGTAACAATGTGGAGCTTGGTCTCTTCTCCCATGTAACAAGTGATAGAAGAAGGAAAAATGGCCTCAAGTTGCATCAAGGAAGGTTAGACTTGATATTGGGAAAAAAGTCTACATGGAAAGGCTTGTTAAGCATTGGAAATGGCTTCCCAGGGAAGTGATGGAATCACCATCCCTGAAGGTATCTAAGATGTGCAAATGTGGTGCTTAGGGAGCTGGTTTAATTGAGGATTTGGCAGAGTTGGGTTAACAGTTGGACTCAGTGAACTTAGGGGTCTTTTCCAAACTATACCGTTCTATGATGCTTTATGAGCAGTGTCCTATGTAAAGTAAGCATAAAGTAATTTCTTTATCTCCCAAAGGGTTAATGAAAATATTCAACAAAGGAAAATGTAAAGCTCAACCCCAGCAATGGGTAAAGCATAGAATCAGAACAGGTCAGGCACAACTGCTTTGGAACAGCAGAAAACACCCCAGGAACAGCAGGGTGGCCTTCAGGGGGCAGGACCCCAAGGCAGCAATGAAGCTACAGCCACATCACAGGCTGGACTACCAAGTTACCAGCCAGCAGATCTGGGGCAAAATCCTGCTCTGCTGTCTGAGATCTGAGTGCTGTACTCAGCCTAACGCTCCTGTGCACAAGACAGACACTGACCTACTATAGAGACTTTCAAAGAGTCCACCAAAGTGATATGTGGACCCAAGCACAAGCTTGGGTCATAAGAGGCTCCAGTACTGTGTCTGTTCATTCTGGGAAGGAATAACGTTGTGGAGGGCCCTTACAGGTGTGTACAGATACCTAGTAGAAGGTAACAGAGAAGACAGAGCAGAGCTCTGCCTGATATTGTTTAATAGTAGTATTTAAAAAAATTATAACACAAGAAATAATGGCTAGATATCAGAAAAAGCTTTCCAATTAAGTGTGATCTACCTCTAGTATAAATAGCTTCAAGAATTGGAATTTTCCTCCTTGGGGATGTTAGAACCCTAATGAGCATATTTGAGGAGCAGACTGCTTTGTCTCTCTCTAATACTTTTTTGGTGGTTCAGAGTGGTGGTGGTAAAGCTGAGGGAACAGAACACCACTGCTTGCTCACAGACATGATCAGAAGTTAATTTTTGAGCAGGATATTACATCTGGTGAACTGCAGTTTCTTTTCTAATATTTCTATTCCACAGCCAGTTCCCACACTTCACATTCACAGGAGCCAAGGCCCAGTGGCTGTGAACCGCCCACACATAGCCCCAGTCCCAGGAGCAGGACATTCAGGCTAATCACTAGCGTATTGCATCTGGTTGGGTTGCCAACATCTGTGCTCTCTTGGCTCAGCTCACCAGAGCATTGGACACCTGTAGGTGTATTGCTAGAGAACTATTGCTTCTGCTATCTATCCCATTGTATGTTAGGCAGCAGGCATGCACTGATAATGTGGCTCTAGGCCAGCCTCTGTAGCTCTCTCTGCATCTAATGCCAGTCAGCTGCTATCACCAAGGTTTCTGTCACCTGCTGATCTGCTGCCTCAGATGTCTTAAAGAAGAGCAAAGTTCACACCTGTATGTGAAAAAGTTTGTCTATTGCTTCTTTGCTTTCCAGATCAAAGATTTATCCAATCAGATAGTGCCATTTAGTTAATCTTTCTTTCACCTCAACAGTGTTTTCAAGAAGGTTTCATCGCATAAGAACAAGCTCTTTGAATCTAATAAAAGGACAAAAGACTTCCTTGTCATAATCTACCTGAAATATATATAATAATGCAAATAGTGATGAGTATAATTTTCCACCATGAAAAAGAATGAATTATAAATGTAAGAGACATCCCAAAGAAAGGAATTCTGCTGCACAATAATTTGTGGGGGTTTTCAAGTACATGTTTGTTCTGAGAAAGATTTATTTGCTCCTCGAAAGGCATCAGGACAGGTCTGGGTTGAGGACAATCCAAATTTCAGTCATTACCAGTGGGATTTAGAGCTACATTTCATAGCAAGCCACTGTGAATTGAATACTACAGAGATATGTACCATTCTGTTCACTGCTCTGTTCACTCTCTGCCCGTTTGACAAAAAAATAGAAAAAAGCCACACTTCTCCATTAACCACAATAATGAGCTTTTCTTGTATGCTTTTCCCACGAACTAGCCACCCTATTTCCTAGATTCAAATGAAAAAGAGATTTAAATATATGACAAGTCAGACAACAGTCATTTTTTAACCTACAAACTGCAAATCATTTGCTCTTACACAGACCAATCTCCGAGTCCCTGTTGATAGCAACTCCATAAAATAAAATTCTTAGTTTCTGGCTGTCCTAATGAAATTAAAAGTTTCAGTCTTCTAGACTGCTGTGTGTTCACCATAAATGAACAAAGCGATGTGATACTTGTTCCATCAAACACCATGATGTCTAACATATTGTTTATTCACAGATGAAGAACTCATACCCATTTTATGGTATGGTTCACCATTATATAACTCTCTCCTTCAACTGATACAAGGGAATGTTAAGAAGATGTCCTAATGCCATAAGCCATTAGTCTTGTAGAATAGCTCCAGAGCTCTCATTCATGTTTGAGATCACAATGGAAGAATACAAAGAAAAGTACATCTTAAAAATTATTTTACTTTAGGAGTGCATTTTTGAGTGTGATTTGCCAAGCACACCATTTTATAGCTATTCAAACATTGTAGCTCATCACCAGTAGAAATACATTAAAAAATGTCAGGTATACAGCTAAAAGATTTTTACAGAATACTTGTACATTTTTCCAATACTTGTAATTTTTCAGTAAAAATTATAATCTGACCCATATTTATAACTAAATTTTTACTTGATATTTTTCTCTGTTAGTTGTAATAAAGCAAGCTGAGAACAGACCAGCCTGCTTATTAACTTCGAATTCTTCGAAATGGTTTTCTCACATTCTTACATACTTTTAGTGAATCTTTGCCTTCAACATTCACATTCTGTAAAGTAAACTTTCAGAAGACAAATCAATAACCCTTTTGTATTAGAAGTGCATTTTTGCTTTCAAGTTGGAGCTCTGAAGCATTGGTTTAACTGGAAGGCGCATTAAGGAAAAAGATCAAGCTGGCAGTTGTGAATAATGGGTAGCAGTTACCTTTATAGTCCTTGACTCTGAACCCTTCTAATTTTCCCTTTAACTGTTCTAGTTCATTCATCTAAAACATTTATCTACAGATCTATTACTTTTATGATGTGATGTAATATTTTTTCACATTTACTAAAATATACAAAAAAAGAAAAAACATTTTAGATAAATAAAGAAGAAATCTGTCCAGAAGTAAAGGTTGATATTTTCAATAGTTGCTTTAGGAGTACTGCATGCCACCTTTAAATATGATGTAATCCGGATATTCTAATTTTTAACAATTCCAGTTTATATGAAAAATTAAAATTGTGTTGACTCTACTAGAATTTTCAGCTGTAAAAATTTTCTTTCCAGACTTCACAATAAAAATATTTTTACAAAAATATGTTTTCGTACTCAATAGCACACCTCCATGGATTGAAATGACAAAAAACGGTTTCTTGATACAACCTAGGGCACAACAAAAGGGATAATAAAATAAATGCATCTTGTTTATTCTGCAGTCTCAAGAGAGACTGTTTGAGGTGTGCACATCTGCAATTGGTTCTGATTTTTCTCATGTCCTTAGAATGTCTACTGTTTTATTACTAGTTTGTCTTCTTATCCTAAGTGATTACAAACAGGACAGTTAGAGAGTCCTTTGAAACTTTTCTATTGTGTAAGAGGACATAATTGCACTAGTTTGAGCATAAATCATACTTTTACAAGATTAGATTTCAGTGACATTAATTTAAAAAGAATACTGTTTCTCACAGTGTGGTTTTCTTTTTTTTTTTTTTTTTTTTTTTCTTTCAGATTTGATGAACTTTTTACTAGTTTGTGTATTATTTCATTTGTTTTTAGAATAATGAAGTATATTTTCTGTCAGTATCAAACAGCATTATAACATTTTACTGTATTCTGTAAATTGTGGAATCAGTTAGGTTTTATATCTGTTCTTCCCAAGTTCCACAACTGTTTATGCTATTAATTGAGCATGGGTTTGTATCTTGGATCAAGTGAGACTTACTCTTTTGCTGATTTTCCCAAGTTTTTTGTGGTCTGTCTTCTCATAAAGATATATTTTTTTGTTTAGTGGTTCAGATTTACAGAGGCTATTTGGAAGCTGATGTTTATCTCAGATTTGATATTTTGCAATTCTAATACTCTCTATTCCATAGGTTATCTCAATAAGCCAGGACCTCTCAAATTCTTTACAGACATTGACTTTACAGTTTTTGCAACCACTTGGGAAACAGAGCAACCATAAATGGAAATCTACTTGATAAGACTGTATGCATAAGAATAGTCCAAGATTTGAAGAGTCAAGGATGTGGGAGTGACCATTTTATTTGGTCAGCTAGAAGGTTGACAAGCTTATGCTGATGTTACTTCTCTTTTCTGCTTGGTGTGCAAACTGATTCAATAGAAAAAAAAAAACCCTGCAAAAATATCAGATGGAAAATGCAATTAAAATAATAAATAAAGGTGAAAACAGCCCAAAGGCAATGAAGTTTTAAATTTAATTTAAAAAAATTAATAAATTTGAGTTCTGATGACTATTATTTTTACATAATGGAAATTCCACCACAGGGTTAACTCTAAATATTTACTGTAATTGGGTGGTAGAGTCTCTAAGGAACAACTTCAAGAACTGAATAGTATGCAAACTGAAGTCTTAGAAAAAATACTAGAATTGCATATTTTTATTTTCAAAAATGTAATTAATTTTATTACTCAGTGCATAGAGAGGTCCTGATTCATAAATAACTCATGTTACATGACATACTCTTGCTAATACCATGAGTCCTTTATCTGAAAACAGACATTTCTGCTGTTTCCAGAGCTGCCTTTCTCTAATAACTGTTGGATGACAGTATGTTAACAATCTCTAACACTAGCATGTACCTATTAGTAGCAAGAGTTAGCTCCTTTCCAGTTCATAATAGAGTTGTATTCAGTTTTTCAGCAGTTTCAGCAGTTCTTCCTCAGCTACAGGTTTTAAATTTGTGAGTCATTCGTAAACCAATAAAATTGTACCCAAAACTTTTTAAACTGAAAAAAAAATCTCCCTCTAGTAGTTTCACTTAGTATGTTTACGATGAAGTTAAAATGTATGTCCTGTTCCTGTAAAGTAAATTTGCATGTTATACATTTGTTAATAAACTAATAGTCACAATTTTAACTTCATGTAAAAAGAGGGAAACACAACTAGATATCCAGCACTTCTAGTGAGCACCTGCAAAGTTGAAGACCCATACAACAACGAGAAAAAAACCAAAACAGCTTTTTATCCAAGTACTGTTGGACTTCATCTCTTTCATGTGAGAATATGTTTGAATTCTCTGATTTCAAACTGTTATTAAGACCTGAGTCAAACATGAAAGATGTTAGAATAAACTGATATGAACCATTCTTACTCTGAAAATTATATAGGATCTCTCCAGAAGTGCGTACCTGTGTTCTCTGCTTAAAATCAATTGCATGGTCATAGGTATATAAAGCTTTTGTTATTAAGGAGTGCATATTTACAGTGTAATGTTTACAGATTCTTAACCCACAGTACATATTTTATAGATAACCGTTTATGAATGAATGTATAGCTAAAGAGATAAGCCACCTGCAACTTTGACTTTAAAATTACCAATATGCTGCTGAAAGCAAATGTTAATGTCAGTGCAGCATAAGGAAGATTTGTACTGTTTATAAATGGTGATAATTATGAGAGAATTACTTTTTCTGAAATGTTTTTTATGTTTTTGACTCTGTAAGTCAAAGTTATTTACAAACTGCTAAAACATGATCTTTTCCGTGATAAGAAAAAAGGAAATATTATATAATTACATCTTCATTAAGGAGGATGTAGGGTGTGCTATTACATTCTTTTAAGCAGACCAGCAAAATGTGGATGAGATGTAGCCACCAACTGTTTGAAAAAATTACTTTCATTTAACGAGGAATCATTATTAATCATTTCAGCTGGGGAGTTCCACAGGGGGCAGTTTTTGCCATGTTGTTTCTCAGTGTCTAAAAGAAAAGAGATTTGAATGACAGAAGAAACCATAAGCTTTAAAAATCTGTGGCTGATGGATAGCTGGGCAGGATTGTAAATGCTCCAGAGGATAGGATTAGAATTTACAAAAATCCTGGCAAATTAGACAATTTATGCAAAAAAGGAGTGCGCAAGAAAAATTCAAGGATGCCGTGACAAAATGCACAGAAATGAGACAAAAACAATTGGATAGAAGGCAGAACCACAACATTTTAACACAGCCTAATACTACAACATAGACAAATTTTTTAATAAAAACCACACTACTGCTTCTCAAACCATCAAAATTTCAGGGCCTATTTAAGCATACCATAACTCCTTTCCTTCTTTCTCTGTACACCTGATACTACCTTTAAAGGCAAGTAGTTAAGGGGAAAGTGAGGATTCACACTGGTAAATAATAACATACTGCAAGCTCTGTATGTGAACATAATGAACACTGGAATTAAAGAGCATCTGCCTCGAAGTTCAGGTATAGCCATCCCAGCATATAAACAATGGGAGCTAACAAAGTAATACAGTAAGAAAAAATTAGTCTTCAATTGAAAACTTTTGATAGTATTGTCATGTAAATATGGATTCTATGTAGGGAATCCCAAACTGCACTGTTTTGGTGATAAAGCTGGATGAGTTTTCAGTTTTCAGATGTTAGTACTAAGAAGAAAGAGAGAGTTATTTTATGCAAGTATAGATTATCTGCCAGAAAATATATGTATGTTGTTATTAATATCATATCCATAAAATCATTTAGTTACCTATGGGTTTGAGTTTTGAGCTTTGATATTTGAACACCGGTATTTTGTTGTAAACCAGAATATTCCTTTAGGAGATTAAGAAAAGGGATTATATAATTTAATGGAACTTTTTGATTTCTTCAGCAGGCATTTTTTTGTGTCTTTTGAAGAAACATGATGAGATTGACAAAAGTTTTTATTGAGCAAGAATAGAAAAATATTATGAAATGTCTATTGTTGGAATATTACAAAAATTAAAGCCCATGGATCAAACATAAATTTGGAAATAATAGCATTTGGCATTTTTTTAGGTGAAGGGGACACATATATCAGGAAAATTACAGAGCGGTCCTAAATAAAATGCATTCCTAATGCTCTTATATTAGGCTTTACTCAAATCTGTTTCCAGTTGTGAAAGAATTGGACAACACAATAGTCTATGTAACTATTACTGATCTCTTTTACATTATGCTGTTTTTCTAAAAATCTAAGAAATGGAAAAGGATCTTGTATTCATAGAATAATAGAATTGCTAAGATTGGAAAAGATCTCAAAGTTAATCAATCTAATGTTTCACCAATCACTGCTGTGCTCACCACTAAACCATTTGCCCAAGTACCGCATCTACATGTTTTTGAACATTTCCAGGGATGGTGATTCCACCATTTCCCTTGGGCAGCCTCTTTCAATATCTGATCACCTTTTCAGTGAAGAAATTATTCTTAATCTCCCCTGATGAACCTTGAGGCCATTTCTACTTGTTCTGTCTCTTGTTCCCTGAGAGAAAAGGCTGATTCGCCACCTCACTATAACTCCCTTTTAGGCATTAGCAGAGATCAATAAGACTCCCTTGAACCTCCCATTCTCCAGGACAAAAATCCAGAGTACCTTAGACGTGCAAAAATGGCTAGATATTGGTGTTAAAAACTAATTTCACTTAAATGAAATGTTAAAATTTCTTTTTTTATAGCCTATTTGGAACACCTTTAACTTTTATTTTTATCCTTCTTTTGAAATGGGTATCTCAGGATGCTACCATTGGGAGTGAAATAAGATTTTGGACAGTATTTTTCCTGGGACTGAATTTAACTTTTTAAGTCTGTTGATACTTGGTAAAACTTTTGGAAAGAAAATAAGAATTAATGGAAAATGGTAATACACACAGTTGGAATTCTGTCTGGAATTAGTCTTTGTATTCATCACCATAAAAGTAGTGGAAATTGCTTTCTGTGCTGAATTATAAAGAGTATTTAAAATTCAGACTGCAAAAAGACAATTGAAAACAACATTTTATTCCCTTTCTTCCTCCCCCTGGCCTGTTGAAAGGGAGCTACAGTATCATTGTCCAGTACTGAGTCATCCTAGAGTGATAGTTACTGTCTGGTAGTTCATATGGTGCCTTTAAATAGGGAGAGTTATAAAAGGAGATTGAAAATGCAATAGTCTACTTAGTTAATGATCACTATCAGTGATTTTAACTGAAGTGATAATCTCAATAGAATAAAAACATTTTCATATTAAAATAGCCTCTTGTTTTCTAAAATTGTGATGATTGCAGGTCTGGTGAAATTAAAATACATTTGTGAAAATAAGCCTTAAAAACTTGACAATTGTTGAAGAAACATCCTGCAACAGTGCAAGCTCACTAAGCATTTAAATTATTGCTGAATAATGTCCTTGAGTTGTGTGTGTTTGCAAACTTAGAGAATAAATCACTTTTCACATTAAATAAAACCAAATTACTTCCAGGAGGCAGTGTTCCTGTTCTCTTTAAAGTACAATTAATTTCTGCAATACAATACAATGAACTATCTTATTGATATTTTCGATTTATACACATAGAAATAATGTATAAAAATAGCATTTTCATCTAAACCTGGGAGTGTATAACTAAAACTCCCAAGATGATTTTACAGAGCAGGAAACTTTGTGGACAGAAAGAATTTTTAACTTTTCTGGATCAATATTTTAGTTCACAGCAGAACGAAGATTATCCTAAAGGATTATTAACAAATGATTTCCTGATTTTAAGTTATTGGAGGCTTTCTATGTAAGTATCAGAGTGCTGCCACAATCAACCAATGTTTTAGGGAAGGCAGTAATATATAGGTTTTTGCACCCAATTTCCATTCCTGATAACGTTTTTCTCCACTTGGTTAAGAGTAGAGCAAAATACTCAAGCGCAATTGTCCTCACAGATATTCAAAATAATAAAATAGAGAAAAGTTTTAGTGAGCCTCAAGTTAATTTAGACTCTTAAGACCCTCCACTTGCAAGGTATATTTAGCTTAAGAGACATAATTTTACTTGCACTGTGATTCTCCTATCAGAGTTCATAAATTGCTGCTGTTCTAAGACAAGGAGGGGGAAGAGAAGTAAAAAATACAAAAAAAATGTTGTGAGAAAATTTGATTGGAGAAATAAAAGTAAGTTAAACTCCTAAAATAGGAATTTTGTTGGGTTGGTTTGAGGTTTTTTTCCATGTTTTTTCCTCCCTAGCAAAATAGTAACAATATTGCATGATGACTTCTTCAGAGACAGAACAGACTGTTCAGCAGGTTGAGAGACCTAAGACTAAACGTCTTAGAAATTCTGAGGTCTTTAACCTGGAGACATTGACAAGGTTCTGATGCATGCATTTGATTTTCACTGTTAAATGTTCAGCTCAAACCCTAGTTAGAAACTTTTAAAATAAAAATAATGTGACTATTTTAATATAAAGGCAAATTTAAATATTTTTATCCTTGGGTTCTTTTTTTGAACACGTGTAAAATACTTTAGGAAAAAAAATGTGC